>OU015490.1:219046890-219104390 GCA_907164885.2 Dolomedes plantarius
CCCTGAACAATTTTTTTTTTATAGAAAATAAAGGGGTAATTTTATGTAGTTATTAGTCATTGCAGTTTTAAATTTAGAAAGACACTATTCGATAAATTGTTGTAAAATGCCTGCTCTGTACTCGGTCAGTTCAGCAGAAAACCCGAGGCATGAGACAGGAATGGGGCGTTTAAGTCAGGTGTCTTCTTCTATTCTTAAGTTTACCCCTAAAACGCCTCTAAATAGTGTACGCAGCTCTGGCACAATAGACAACAAAGAGGGGTGATCAATAGTTAGACGGCGTCAAATCGCCCGACTTTGACTTTTCAGAACTTTACGACTGGAGTCCAGCAAGCAAATCTAATCACCGTTGTCCAAGAAAACAAATTATGGCTTTAGCCAGCAGACCACAAAAGAGCAATGAATATCTAGATGGGCCTATTGTTGTCATCCTTTGCCTTCGGCTACGGGGAGGACAAGGAAAAAAAAAGAAGCTGATGACAAGCAAGATCTAAATTTTTAACAGGGTTAAAAGGAATATAGATACAAACACACACACACAAAAAAAGAAGATGCAACATTTTCTTTCGATTAACCACTAATAACAATGCAACAAGTCTGTAATTTTATGTCTGTCACTCTGCTAAATTGCCTGTTATGAGGCAATTACAGTGACTTATACTGGAGTTAATGAAGAACAGACTGAACTTAACGAATAACGTGATCAGTCAATACCCAGTTTGGCGTCAGAAATGTCTCGTTTCCGAAAAAAATCTATTTTAAAAAGATGCATATATATATATATATATATATATATATATATATATATATATATATATATATATATATATCCATCAGCAATAAATTAATTAAATATTATACATGTGCACGCCTTGGGATTAATTAATTTTTAACATGTGTCTTTTATTTAAGACTGGATAACAGGCAGATTATGTTTGAGGTTTGTTTTTGACAGTATCCATGTACTCAATTATCCACAGTTTATGATCTGAATTAATGGAGAATCTTTGAATGGAAATTTTAGGTTGCAGTTGCGTATAATTCAAATGATATAAAAGATACAAATTAATTTTTTTTCCTAAAATGCAAAATATCTTTTGAGATGTTTCTGAGGTGGTAACGAAAATTAATCAAGCACTCACTGCAAAATAAGTCGTGTTAACCTCACTCTTATATACTTTAAATGGCTTAGGCCGGAGCATATCTTACAGACTACTTATCAGAAAATGTTGAAATCCACAGTTCTCCTGACCTGTAGCTTATCAGAGCGAGCAGGTTTTGACCTTTGTTAGTATGAGTGTGGTTCAAAGAAAATATACATGCACTCTAAAAAGTAAATTGCATAATTCCTCTGCTCAGAGGTTTGTTTTGAAAGGTTTCTTGAGAATCGCTGAAATTTTCTTTCCCCATGCACCATCAGAATGTTTTCGACTGGAAGTGTAGCTGATACGTAATGCACAAATCTTACAGGCTATTACCGAAAGAATGTTTGGATAAGGTTAAATTCTTCTTCTACTAGCGGAATTAAAACAAAGATTTAAAAGTCGTAGGTCGATTTATAAGCTATGCATTATCTTCCTTTATATCAAAACAGTTTTCCCAACTTACTAAAACTATTGAAATTTTTTTTAATTTGAAGCGTTTATAAAATTTAATAAGAGATAGGATACTATAAATATTTATAAATTTTATTAATAGCCATTGTTTATTTTATGGCTATTTTTAATTTAGCTTTTTTTTTAAACTTTGTACTGCGATAATTAACTTAAGCGAAAGTCGACCATCGGCTAAAATATTGTATCAACAACAGAAAATTTAAAATGCAGTAAGGAGATTTATATGAAATGTCTTAATACCAAATATTATCAGAAGATCGATTTAATGACCCTACATTTCATTTAATGAGTATGAAAGTCCTATTTTAGAGGTTTACAGTGGTTTGAAATGCATAGCCTCGAGTTTATTTCGCAGTACAAAAGTTTTTTAAAAAAGTTAAATTAAAAATAACCATAAAATAATCAACGGCTATTAATAAAATTTATAAATATTTATAAGGGTTATAAATTTATAAATATTTATAAATATTAAATTTTATAAACGTTTCAAATTTTAACAAATTTTCAATAGCTTTAGTAATTGTGAAAACTGTTTGATATAAATGAAGATAATTGGTGTAAGTCATATTGTGATCTTGTTCAAGTGTTGTTGCGCAGAAATTATTTTTCAAAGAGGGCATAAAATAGAAAGTTTAAACTAAGTGAACTTTATGTTTTTTACAATGATAATCCTAACATTTAAGGTCTAAAAGTATATTTAATTCAACTTCGATGTATATTAAAATTTGCTTAAAATGTTCAGAATGTGAGTATGCATGTTTAAATATTTGCCCTATGTGATATATTAAAAGAAAATGTTAGCTCACCATTGATTAAATTTTCTTGTAGGAAATATCACGTGATGGGTGGGTGGATGATAAGATCCAAATAAAATCTGAGGTCAGTAGTCTAGCCGTCACAGCAACTTATTTGGAACGTTTATCAGCACCCGGTAAATATGATTATCAAATCTTAGGAAAATATTGACTTTTGTTTTACGACATATGTAAAGCACGTTGCGCGGTCGTAATGCAAGATAGGGGACATTTAGGTTTCAGAGAGAAGATTATAGCTTACATTTCTCTCCATATTTAGCGAGAGAACTTTGTAAGTGAACGAATGTAGTTTTCTTCAATTTATGATAACTTGTGATATTGACAATATCATTAGGGGTACGTAAATTTCGCAAAAATAACATTATATAAAATTTCGCATTTATTCGCAGAAAAAAATAAAATACACACACACACATATATACGTATATATATACGTATATATATATATATATATATATATATATATATATATATATATATATAAACTCAAAAATTTCGCATTTATAGAAAGAAAATCACAATTTTGCTTACTTGATTAGGTAAGTATCAAAATTCTTAGTTAAATTCTAACATTGTAATAGTCTTCACATTCTCTTCCTTAAGTGTTTAGCAATAAGTAATAAGCAAATTTCGAAAGGGAGATCTCATTTAAAGACCGTCGATGGTCTAAGTTAAACATGTTAATAAATTATTACTATTATTACCCAATTTCGCTTAAAAAGCTATTTATCCCCGAGTATTCACCGAAAAGTAGTAAAAAATTAACTTTCGTATTTATTCTCTCATATTGGCAAATTTCGCCTTTATTCGCATCTTTTTCATAAATACGAAAATTACGTATCCCTAAATATCATATACATAAATCTTCTTATTAACTTACAATACTCCTGAATAAGCAAGCAGCAGCTATTCTTATTCAGGAGATCATTAATTAGATTACAACTGAGAATAACTTAGGAATGAAAAAAAAATGTCTTTTGCTTCAGAATGGTGGATACGTTAAACTACTAGCAGCACTACAGTGTATAATTATCCATTATTAAGTTTTAAATTTCTGCCACTCTTTAGAATATTTTTTTTTTTTATGAGCGATGAATTTTTTTTCTTAATAATGTATACGGAATGTTAACGATTAAAAAAAAATTTTACCACTAAAACATCTCCATAATCACAACTTTTAAAGAAAAGAAGTTTAACGGATAAACTGAACCAAGTTCTGTAATATTTACGAGCTCTACAAACGAAAAAATAATATCGTCAATACAATCATATAAAAGTAATTTGAATTAGAAATTGTAGATGCTGTGGATATATTAACTAAGTACTGAAGACAAAAATGTCCCCCACCAAAAAATACTGTGAGCTTAAAGAAGACTTTATGAAATCATATTATTGAATAAGAATTTTCAGATGGAAGTAATGGAAAAATGAAATGATGGATCATACATACAGTAACAAACACATTTTGATAATCGATTTTCTGTGTTTATCGAATCGTCTTCATTAATATTACTTGTATCTGATTCGAAATGGATTTTATGAATTACATGTAAGCTTCATCGGTAACACTAACTTACACATATGGAATTATTACGATATTTTAATCAGTTTTGTATATCACGTACTATACAAAGAATGAGAAACTAAAAAAGATCAGGAATATTATACATATATATACATATAATATCTCTTTCGCTGATGAACTAAACTATTATGACATAAAATCAAGTCTATAGCTCAGCATTGAACTTACTTGGGTTATATTCTATATGCGTAGTGCATTTTATGCATGGTGATTACAAGCTATGCACTTTATGCATGGTGTGATCTGAACAATCCTATGTATTGTGTTATTAGGTTAAACGAACAAATTCTTTAAATATGAACATTTGAAAGATTGATTAATTGATTCGAATTGGGAATGACAATATATCTTTCATTCATGAACGAAACTATTATGACATAAAATCAAGTCCGTAGCTCAGCATTGAATTTTACTTCGCTTATATACTTTATGCTTAGTGACACACTACGTTCACTTCATGCATGGTGACTACACGCCATACACTTTATGCATGATGGGATCAGAACAATCCTATGTATTGTGTTATTAGGTTAACTGAACAAATCCTTTAAATATGAACATTTAAATGATCAATTAATTGATTTGAATCGGGAATGAAAATATGTCTTTCATTCATGAACGAAACTATTATGACATAAAATCAAGTTTATAGCTCAGCATTGAACTTTACTTGAGTTATATTTCTTTATGCGTAGTGCGACACGCCATGCACACTTTATGCATGATGTGATCAGAACAATGTTATGTATTGGGTTATTAGGTTAGCCGAACTAATCATTTGAATCTCAACATTTTACACAAGTAACATTTATGGTGTATATAATTAAAAGTAATAAGTAAATGCCTACTGAATTTCAATAGATGATTTGATTATTTAATATTATAGAACAAACCAACAAGAATACGATAAGCCCTAACGTATAAAAAACTAAAAAGATTGATTAATTTGGACAAAGAATTGTAACCGAAAAGAACGTATTATGAAAGATGTATAATAACAAGACGAAAGATACGTTTAACATGACAGAATAGTGAAAAAAAGAGTGTATGTGAGATATTTTATCATCGTAATGCACGTATGAAAGCACACAGACATTCAGAAATTTTTCTTAATAAATCAAAAGTTTCGTGGCTTATTTTTCCAAAGTATACATACGAAATCAAAAAATATTTATTTATAAAAGATGATTGCATGATTAAAAGTAATAATTACAAAAACTTCTTTTCTTTCTAGAGTACAAAACGCGCTATCAGTCCTTTACGCTATAAAAAAATTTAAGAATTCATAATTCTGTTTATTAGTATCTTTTCTCCTTTGAACTCCTCTAAAATGCATATGAAAAATAAATGAAACAAAACTAGCACAAAAGGGAACTTTACTAACGTGAAATCTAATCTCCCTCCTTTGGTAGTTTAAAGGCGTGTATGGAATATGAATGAGCTTTTAATCTGCATCAAATTTATCAAGATTATCTAAAACGTTTTACACTGATGACATAACTGTTTTACAATGCTATAACATTTTACTTTTAAAACTTTATAAAGAATGTATAAATCGTGCTCGTAACTTTTGTGACTGACCCACGAAAATGTATCAATTTCTGAGCTGTTTTTTTTTTTTTTAAGTTTGCTGTTAACTAAATTTTTGTTGCTTTTATTCTCACGTGATTATTTATAAATCTAGTTTCCCCTGCAGCCAGTTGATTTAAAACCATTTTAAATACATTTTTCTGTTGAATATTAGATTCAGAATCTTTATTGTGGGTAAGGTTTTGAAAAGTTATGTAATTTTGAGATTGAAAATCATTGAAAAATAGCGATTGTTGGAATTGGAAAGTATAAAAGGTAGAATGACTTTTATACTTTCCAAAAAAGGTAGAATTGAAAAAGGTAGAAATGAAAAAAGTAAAGAAAAAGGTAGAAATGAAAGGTAGAATTTCCCCTGCAGCCAGTTGATTTAAAACCATTTTAAATACATTTTTCTGTTGAATATTAGATTCAGAATCTTTATTGTGGGTAAGGTTTTGAAAAGTTATGTAATTTTGAGATTGAAAATCATTGAAAAATAGCGATTGTTGGAATTGGAAAGTATAAAAGGTAGAATGAGAATTTCTGACGTTTCAAATTAAAGGAATAAAAATACGACTGATGTAATATAAAGTTAAGGTTTTAAATTGCTTTTTATAAGACAAGGATATTTTCCTTTATGTACTTTCATCCTACAATATTTGGAAAAATAGCACAGAACTTTTGAAATTGCAACTCGAGGAATTATATATACAGCATTTAATTTAAACAACACTAGATAAAAATTATTTTCTCTTCAAAAAATTTTTTTAATTCAATGTCCAATATTTTAGAATCTTTTGAACTATGATCTATTTTATACGAAAATATTGCTAGCTGCTAATGATTAGATTCTAAGCTATAAATGAAGCACTCAAAGGTTTCATATGAGATTCCAAGAGGCAAATGGAAGAATTATGTATTTCTGTGTTTGGGAGCACAAGATACTATTTGCTTAAAGAAGTAACATTTACCATTACACATCGCTAGTAACTCTCGAATTCAATAAAGGAATCAATATAGAAGTAACAAGTATATGGAATAAAGCGTATTGCTTTAAAAAAGTATGTTTAGCCCAAAATATTTCATTCAACGTAAGAAAAAAAATATTGCGAGTCTTATAATACTTTGTATAATCAGAGAATATAGTATTTCTAATTTTTAAAAACTCTATCTAATATTTCTGCTTGTGTCACAAAAGACAAATAGCAATAATAGCAATACTAAAATCTATTTTTAAAAAAATGTTTATAAACACGGTAGTAAAATTTAATAAGCATTTTACTAAAATCAACGTTTTATTTGTTTGATATCCAACTGTGTTTGCTAAGCATACCCCCTTGATTTTGTCAATAACAGGAAAAGGCTGTTATAAGAGAATTTGTGTTTGTTATACGCTTGTGTGCAGGAGAACAGATATACATAAATAGAGCTTCGCAGAACGCCACAATATATAGTCCAGTATAAATTTGTCAAGTATTAATCAAAACAACCTATCTCAATTATTTTAAAATAAAAATTAAATTAATGAAAAAGGAAAAATTTTACTAATTTAACATCACACCTGGAAAACTTTCAATACAAAAAATGCTTTTATTCTTATGTTTAAAAAGTTTTCAAATACACAATTGTAGGATGAATGCTAATTTATTTAAAAAAAAATTCATGTTCTTCAGAACCGGAATATTTTTTAAGAGAATACCAAAATTATTTTTAAAATGCTGAAGTCGGTAGCCTATATGTTTTCAAAAATCAGTATAGTATCTAATATACAGCAATTTAAATTTTGTACTCGTTTGTCTGAAAGAAAATTCTTAAGTCCTCAACGCATAGTATCGTATATGATAACATGACATAGATTTTTACTCAGTCTTTAGCGCTTTTCTTTTAGTGCCAATTATAGGTAATTTATGAAATAGCAAGATAAAGTAATCCCTCGTGTCTTTTTTACATATTACCTTTCTCGCCTAGTTTATTTTTTATCTCTGTTTACAATACTTAGATATCATGTTTACAATGTTAAATATTGTCTTAATCTATAAATATTCTTTTGCTTAATAACGAATAAGAATTAAGTTGCACTGATATAAATGTACAACTCACGTTACTCTAATCGATTATTAAGAGTCTAGTGATAGCGACCATTTTATATCATGTTTATAATATTAGATATTGTCTTAATGTATAAAAATTCTTTTACTTAATAACAGAAGAATAAGAATTAAGTTGTACTGATATTAATATATAACTCACGTTACTCTGATCGATTACTAAGAGTCTAGTGATAGCGACCATTTTATATTATGTATATAATGTTAGATATTGTCTTAAGGTATAAAAATTCTTTTACTTAATAACAAATGAATAAGAATTAAGTTGTACTGATATAAATGTACAACTCACGTTACTCTAATCGATTATTAAGAGTCTAGTGACAGCGACCATTTTATATCATGTTTATAATGTTAGATATTGTCTTAATCTATAAATATTCTTTTACTTAATAATAGATGAATAAGAATTAAGTTGTACTGATATAAATGTACAACTCACGTTACTCTAATCAATTATTAAGTGTCTAATGATAGCGACCATTTTATATAAACATAAGACCACAAAATTACATAAGTACATCTCTAATAGGATTATCTAGGATAAACCCTTTACGCAGGGAAATTAATGTAAACTATAATTTCTTACTTGTGTCATTAGACGATCGGCTCCCGTTCCTTCTTCGTCTTTGAAGACGATATCCGCATTGTAGTTTGGCACAAGCTGTTTAAATTTTGGGTGGTCTCTTGTTATCTTCCCCTCTGGCAGTCCACTCGCCCCAAGAGTGTTCTCCGGCACATTTGGAACATGCTGCTTAAAGACAAAGGCGTTCAGTTTGCGGGGAATTCGGCGTTTGGCATACAACCGACCCGGCCCGCACCCCAGGGCTGGCCCGCTGCTGAGCAGAAGCACCGCGGCGATCAACAGAGCACCGGCCGTACAAAGGAAACTTGGCCGTCCACTAGTGTCAAGCCTCGGCAATAACATCAGTCCCTTGCCGCGCACCGATGGCCACCAACATTCTCTTTAATTTCAACGCTTAGGGTCTGTTTTTTCTTTCCACATTCACTGGTCGTACGCTATCGGTGCACAAATTCCTGCATTGATCGGTGTGTGGGGTTATTTATGATCTGAATAGATGAAACGATGTCTCCAAGTGTTAGCCTCTTGGATCAGATCTATAAACAATGTATGTATCCAACATATTTCTCGTCACGTGGGAGATCTGTTATGACGTTTTCTTTCTTGGATATATGACTTCAGCTCTGCTCGTCACGCGATAGACCGCTCTTGACTGGCCATCAGACGTGGAAACCTTACCTCAAAAATCCGCCATCAATTAGAGGGACACTGGGAGAACTCGCGATTGGTCCAGCAACTGTTGACACGTCCTCTCCGAGAATGCCTCCCCCTCTCTAGCTGCACTTCTTAAGAAGTGCTCTTTCCTTCCCCTCTTCCCTCCCCCTTCCCCGCTCACGGGTGCTATCTCACGCGCTGAGCTATTTCTCCTCCCAAAGTTGCCGTGCTTTTCGGCATGGAGTGCATGCTTTTCATTCATATGTGGTTTTTAACGTACACGCCTTGTTTCGCACAAATTGTTATTAAATGACTTCGTGTCCCTACAAATAAGGCAGAATGTTTCGTGATTAGGTTCCTCCAGAAGTAAATTATCCCTCTTTTTAAACTTTTTCGTCTGAAAGAAGTCGCAAGAGATGCTATTGAGTGATTTGTCGGGGTATTTTTTAGAAAGGAGATTTCGGAAGATTTTTCGAGTTACTGAAAAATATGTCCGAACAAAACTTCAGAAATTAGTCTTAAATGTTTTTGCAAACAAAGTAGAATGATTTGCGATTAGATTTCTCTGGAATCAAATACATTATTCCCCTTTTTAAACTTCTTCTGGAAACAGTCTCATGGAGGTGTTAAAAATAAACTTTTTTTCTTTGCCATTACTGTTTAGAAGGATACTTTTGAGTAATTTGTAGAAATGTTAAAGGAGATTTCAGACACTGGAAATTGTGTCGGAATAAATGTCAGAATCTTCCCAAATGATTCAATCATCATTTATATTCAGACATTGCTCTTAAATGAGTCAGAGATTGCACTTAAATGAAAGTTTACATACAAACAATGTAAAGTGTTTCACAATCAGAATTTGAGGTAATAAATCCCCCCTTTTACTATGAAACAGTCCCATAGAGATGCTGCTAATCGTCTTTTTTTTTTCTAAACCTTTAAAAAATGTGACGGAGTAATTTGATGATATTTTTAAAGGAAATTTCAGGGAGATTTATGGTTTACAGGAAAATGGGTCAGAATGAAAAACTTTTTTCTCTATTCTGGATACATGCAAATAAGGAAGAAAGTTTCATGATTGGATTTTGCTGCAATCAAATGAGGGTTGGAGAAACGATTATATTGGGAAAGGTATGAATTATGGACAAGTTATAATTCCATAAAATGAATGAACTATGGACGAATAATTATTCATATGAGTGATTAACAAGAGATAGTAACAATACCATTTATTAGGAATAGAGTAATCTATGAGAAAAATCAATCAATTTCTAAATTCTATTAATTATATGGAATAATTAACGATGTATGAAGTCATTCCTGATTCAAAATTTATAAATATTAGAGCAATGGAGTTTTTAAAACGTAATTATAAATGTTATTAAAAGCAACAATAAATGCTTAAATGGAGACGAAATACATCAGATATTTGATGCATTCTCTACTGGAAATTAGGATAGAAAATCATAATGTACAGTCAAACCCCGTTATAGCGAACTCGGTATATAACGAACGAAAATTTTGGTCCCGCCGTTTTCCTATTGTACGTAATTTAATTAGTATTGTGTCAGTTTAATATAATCGATTTAATTCATGAATGATCATTTTTAATAGATTTTATGCTTTTTTAAATACATCATAATTGAATACACATTGCAACTAATGAGTTATGCATTTTGTGAACTCTAGCATTTTTCTGAACGGTTCGAACCACCGGATAAAGCGAACAAAACCTTTGGTCGCTTGAAGTTCGTTATAACGGGGTTTGACTGTAATCTTAAGATATAACAAAAAATAAGTTAACTGTACCCAGGAAAAATTTCTTATAAATATTTTCTATAAAAAACTTTAAATAATATTTATCAATAACACTCTCTAAATATTTTAAATTTGAATTAATTTTCCTACAATCGATTCGAAACAAGTTAATAGTCATATCCTTTCCAACGCTACCTTCTATTATTCAATTTATTATAAAGTTAAAAATAAAGCTCAATGGCTTGTAGTTGAACTCTATGTAAGAAGCATATCGAAAAGCATATAAACAAAAATATGATATGTAAAATATGATTTGCATAAAAGTTCTCTGGGTGTAATTTATGTACTAGTTATATATCTTTTTTCATGCCAGTCAACAGTTTTTTGTTTAATGTTTTAGTTTTTACATATAAACATGTTGATAGAAACAGGATATTTGAGTATACAGTCGAACCCCGTTATAGCGAACTCGGTATATAACGAACGAAAATTTTGGTCCTGCCGTTTTCCTATTGTACGTAATTTAATTAGTATTGTGTCAGTTTAATATAATCGATTTAATTCATGAATGATCATTTTTAATAGATTTTATGCTTTTTTTAATACATCATTATTGAATACACATTGCAACTAATGAGTTATGCATTTTGTGAACTCTAGCATTTTTCTGAACGGTTCGGATATAGCGAACCACCGGATAAAGCGAACAAAACCTTTGGTCCCTTGAAGTTCGTTATAACGGGGTTCGACTGTACCACCTGTTTCCGATTCCTGCATAAATGAAGAAATAAAGAGATCAAGTATAGTTTTGCGCTTTCTCTTATGTTATTTTGAATGTGCTGATCAACAATGTAACAAAACAAAAATGAGTTTGGGGACATTTCATTGTACAGCCGAACCCCGTTATAGCGAACGAAAATTTTGGTCCCGCCGTTTTCCTATTGTATTTAATGCTAATTTATCCTTTTAGAGTGAACCTCCAAAATCTTAAGAATCGGCTTAACGAAAAATTTTTTCAGTCGACAACTGAATTTTTTTTTTTTAATTTTTAAACTTTTTAAGAATGTTGAAGATACAACGAATGTTGAAGAAGAAGATAATGAAGATTAACCCATCGCGATGTGGATAGAAAAGCACAAAATTTCACCATTCTCAGATTGTGGCGTGCATTTGTTCGAAACATGTGATGGTGAAGTTATTACATGGGAAAATCCGACTGATGAAGATATTGTGGAAGAAATTAAAATGAATCATTCTGAAATCAAAGATTCTGCTTCTGATGATGATGAAGAGGAGCACATAAATGACGAAATCTCCACCATCTCAGATGCTACAGCATCAGTGCGTGTAATTAATAAGTTTTTGTCTACACGAACAGTGGAAGAAAGAGAGTTGAGTCATTTGATGTATTGGACAAAGAAATTCATAAAATGTTTTTGAAATCGTCACCGCGTCAGCAGAAGATTACCGATTATTTTTGTATCAAAACAGTTAGCAACAATTAAAGATAAAATCAATTTATTTCCATTTGTCTCCATTTTTAGTTAATTTAATTAGTATTATGTCAGTTTAATGTAATCGATTTTAGTCAATTTAATTCATTAATGATCATTTCTAAGAGATTTTATGATTCTTTCAATACATCATTATTGAATATACATAGCAACTAATGAGCTATACATTTTGTGAACTCTAACATTTTTCTTAATGGTTCGGATATAGCGAACAAAGCCTTTGGTCCTTGAAATTCGTTATAACGGGGTTAGACTGTATATTTTATTAAGAAAGTAAATCTCAATACTTACATTTAGTTTATACCACAGCAACATCCAATAGAGTTACAAGTGACTAGATTTTGATCCATTAATGCTCCAATGCACTAGACAGGGCCAACATAGCAACTAAGGTCGACGGGGTAAGATCTCTACCGGTGAATATTCTGCCATCGTAATCTAAGCCGAGCAAACTCAGGGGCGACATCTGGTGGGCTCGCACCCTGCACCCACCACTGCAGACCCTACGGCGGAAATTTCCGGTCTACAGGTTTAACGTGCCCATACCCAGTGTTGTTGCACCAACAGCGGTTTTGCCAACTGGAACAATCCATTCCTTACCACTGTCCATGTCCCTTTTAATAACACTGCAATATAATATAAGGAAAATGGTTGAGACTATGATGGTAATAAAAGTTCAGTCAAAGATTAGCATAAGTCGATAGTTACAGAAACACTTTAATAAGAAAAAATGGTGAGGACTATGAATTTGGGATGCCGTGTGCCTTTTTAAATCAGGAACGCGAGATTTGCATAAAGCTCGTAAAAAACAAAAAAACAAAAACTGATGAAGCTAATTTGGAGGTGAGCTGCTTTATACCGCGTGGTGAAAACATTAAATTTAATGGAAGCCTAACACCCAGCATTGACACGACAGCATTCAGTGGCGCTTGTCGGGCCCTAAGTACAGAATCCCGACCTTTAAGTTATTCCGGACCAATCCATTAATGCTCCTTACGTAAGTACACGATTTTGAACAACAAAAAATGGAGGCTAAAGGAAAAGAAATTCCAAAGGAAGGATATATAAGAAGTGAAATATCATTTCACAATGGGTCGTGAACATCATAAATATCTAGAGTAAACAATATTGTTAAAATTGGTCTTCGTAATATTAATTCCTCACATCGCCAGGACTGTTCGTCGACTACTTACCTCGAGGTTTGGTTGATTCTCAAAATACTGAGGAATAATTAATTCCAATTTTTTAATCATGGATAACATTAATGGATTAAAATTTTATATGCCTTATATGAAAGAAATTTTATATGAAAGAAAAAACCCTCCAATTTGATTCCCATTTAACTGGCTTTGCATTCTTTATAAATTTAATTCTTTATAAAATCTTAAGAAATACTCATCCGGAGACATTTTCTTCAGTATTTATTAGTATCAATCTAAACGTGATAACTTTCACTTAGTATCGTACAATACATAGTAATATTTATTTTTAAATGCACCACTCTCGTCGTATTCTTTGAAATCCTTCATAACGCAACCATTACAAATAAATTTTGAGTAAACTTTCGCATAAAACTATAGAAAATAATATACAGTAGAACCCCGATATAGCGAACCCGGTATATATCGAACTGACGGATATAACGAACGAAAATTTTGAACCCGCCGTTTTCCTATTGTACGTAATTTAATTAGCATTGTGTCAGTTTAATGTAATAGATTTTATCAGATTTAATTCATTAATGATAATTTTTAATAGATTTTTATCATTTTTTAATACATCATTATTGAATACACATTGAAACTAATGAGTTATGTATTTTGTGAACTCTAGCATTTTTCTTAACGGTTCGGATATAGCGAACCACCGGATAAAGCGAACAAAATTTTTGGTCCCTTGAAGTTCATTATAACGGGGGTTCAACTGACAACAATAGCCGAATTTAGCGAGATTTATTCAACGGAATCCTACTACAGTCGAACCTCGTTATATCGAACCTGGTATATAACTATCTAACGGATATAACGAACGAAAATTTTGGTCCCGCCGTTTTCCTATTGTACGTAATTTAATTAGTATTGTGTCAGTTTAAATGCAATCGATTTTATCCGATTTAATTCATTAATGATCATTTTAATAGATTTTATCAATTTTTAATACATTATTATTGAATACACATTGCAACTAATGAGTTATGCATTTTGTGAACTCTAGCATTTTTCTTAACGGTTCGGATATAGCGAACAAAATTTTTTGGTCTCTTGAAGTTCGTTATAACTGGGTTCGACTGTATAGAAAACAATAGCCGCTATAGAGAGATTTATTCAACGGAATCTCACTACTTTACGAGCTATGGCTATAGGATGAGGGCACGTTAAACGAGAGAAGTTTTTAACGAGATGTTTTAATAGGTTTCTCAAGTTACATTACTCTTTGGAAGGGGTACTCGGCAGAAGATTTCGATAAAGGAGTCCTAAGGATATTGGGAAATTTTATGAGACCGTACCAGACGTTTCGAATGAAGAAGTTTCTTGTTTATAGGCAAGGACACCCAAGGAGAGTTCGGAAAATGTAATTCAGTCGAAAAGGTATAGAATAAAAGAAACCATTCATTCACCCACCTTGCAGTTGATTGATGAGACTAGACTAAATAGACTTTATACGCGGAAGTGGATAAAGTCAAGTTAAAATTTGTTAACTGATGTATGAGGGATTGTGAGGGGATAATAGGGTACGCTCCACCTGGTGTGTTGGTCAGAAGATCCGTCCACTGAGAACGGGGTCTGGGTTCGACTTCTGAAGTAATATCATTGTTCTAAAAGAGAAGGAAGAATACGAGTTAGAATGCAATGCTGTGCAATAATCAATAAAGATTATAATAGGTAATAATAACAATGGAAGGTAATTATAATTGGTCTTGACATATATCAGTACTGATAAGTGAATAAAAATGTTATTTAATACTAGTTAGACGGCTGCCATCATTTTGACATACTATTGAGCGCTATGACTGTATTTATGTCCGCAGGCTTCTGAAATTTTATGACTTTCGCTAATTTTACGCGAAACAAGCACACACATTTTTCAAAATTACATGCAATAGTAAAGAGGAGGAGAAAATCTGTTGTATGCCTACTAGGACCGAAAGACGTCAATCTGGCGGCGATATACACTGAAGTACCACTGAATTAGGGATACCTACCTAGTAACGAGTTGGGCTTCCTCTGGCCTTGATAACGGCTGCCACACGACGAGGCATAGATTCAACAAGTTTCTGGAAACGTTCCACGGGCTTGCCAAATATTGGCTAAAGCTGTCCATAATTCAGTAAGGTTCTTTGGTGCTGTGTGATGGCCTTTCACGCCTTGTTCCAAAACATCCCAAAGATGCTCAATAGGATTTAAGTCTGGGATTCTAGGTGGCCAATTCATGACAGAGAAGTCAGAGGAATGCTCATCCAACCAGCCAGTAGCCAATCGGGACATGTGAGAGGTACAGTTGTCTTGCTGGAAAACTCCATTACCGTGCGGATAACAGAACAGCATAAAAGGATGGAGGTGATCACCCAGCAACTCTACGTACCGAATTGCATTGAGGGAGGTTGGTACACGCACCAAAGATCCCAAACTGTGCCACGAAAAAACACCCCAGACCATGATTGAGCCACCATGCCCTTGTACAGTTCCAGCCAGGCATGCAGGATCCATGGCTTCATGAGCCTGACGCCATATTCTCAGCCTCCCGTCGGCGTTAAGTAGTCGGAATCGAGACTCATCACTCCATTCTACTCGTTTCCAGTCCTCTACACTCCAGTCTCTGTGCTCTCTTGCCCAGGCAAGACGTGCAGCCCGATGGCGAGTATAGAGCAATGGTACTCTCGAAGGTCGACGGCTCCCGAAACCCATACGGTGAAGTGAGCGTTGGACAGTCCGTTTACTGACTGTACGACTGGCACCGTCATTAAACTGGGTGGTAATTTGAGCTAATGTTTGGCTTCGCTGGCTACGTACAATACGCATGAGCCGTCTCTCACCACGCACTGTCAAGGCTAATTGTCCTTTGCAGTCTGCCCGATCGCTAGTTTTTTTTCCACCATCCATGTATTCTTGGTATACTCTTGACACTGTCGACCTTGAAAATCCTAGCTGTCTGACGATTTCGGAAATTGAATGGCCCATGCGTCGCGCACCTACGATTTGTCCTCGATCGAAGGCGTCTAAATCAGGCAGTTTACCCATACTGGCAATTCCAACAACTAATTCAGAACAACCACAGTACGCGCTATATATGCAGTTACCACAGCGCCCTCACTTGCGCATACATGATGCGCAGCGCTACACAATTTGCATAGGCTTTGCTATCCCTAATTCAGTGGCACTTCAGTGTAGAAAAAAAGGCAGAAATCTTTAAAATAATACCGGAAAAATGTTTGTTACTTTTCGTCTCTTCCCCCTTTTGCAAATAACAGAAATATTGACTCTTAGGAAATATTGGTGTTGTAAATTAAGCACTGCACAAACCATGCATATATTTTTACGGATAAATCATACCAGGTTGTCAGCTCGACATATCAGCCTAAAAATATGTCTAAATATATACTAATTTACTATATATTGGTATGAAATAGTTTAAAATTCAAAGTATTTTACCATTTAAGAAAATAAAAACATTAAATATTTTATATTCTTGATTTTATTTTCAACCGTCAAAATGACGGCGTTCAGCCTTTTTAGTAAGAAGAAAATTTCTGTCAAGTAAAAAGTATGTCATATTTTTTTAAATTAAGCTTGAATTTTGAAAACGCTATATTTTCCTCAAATCTTCTCTATTCTTAGCAAATTATTTTAATCTCCTATTGTAACTTTTTGCCTTCTTTTTTCTTTTTAAGATTATATATAAAAAAATTTCCAAATATTATGTTACAAGACAATAAAAATGATCAATAAAATGCCAAATTTATTGATCCGTATATAGATTATTATATTGATCTCCCATATAGTACGGCCCTTGGCTACGAGAAGAGCCTAAAGTAAAAGTTGTCTAATGTTTAAAGAAATGAAAAATACAAAGGAAAAAAAGTAAAGAAAAATTCTAAATATAATTTTACTTTTATTCGGGAAAAATTAGTTTTTAAGTAAAGGCAGTTTTACTCATAGTGGACTATTTCCTGTATAAAATAAAAGCTATTTTTGATTAAAATTTAGTAGACCGCGTGCTAAGTTGTTCATAAAGCACGCAAGAAAAACAACGTAATGTAGGTAGTTTATCTGCAATTGTAATGAGGTGCGTGGATTAGTTGTTCGGGATTTCCTTACATATGATGCAAAAACAACGTCTTTATTAGATCCCTTTTATGTAAACCTTCTCTTCATATTGATACACTGTCTTAATAGTCATTGAATTTCGTATACAGAGATTGAGTTAATAAACAGTAGACGCCGCGACGACTGAAGTCGGATGGTCGAAATTCGACTATACTATCGTTGTGGTGGGACTCATGTGTTCTCATGCTCTCATAGTGGACTCATGAGTGTGCTCATGAGGACTCATGTTCTCATAGGCTCTTCGTAGTAAAATTAGAATGCAACAAAAGGGTAGAGAAATAGTCCTACCGAGCAATGATACAAAATTTATTAGACAGCCCTAGACGTTGAGCGGAGGCTGTTGCAGCAGCAAAAAACAAAGCTCTCAGGAGAACTAATTTCGTCAAAGTATAAACCAGCTATGCTGGTGCCGGGAAATTCTGATCAAATAGTAGTAGCAGGCAACCACGGAAAAGCTTTTTTAAACTTTTGCTGTGTTATGTTTTCTAAAAATAAGACATAAAATTTAGATATATTCATCTCAAAGCAAAGATTACACACACACACACACACACACACACACACACACACACACACACACACATATATATATATATATATACCGTATTTTTCGGACCATAAGACGCACCTCAAATTTATGGGAGGATTTTTTAGACAAAAATATTTTATGTTTTGTTAGGTATATAAAGGTATTTCCAATTTCTTACATAATACAGATAAAAAATATACATTAAATGCACTCATGGACAAAAAAATTAGCGCACCAAGAAGGAGTCGTCAAAATGAAACGAAATTTTACATACGTAATGACTACTTTGATATAAGTAAATGATAAGAAAATCAAAGAAAAAGGATAATTTATTTCAGAGAAAAAGGCAAAAGAACGGACGAGTTAATACTCCGTTGGACCCCCTCTAGCGCGAATGCACGATGCGATACGATCGGGCATTGAGTCATGCAAGTTCTGTATGATGTCTTGAGACATTTCGTTCCATATTTGCTGTAACCTTGCCTCTAGTTCGTTCAAACTCGTGGGATGCCCAACTCGTCGTCCCAAATGATCCCAGATATGCTCGATTGGAGACAAATCTGGGGATCGGGCAGGCCAAGCAAGGGTAGTAACAGTGCGGAGACAGTCTTGTGACACCCTTGCCGTATAAGGCCGAGCATTGTCTTGTTGAAAAATGGCTCCTGGGAGCCGTTGCATGAGGGGCAACACATGTGGTTGCAGGATTTCATGAACATACAGCTGGGCTGTCATGGTGCCACGGAACAAAACTAGGGGTGACCGTGTATTGTAGGCAATGGCACCCCATACCATCACACCAGCTGTGGGAGCGATGTGTCGCTGTACAGCAAAGGCAGGATTGAAGCGTTCACCACGGGCTCTCCACACACGAACACGATTGTCATCACTGCCGAGATTGAATCTGGATTCGTCGCTAAAGACGACCTGGTTCCATTCCGCTGCAGTCCAGTTTCCTCGTGCGCGGCAAAACTCCAAACGGAGGCGTCGATGGGTGGGCGTCAAGGGCAGCACACGTAATGGGCGCCGCGATACCAACTTTCCTTCAGCCAGGCGCCTTCATATGGTTCAAGAAGACACAGAGGCCCCTAGTGAAGGTGCTACCTGCGCCTGGATGGCGGCCGATGAAGCAGTTGGCTGTACGCGTGCATTTCTTACGATGTGGCGGTCTTCTCGACGACTGGTCTGTCGAGGGCGTCCTGAGCCTGGTCTTCGTGTACATGACATCTCTCGGGTCCACTGGTCCCAACACCTCCTCACAATACAATCAGAGCGGCCTAATTGACGAGCTACTCGCCTAGCTGACCACCCAGCTGCCATCATCCCAACGATTCTCCCCCTCTCAAACTGCGACAACTGCTTATATTGTCTTCGAACACGGCGTAATGGCATGTCTATCTCAGCTCTTCTTTTGTAAATGATTCAGCACACTCAAACAAGCTTTGGTTACCTGTTTTATACTCCACAGAGTACGATGTTCAACGCCCTCTACCGGCTATACGTAAAGCGCAATCACGCTGCATTTCTAATCATTTGCATATCTCCCCGACATGTACCTTCATTGCAAGTTTCGTTACGATCCCGCAATTATTTCTTGGTGCGCTAATTTTTTTGTCCATGAGTGTATAATAAATAATATATATAAAATAAATATAATATATATATATATAATAAATAAATAAATAAATATATATATATATATATATATATATATATATATATATAAGATATATATATATATATATATATATATATATATATATATATATATATAATACATATAATAAAATATTAATTTTATTTTATCTTACATTCGGACGCACTCCAATTTTAAGTCCAATTTTTATGTAAAATGCTGCGTCTTACGGTCCGAAAAATATTGTGTATATATATATATAAATATATATATATATATATATATATATATATATAAAGAAGTTTTATAAATCTCATAAAAAAAAAAAACGTAGTATAATTTTCGTGTACATTTGCAAGATTTTAATCCTGTTGCATAGATTTAAAAGTTCAAATAAAATTTTAAAATCATTTTTGAAAGTGAATACATAATTAAAGACCGTCCCAATCTCAGAAAAAGTTACCCTCGGAAATCGATGTTCTGCGTGGGAACTCACAATGGTACTTTCTGCGGGAACATTCTTACCCATAGCCCTCCTGCAGCTGTGAAATTGGGAGTTTTAACTGACTTCCCTAATAGATTGCGCTACGGAATTTATAGTGACTTTTCTTTCCTTCTGAAACATTTCTTCCCACACTTTTTCTTCACCAGTTGGACTGTGGCAATCTCAGGAGTCCCCTCTTTCTTTGAAAATTTTCACCCCCTTGAGCTTCAAACTAGCTACTGTCATAGTTTCTTAGGTGTCTCGTGGGTCCGATGTATGGAGTCAAAAGGATAGGTATATCGGATGGATAGCAGGCTGAAACTGTGGGAACTTATAGTGGGACGATATTTCCTGTACTAGCATAGAATTGTAAGAAAATTCTTTTGCTTGAATTGGAGATTGCTCTCCTCTGATGTACTATATGCCCAATTTGTGAATGGGGTAAAAACAAGCTCAAACAGCTATTTACCTGCCATATTAGCTGCTTATTACGCAGCATTTTCAATGGATGTAATGAAATAAGCCTTTAGACTTTCTTACATGTTAGAAAATAGCCTCGTCTTCAATTAGGGTAAAATAAAGTTATATTCCCAGTTATAGTACAGTCGAATCCCGATATAGCGAACCTGGTATATAACGAACTAACGGATATAACGAACGAAAATTTTGGTCCCGCCGTTTTCGTATTCTACGTAATTTAATTTGTATTGTGTCTGTTTAATGTAATCAATTTTATGCGATTTAATTCAATAATGATCATTTTTAATAGATTTTATAATTTTTTAATACATCGTTATTGAATACACATTGCAAGAAATGAGTTATGTATTTTGTGAACTCTAGCATTTTTCTTAACTGTTCGGATATAGCGAACCAGCAGATAAAGCTAACAAAATTTTTGGTCCCTTGAAGTTCGATATAACGGGGTTCGATTGTATATTAATGAATCCCTGAACGTTAAACCGAGTGACGTTGATGAGCGCTAGAGAAAAAAATCTTGTTTCTTTCTCTCATTCATTGCCCCCAGCAGCCAATAATTGTGTGAATGAAACAAAAGCACAATGTTTCTGAAGAAATATTTGAGAAAAAAAAATATATCAGGTAACCTCTTCTAAAGAAACTACCGCTGGTTATTAACGTAGGATTACTTATCGTTGCTTACCTCTTTTTTTTTTTTTTAAACGCATTTTGGTACTTTTCTGTTTAACTTTTTACTGCTATTGGGTTGGCGCGCTGCCGAAATTATAACTCGCGACGCCGGACAATTTTTTCCATTCCAAAGGACCGTTATTGAGAAACGTAATCCTACGTTAAAAATTATCTCAATAAACTACATTAAATTTAAGAAAAAATAAATAAATAAATGAACTGATCGCCGCACAGTGGAGTATTTGACGCAAAAACCTGGCCAAAAGTGTAAAAATTAAAAATTGCGCAATAATTGTAAAAAAGTGCATTTTATCATTTCTAACAAACTGCTGAGTGAATCACACCATTTCAAACAGCATAAGTAACACTCAGCAGTTTCTAGCCTCAGTTGAAGAACAGATTTCTTTGCGAATGATCGTGTCACGTGATTGCGTTTCAGCTTTGTTGTTACTTTAAATCGATATTTTTTTGGGGCGTTAAGAATGAATGTTTTGAAATTAAATCAGGTTTACGTGTTAAAAAAAGGTAAGAGCTTTGTTTTAAAATATATAATAATTTACTTAGTTTTCTTATTAGTATATTAAAAAAAATTGAAAACTTGAAAAATGTTTTTTTTAAATCAATTTAGCCGTAATTTAAGTTTCTTAAAGCTTTATGAAGGTGTGTCGGGGCTTGTCGGACATACTTTCAATTATATTCGTCATAGTTATAGTATTGAGAGTCTATTTCAAAGAAAAAATGTTCCGCAAACAGCTGCCATTTTTATATAGAATTTTTTTTATAAAGAACCCTTTTTTATTTTCATGATAATTTCTTGACGAGTATGATTTGAAGTGACTTAAAACTATAGATGTAATCTGTATAAATCTTGTTAACATATAAAACTTTATTTCTTCTTAAGCCTTTGAGACAAAAAAAAAAAAGTTTTAAGAAATAAGAGTGAGGAAGAAGATGAATTTGAAGAAGATGACAAAGGTTGGACTGCGGGAGAATCAGATTGGAAAAGTTAAGCTTCTGAAGTCACTAGAGAACTAAGATTCCTATAGTTACTAAACTTTGGTAACTATTAAACGTAATTTATATATATATATATATATATATATATATATATATATATATAATAAAGATTGATTTAAAAAGCTAATTTTATAAAAAAAAAATCAATTTTAAAATTTTAAAATTTAAGATTTTTAAATTAAGAAAGAAATTTAATTTTTTTACAGAAAAGGGAGTATTTACTATCACAAAGTAAGTTAAAAGCAATGGTTTTAACTTTAAAACACATGAAAAATATTTTTGGCCAGGGTTTTGCTACAAATTCTCCACTGTGCACCGGAGAATCATCAAATCCAAACTCGGAACAAGTGTAGGTGATTTTGCCACTCCAGTTCAATAAAATTATGGTAAATAATTCATTTCTCTACAGTCTACTAATATACTGTTCTTGGTACTGAGAACTGAGACCAATTTATTACACTAAATTATTACATTATATATTATGTTATAAAATATTATAATATACATCAACTTTTATAAATATATAACTATAAATATATACATATACATACATACATACATACATATATATATATATATATATATATATATATATATATATATATATATATATATATATATATATATACAGGGCTTGATTTGAGGTGGAACGCGCCGGAATGGCTTTCTGGTACCTCTGTTTAGGAAAAAAAAGTTACGATAGTTAAATAACATATTACTCTATTGGTAGTGAGTGGGCCTGACGTATTATATATATATATATATATATATATATATATATATATATATATATATATATATATATATATATATATATATATATATATATATATATATATATATATATATATATATTATGTAAGAACTGTAATTCGGTAAAATAAGGGGAGTTTTAATTTTCTTTTGTCTTTGATTTGTTTGAATTTATCCATAACTGAAACAATTATTCATTGGTAACAAAGATTTATCTATTTATTATAAATAAATAAATAATAGAAGCACATGCAATGTACCTATTGCAGCTCGATTATATATAACTGGCTAAAAATTAATTCTAACTCTCTGGGTGAGCAAGTCATAAACAGAAAATCGACAAAATCTCTTTCAGCGTCTGCTATTGTGAAATGTGTAATTCGTGTATTTACCATTGAATAGAGGTAAAAGTCGACTTCTGGCATATCCCTTTTGACCCCTTTGTTGTCCAAAAGTTGACTTCTTGACTCCGGCCTCAGTTTCTTTGACATCGCGTCACTCCCCCCAATTGACTTTTGCACCTGATTTACAAAGAAAAGTCAAGAAGGCAACATCGTCGGACAATCCACGGACTGGGGAGGAACATTGTGTGATTGACCGTGAAATCACGCACGCTTTCAGACGGCATAGTTTCCCACGCTGACGTGGTAGGCAAAAAAATGTACTCTAAGACTGAAGGAATGGTGGTCTTGTAGTCTACTATCCCTGTTATTTGTTTATGCTAACATCACTTTATAACTGTCAAAAGTTATTATTCGGTTCTTGAGAAGAAGGCAGTTTCACATTTTTCGCTGTTGAAACCACAAGACATGGTAGCGTTTTTGTATCCTGAATGCTGAATCCTGGAATTTGTCCAGGGTGGTCGAAAATTGATTCGCCATGGTGGGCAAATGGCAAGACAATGAAGGTGGTGGTGGTATGTGTGCGTGTGTGTGTGTGTGGGGGGGGGGGGGGGGACTCTCTAACTGCGACTCTCATAAATTAAGCTTTCTTTTTTTAGCCATAAAGTTAATGCGTTCACATTGTTTTAAACCAAGGCAGTTGATTATGTTTTCTAAATTAAATAACTGAAGTTGTAAGCTAAATTGAATTGAAATTTAACTGGAACGGCTTGTTACAGCTCTATCTAACTGCGACTCTCATAAATTTAAAGCTTTAATTTTCAGCCATAAAGTTAATGCGTTCACTTTGTTTTAAGCCAAATCAGTTGATTATATATTTTAATATAAAGAAATGTGAACAAGCAAGGGTTGTTAGAGGGCCAGGTGCTGATATGTGACAATTAATTTCGAAATTTTCTAATTCCTTGCTTTAAATTTTTATGATATTTCTTTTCCTTTCCATGCATCTTTAAGTGAATAAATCTTCATGAAACCAGTTAATAATTAACAAGAAATAACTGAAGTTATAAGCTAAATTGAGTTGAAATTTAATTGGAACAGCTTATTACAGCTCTATCTAACTGCGACTCTCATAAATTTAAAGCTTTAATTTTCAACCATAAAGTTAATGCGTTCACTTTGTTTTAAACCAAATCAGTTGATTATATTTTTTAATATAAAGAAATGTGAACAAGCAAAGGTTGTTAGAGGGCCAGGTACTGATATGTGACAATTAATTTCGAAATTTTCGAATTCCTTGCTTTAAATTTTTATGACGTTTCTTTTCCTTTCCATGCATCTCTAAGTGAAATCTTCTTGAAACCAGTTAATAATTAACAAGAAATAACTGAAGTTGTAATCTAAATTGAGTTGAAATTTACTTAGAATAACTTGTTACAGCTCTAACTATGACTCTCAAAAATTTAAAGCTTTATTTTTCAGCTATAAAGTTAATGCGTTCACTTTGTTTTGAACCAAAGCGGTTGATCATATTTTTAATATAAAGGAAATAGAACAAACATGGGTTGTTGGAGGGCCGGATGCTGATATGTGACAATTAATTTTGAAAATTTCCAATTCCTTTAAATTTTTACATTTCTTTTCCTTTAAATGCATTTTTAAGTGAATAAATCTTCATGAAACCAGTTAATAATTAACAAGAAATAACCGAAGCTGTAGGCTAAATTGAGTTGAAATTTAATTAGAACAGCTTGTTACAGCTCTATCCAACTGCCACTCTCCTAAATTTAAAGCTTTAATTTTCAGTCATAAAGTTAATGCGCTCACTTTGTATTAAACCAAAGCAGTTTATTATATTTTTTAATATAAAGGAATGTGAACAAGCAAAGGTTGTTGGAGGGCCAGGTGCTGATATGTGACAATTAATTTCGAAATTTTCTAATTCCTTGCTTTAAATTTTTATGACGTTTCTTTTCCTTTCCGGGCATCTTCAAATGAATAAATTTTCATGAAACCAGTTAATAATTAGCAAGGAATAACTGAAGTTATAAGCTAAATTGAGTTGAAATTTACTTAGAACAACTTGTTACAGCTCTAAATAATGCAATAATTAATGATTAAATGACGAAAAATGCAATAATTTTAAGTAAAGAAAAAACTAGGAGGGAAGTTTCTATGTCAGTTTCTTCGAAACTATAGTATCCTCTATTAGTTTAATCATATACATATTGTTGATTCTTATTTAACTCTTCTATTCTAATTTTACTACTCCATATAGTTTAATTACAAAATAATCTGTAATTAATAGCTTATTATGGATCTAAAAATGCAATAATAAAAAAAAATAATAAAGATAGATACGGGAAACTGTAAAAACATTTAAGCTGGAACCTTTTTTTTATCTTTTTTTGTTAAAGTTTACTCAAAAAATAATAAAGATAGATACGGAAAACTGTAAAAACATTTAAGCTGGAACCTTTTTTTATCTTTTTTTTTTAAAGTTTACTCTATCTTTTTATCATTTAATTAAAAACCTGTCGCTGTTTCATTTTTAATTAATTATAACTTCTCTAACTTTAAAAATCCAATTGTTTATTAATTTTAATTTATTTCAGACTTTTTAGGAACTTATACCTTGTATTATACTTTGAGTATGCTGTTTGTTGGAGCACTGCGGTTTTATCGTCAGCGATTATGTCCATATTTTACCATCTTAAAAATACTGCGCGTAACATTCACCTACGCCTTTGCGCTGCGTGAAGTGGTGGGCCTCTTGATGCTTTATGTACCCAGCTTCCTGTTTTTTCTCTTTATTTTTTGAAGGACTGTTCAGTCTTAAGATGTATTTATCGAAACGATTACACCTTTCATACCCAGAAACAATCCATTGGTTAGAGATAATATCGGACTCTTGATAAACAGGTATAACCATAAAACTTTAAAGCACTGCTAAGAATGAAAGAAAGATGTTTCTTTCTCAAATTAATCGTTAGTACAGGGTGGCTAATAAATACTGTAACACTCCAAAAAATAAGAGTTAATTTTAATCGTTTGGAAAAACAATTTATCTATCTATTTGTGTGATTGGCAACTTTTTGTAAAAGTAGACGATTTTTGTTTAAAGTAAAACATGTAGAATATTTTTAAAGATGGAAGCCAAAAGGTTAATGGTTAAACAGCTTTTTGATCGCGGATTTTCTGCAGGTAAAATATTTAAGCAATTAAAATGCCTTGGTTTTAATAGGACGTTTATATATAGGACTATAAATCGATTATTGGATACCAATAGCTGTAAAGATCGACCAAGGTCCGGTCGTCCACGCACTGTTCTTACAAAAGAACGTATCAAAAGAATTCGTGAAAAGATACGAAGAAATCCACAACGTTCTGCAAATAAAATGGCTGCAGAAGAGAACATCAGTCGCAGAACTATGCAACTTATCATAAATGAAGACCTGGGTTTTCGCCCTTATCGCAAAAGAAAAGTTCAAGGTTTGACTACTGCACAAATAGTAAAAAGGTTACAAAGATGTAAGAAATTGCTGAACCGGCACGGTAGCAAAAGTGTTGCAAAAATAATTTTCTCTGATGAGAAGCTGTTTTGTACAGAACAAAGTTATAATGCTCAAAATGATGTTGTATATTCAGCAACCTTCGAGGATATACCTGAAAATCTTCGAACTGTTAAAAGCTTTCAGAACAAGAATTCTGTTATGGTTTGGGCTGCAGTG
Organism: Dolomedes plantarius; assembly: GCA_907164885.2. Lineage (NCBI taxonomy): Eukaryota > Metazoa > Arthropoda > Arachnida > Araneae > Dolomedidae > Dolomedes > Dolomedes plantarius. Next base: position 219,074,054 of record OU015490.1, read on the forward strand.
TCACACAATGGAAAACTGCCTCTGAAATTCATCGATAAAGGGGTAAAAATCAATGCTGAATATTACAAACAGGAAGTATTGGCTACACGTTTATTACCACATGCTAACAGATTGTATCCCAAAAAGAATTGGATATTTCAGCAAGATTCTGCACCGTCCCACCGATCCAAAACAACACAGGAATGGCTCCATGCCAATTGCCCGAAGTTTATCAAGCAAGAAGATTGGCCACCTTCTTCACCAGATCTAAATCCTTTAGACTATTGTATTTGGGGGATTTTAGTCTAAAGTAAATGCTAAGCAGCACAGAAGTTTGGACTCCCTCAAAGCTTCCATACGGAGTGAATGGGACAAATTACCTCATAAAATGATTCGTGCCTCAATAGGACAGTGGCGTAAGAGATTATCTTTAGTAATCGATAAAGATGTCGGTCGATTCGAGTAAAATTATTTCATGGTAAACTTTCATGTATAATGTTCATAATATTGTTGTATTTTCCATTTTCTATTTCATCTGTGTGTAATTAAATGATTCGATATTTGTCACAGTATTTATTAGCCACCCTGTAGTTACTACTACACTCAGGGGCGTCTACAGCTGAAGCAAGGCGAAGGAAGAGATCTTTACATTGGGCTTTGAGGTCTGCCGCCGAGCCCCTTTGTTGGTCTTACCAAGAGCCTCATAGCTCAGTATCTCGGGGAATTTTAAACCCCATATACCCTTGTCTCGCCATGTTTGACGATATGAGTGAATAAAATAATTAGTTTTAGCTTATTTAACTGAGGTTGTCACTTTTGCTATGGATTTCTTTTTCACCCCCCTCCCCCCCTAAAGCCCATTGTAAGCAATAGAGATATTATTTATACATACATACATATATATATATAATATTATATATACTATATATATATATATATATATATATATATATATATATATATATATATCTTACTATTAACAGCTGAAGGTAAACAAATGTTAGTTTGTTAGTTAGCAGACACGGGGACGGGCTAATCTCGCGAACCGAGCATAGCAGGATATCGCGACTGGTACCGATATACGCGGACGGCCGAGACGCGTGCACTGATGCTATCCTCAACTTTCAAAAATTTAAACTTTTATAATTATTCAATTAAAACTGCCGAACTCAATAGAAGAGGACAGCAGAAAAAGTTGACATTCCGGGTGGGCCAGCTGCTTTCCGTTTCTCAAAGTTCCGTTCACCGAAGTAACGGTGGCTCAGAGGTATCGATCCTGACGTCTAATCCTAAGGTCCCGGGTTCGAAACCAGCCGCCGTCGGGTGCAAGAACATATTAGAAGAACATAATTGAAATCCACAAGAACATAATTGAAATAAATTTGAAGTACCAGATATAATTTTAGTTTTAGGAAAGGAGAAGTTAAAGCCTTTAGAATTTTTTTGTAATTGAATGAGCTTTTTTGTTTAAAATACAAAATTTGAAAAAGGAAATTTTAAATAATTATTTTTTTAAAAAATCTAATATATTTTTAAAAGGGAATAAACAGTTTTTAATCTTTAAGATATAAAGCCATTTCATTTTAAATCAAAAAAAGGCAACACATCGGGTTGCCACTCAGCTAGTATATATATATACAGTGGAATCTCGATCGATCGTTTTCGGATCCATCGTTTTTCCGTATGTGTCGTTCATTTTATCCAGTCCCAATGATCATATTGCTTTGTTATGTGTCCGCGTCTATCGTTTTCCCGCATTTATCGTTCATTTCAATCGGTCCCTTGAAAAGCGATAGACCGAGATTCCACTGTATATATATATATATATATATATATATATATATATATATATATATATATATAACATATAAAACTCCAAAACCCTTTCAAAATTCCAAATTTCATTCAAAAATGCTTGGGTGTAACGTGTCGATTATTCATTGCGCATTTCGATTTCAAGAGCAAAGGAATTGAATTAAATCAGGCATCTTTTATATAACCCCTGTAACCTCCTATACAACCCCTGTTGTTTCCTAGTTTGTCCGAGCCCAGATTTCAGGGTTCCACCCAATCAATGCAAGAGTTCAGGGTCACATGACTATGTCTCTATTAGATTATAAATAGGCGTGCCTCAATGTACATGCGGCGATTCTGGGATTTGTCATTGCCCCAAGTAGATGTAGCAGAATTCAATAAATTTGTATTTGTCGATTTGAAGAACGGATCTGCTATTTGTCTACGACTACTTACTTCCCCGCTAAGGCATGCCGGTTCCGGTCATTATTCCACGGTGCCGGGCCGGCATGTCACACGCACACACACACACACACACAGACACACACACATATATATATATATATATATGAAAAAAATTTAATCATTTTAAATATTCCTAACATGCTTTTTCCAAATTCGTTTATGTTATTGCAACAGAATACCGTCCCCTTAACCTTGGATCGCGACCTATATTCAACCAATATAAATCTATTTCCCCCTAAATGTGTTGCACGCACGGACCATTATATAACAGTTATATAAGATCGAACCGGGTCGAACGCTCGAGAAAACATCACCCCATATGACGCGTTAAAGTCAGGTGCCAATTCTAGCCAATTAAAGTTCAGCGCGCCTGTACTCAAGGACATACAACTAGGGTTTTCGCGGGTCTTTGGGTGCCTGTCTCCGTCCTGGAAACATGTCGTAAATTGCGCTGCGGTTTTTATATATTTTCATGCGCTGTTCCGACAGCATTATGCCTGTTCTCAACTATGATAGTCCTGCAAATGCCGATCCCGACAGAGGCCGGAATATGCCATAATGTACGAATTAATGTCCAGCAACGATGGTGTGTAACTGTATGACGCTCCACGGAAATTCCTGAAAAGTAAAAATTAAATTGAACTGAGATCGCCTTTTCCTACCGTTCTGGTGGTGGATTTAAATTTATTCGCCGTGCCAGCCACGGCGAATATCTTGATGTCAGCTACGACTACCAGTACGAAACTTCAATCTCTTATTTTGGATACATTATATATATATATATATATATATATATATATATATATATATATATATATATATAACATTAAAAACCCCATACCATTTTAAAATCTAACATTATTCTAAATTCCCTTGGGCGTACGAGCTAAATTTCGTTTTTGATTCTAAGTTCTAATAACCTCGAGAGAAAATATTAAATGGCTTCCTTTTCCAAACATGCGCGGCGTGCCCCAATATTTTAGATAAGCTCTGCGCAGATTATATAAAACCACATGTGACTTATCGACAACAGCAAATCCCTAATCGCTATCATGATCACATGACAAAGTTTATATAAGCCGTCTGATCAACACACATGTACGCTTTTCGGATTTTGTAACTGTCTTGGGAAGACGTATTCTCCGTCTAATAAAATGTAATGCCGTAACTTGCCGCGTCGTTTATACGAGCCACGACTACTCTTCATTGCCTGTGATGTGCTGGACGCCCACTCTTTCCTTGGGTTGTCCAGTATGTTACACATATATATATATATATATATATATATATATATATATATATATATATATACACATGCCGGATATTAGCACGTTAAATCCGTAGAACGAAAATTATCTCTATGAGGTTAGATAGAGTGGTAGAGGGTATGATCCCTCTAGATGCTGCCCCTGGGAGTGCTCGGTCAAAATTGCGGGCTAAATTGGACTCCGATTCTTGTGGTGCCATTATAAACCGGAGCCGCACCCCTCAGCCTGCGAACCTATATGGACCTGGTCTATAATAAATTCCCACCAGGGAGGCATTAGAAACGACAACAACAACATATTATCTATATTATCTCTTCAGTCATTTCCCTATGTAGGAGCTATTGACAACAATGTATGAGTAAACGAGAAGTAATTTTTGAGTATACTGATATACAGTATTATTCTAATAGCGAATAATTCATTTATGTTTAACCTACCAGTCCTTGATGCATGACCTCAAAAACTGAGTTTATTTCGTGCTTTGTTAATTTGAAATGTGCATGCATATTTATGTAGTATTTGCTATGTTTTTACATAAAAAATAAAATGATTTTGCGAGATAAATTAGATATTATTAACATGATTTTAGACTGTTTTTTTTATTGATTAGAACGGTATTTTTAATAAGTGCATACGGGATGCATCAAAAGAACTTAAGGAACTGGATGTTTAAAAAAAAGAAATGTATTGATAAAATACAATTAGTTGCTAACAAATGTTTTATATCATTGATGGAACTATGCTTTTCTGACCCAGATAAATAGATCTTAATAACTTACTCACATTAGAAATTATAAATTAATTACAATAATCATTTAATTTTTTATGTTCAACGTGGTGAATTAATTAACTCTAGAAAGACGGAAATTGTTTTCTTACTGAAAAGACTGAACACCGTTATATTTTTACGGTTAAAAATAAAGTAAAGGATTTAAAATATTTGATGTTTTTTTAAATGGTTAAATACTTTAAATTTTGAGCTATTTCATACCAATATACAATAAATTAGTACATATTTAAATATATTTTTATGCAGGTAGGCCGAGCTGACAACCTGGTATGGTTTATCCTTAAAAATATATGCATGGTTTGTGCAGTACTTAATTTATAACACCAATATTTCCGAAGAGATACTTCGAATATTTCTGTATTTCTGTTATTTGCAAAAGGGGGAAGAGACGAAAAGTAAAATTTTTCCGGTATTATTTTAAAGATTTCTGCCTGTTTTCTACATTGCCATCAAACTGACGGCTTTCAGTCTTTGTAGGTATATACAGCACGTTTTCTCCCCCTCTTTACTATCGAATATAATTTTGTAAATGCATGCATATTTCGCGTAAAAATAGAAAAAGTCATAAAATTTGAGAAGCCTGAGGACATAAATACAGACATAGCGCTCCAACGTATGTCCGAAACCGTCAAATCGACGGCAGCCGTTTTTCTAGTGTTAAGATGTAACACTGTCGGAATTAGTTGAAAATTCAAAAGATACTGAAAACCAAAAACTTAAAAAAAATTTTTCCCCATTACATTGAAGTTTTGTGAAATTCACAATAATTGCTTGACTTCACAAAAGTACGTTAGGATGGTTTTGGTTGTATGTCCCGGTAGAATACCCACATGAAGCCAGGGTCAAGTGTTGGAAACGAATGTGTTTACAATAGGATGCATGTAAATCTACAGAAAGTTCCTGTTCGCCGTGGATGCAACACTCCTTTTCTAAAGAACGAAAAGGCTGTGGGAATGCCATGAAATAGGAGTCGTACTATGGCAGCCTTAGGGCCTGTTCACATAGAATCCGTCAGCGTCGGCGTAAAATTTTTTAACCAATCATACAACAATCATTGACCCATTGAACCAATCAGCGCTAAAGGAATCTTCAGCGTTGACGCTGACGAATTCTATGTAAACAGGTCCTTAAGGCCTGTTCACACTGCATTCAGAGCGTTGCGTTACGTTACTGCGTTGGCTTCGAGATTGTTGTCATGGCCTGTGATTGGTTAGACGTATCACGTGTGAAATGAATCCAACTCTGTGGTTGGATAAAATTTTTAGCACTGATGCTCCGGATTCAGTGGGAACACACCGTTACTATATTAATCTCCAGTCATGTTTCGCGGTTAGAAACAAGCAATAGAAGTGGTACTGGTTCTCTTGAGTGTTTCCATACGTACACAAGTCTGGTGAAGATAAAACAGTTCTTCTTACCAAAACTATGCGATGTTCCCTATGAACTGTTCGGCGCCATATTTAGCATGCTATATGGCTGCTAAAAGGATCATGGATTGGAAAGGATCTCAGTGCCCGCTTTATGGAAAATTGCAATTAAAATTTTTAGATGAAAAATTATGGATTTTTTTTATTAAATATTCGTAAATACAGGGTGTCCGGGCTAAAGGTATCCAGAAGTCATGAATTATTTTTACGGAACTACCCATTAGAATTTTAAAAAAAATGATTTAGATAGAGAGAACTTCTCACTAAGTTTTAATCTCAATCCTAGATTTCTTTCAAAGTATCATGGATTTCGATGTATGCATCTTCTGTAGCACGACAAACGTCTAAATGGTATTCAAGTTCTCTCCAAGTGTTTCGTAGTATATCAGGCGTTATTAGACTTTTTTGCTTGGGGATTCATTAAATCCGTTGAGTATAAACAGAAAATTGAAACTGTGGATGAGTTGAAGAAGCGTATCATTCAAGCAATTCGTGTAATAACTCCTGATGTGCTAAGAAACACTTGGAGAGAACGGGATTACCATTGAGACGTTTGTCGTGCTACGAGAGGTACACACATCGAAATCTATGATACTTTGATCGAAATCTATGATTGATATTAAAACTTGGTGAGATGTTCTTTCTACTTAAATATGTTTTTTTTTTTTAAATTCTAATGGGTAGTTCCGCAAAGTGGTTAGTTCCAGGCTAAAGATATCCAAAAGTCATGACTTTTGGACACTTTAGCCCGGACACCATGTATATTACCTCGAGTTGGGAATATCCAGGTAAGTATTGATAACTTATCTTGTATATTATCATTTCAATCCTTGACAGAATTAAAATTATTAGAACTTTGAAATATCATTTTTTACTATTTTGAGTCTTTACTCGTAACACAAAATCCATAGGAGGAGTCACGATTCAAACAGATTTAGATCGGGCATTTTAACTTTTTATCCGTGGCTTTTCTTTAGGTATTGTTAATTTTTTAATTCGATAGCTAGTTCCATTTCAGCATTCTCACCCCAGGAAGTCGTTTCGGTTGTGAGGCATGAGGACATAATATTCTCTGAACCTCTATGTTTGTTTACAATTTGCAGCACATGCTCATTTATTAACACTAGAAAGACGGCTGCCGTCATTTTGGCGGTTTCGAACATACTATTGAGTGCCATGTCTGTATTGCTGAATCTCTATTTAGGTCCTCAGGCTTCTGAAATTTTATGGCTTTTTCTAATTTTACTCGAAATATGCACACACATTTACGAAAATATATTCGATCGTAAAGAGGGCGAGAAAATGTGTTGTATACCTACTACGACTGAAGTCCATCATTTTGACAGCAATATAGAAAACAGGCAGAAATCTTTAAACTAATACCGGAAAAATGTTAGTTACTTTTTGTCTCTTCCCCCTTTTGCAAATAACAGAAATATTGGCTCTTCGGAAATATTGGTGTCCAAAAATCAGTACTACACAAACCATCCATATATTTTTATGGATAAACCATACCAGGTTATCAGCTCAGCATACCTGCATAAAAATATATCTAAATATATACTAATTTATTATATATTGGTATGAATTAGTTCAAAATTTAAAGTATTTAACCATTTTTTCTTAAAACATTAAATATTTTAAATTCTTGATTTTATTTTTAACCGTCAAAATGACGGCGTTCAGTCTTTCTAGTAAAAAAAAAAAAATTCCCGTCTTTCTAGTGTTAAAAGCAGTTTCCTTTGGCAAGTGGACACAATGATAGTCAAACCAACATTATTTACCTGGATCCCGAGGTCTGACAGGGAGTCATAAATTTTTTTTCGTAAATAAAGAAGAAAGCAAATCATTTGTGTAAAGCTTTATAAGTTACCCTTGAAATGCATTAAGAATTCGCTGTGTACTAACCCTATTGGATTCGCTCAGCTTAATGTTAACCTATGGAGAATTTTTTTTACTATTTACAGCTACATAAAGGCTGATAGTCCAAAAGAAATGGTATTTTCAGATAGCCTGAACTTTTGTGCATCATGCAACAGGATTTATTTTATAAATTTCCTCCCCCGAAGGAATTTATGAGCGTTTATAAAACACACTATACCAGATTTTTTCACCGAATATTTTACATTTTAAAATTGTATTTGCATTTTTTTAACGTAAAATGCCCCAAGTTGTAAAATATCTTTCTCTATTAAGGAGTACAATTAAAAAAAAAAAAATCTTTAAATCCAAGTCAGCAATTTTTGGACAAATTTTCTCCATAGGTTAACATTGAGGTGTGTGAATCAAATACGGTTTGTACACAGCCTCTAGTTTCTGTTTGAAAATAATTTTGCAACTTCGCGGGTTCTCTGTATTGTACTTTAGTTTATCCAACGATCTTATTCCGCTCTTGGCATGAAGACAATTCGGGACTATCAATGTATTATACATTGAAACTCAAGTTTTTAGATTTTATGTATGGGTGAGAACTTTAAATAAAGCTCTTCAGAAATTGAATTTTTTAATGAAGGCAAGCTTTAAAAAACTTCATTTGAACTTAAATCTAATTAATTGCTGTTAATCTGGAAATAGAGTTTTCTTCTTTATTGAGCTGTTTAACATGGAATTTATTGTTTTACATGACACGCTAGATAAAATGTACTCCATATCTTATACGTGAACTAGCTGAATACCCGTGCTTCGCGACGGAGCACATTCAAATTAAATACAACAGTCAATTCATGCAATTAATGCCAAAAAATATATATATTTACAATAAATACAACGGTGAAAGTATGCAATAAATGTCAATCAATATATATATATATATATATATATATATATTTATAAAAAAATCCTAACGAATATTTTTATAGGCAAAATGATGTAGAAGAAAATATTCAAATTAAATACAACGGTCAATGTATGCAATTAATTTATATGTTTAATATCCATAAAATAAACTATTTTGAATTAAATTCTTAAAAAACTTCCATCTCAATTAGTCTAGTGGTTGAATTTTATCTTTTACCGTATTTCAATATTTTATTTTGTCAATTTATTTCGTTGTTATGCACGTGACGCAAAATTTATTTAAAGTATCACAAGAAGAAAAGAAACCACGTGATCAGCATTTAATAAATTAAATTCTAAAAATTAATCTTTAAAAGTTCACCAAAAATCAGAAAATGGAGGTAAAGATTTGTAAAAGATTTCATTTTAAAGGAAATTTATGATCTTTCCCGTGATATAAATTTTATAACCCTTAGATTATTATTTTAAATGCAAACTTTAAAGAATGTTACAAAAACAGATTAAAAATTTAATTTAAAAAACTAAGAAGAATTCTTCAAAACTCTTTCTTAGTGCACCCCTATACTATTAGATGAATCGCTATGCAAAATTTCAGCCCTTTAGGTCCAGCGGTTTGGTCTGTGCGTTATCTGTTAGTCAGTCTGTCAGTCGGTCACGGAACAGTTTTATATATATAGATTGTGATGTAATGTGTTTAAATCTTATAGAGGAGTGTGTGTACTATCAAGACTATTTTAATCTCAAGTACACCATGTTTATTGTATTAGTTAGGAGTCGTATTTTTTAATATCTTCTGGGTATAGAGGTTTTGAGTATTAGTAGTCCTGTATTCTGATTCTTATCATTGTAAATTTAAAAAAATTACATTCCGGTTTAAGTATTCGTTGCATTTTTTTTTTTGTTTCACATCGTGAAACAACTTTGTTTTACATTAAGGGGTTTCAGATTCTGATAAACCTTAGAATAATAATAATCAAAAAGTGGGATAGTTGGAAAATGATGTTTGAAAGACTTTAATAATTAATCATTGTACTATTTATACATTTTCTCCTTTTTAAAGTATATAGGTTGTCTTTAATTATGGGAGGCAGAGTAATCTATGCTTTGAAGTGGAGAGACATATCCTAACGAATTGTGTTACGAATTTTTGGAACATTTATCCTTAATTCTTGTCTAATTCACATTGGACTCAAGTCAATATATGTGAAACAACCCAAAGTTTTGAAGGACTGTTTGTCAGGATCAGGAGTGGAACCTGTGTTTTTTAATTAGAGCCAGTATTCTACCAACTAAACCAGGGGTCGTCAACCTTTTAATACCTACCACCCACTTTTGTATCTTTGTTGATAGGAAAGTTTCTTTACCGTCCACCGGTGCATATCTGCAGTGACTCAATTTGGCGTTTAGATTTTTCGTGCGCCAGCCGCCATTAGTGTACATGGCGATGGATTTGCCAGAGACGGGCATCGAACCAGTGATCTGAACATCACTGGCCTTGCCCGCTGGGCCAGCTTTGAATATTTATAGTGTATTAAATCCGAATCGGTAACACCTTTTTATTTATTTTACCTTAAACTACGTTTACTTCTTCTTAAAAGGAATAGTTTTGTGACGTACTGAATTCTTAATCATTTGGGACAGTTAAGGCACGGCGGAGCACGAAAAACATCAATAATACACGGATTATACAAAAAAGGACCTATAAATATAAATATAAGAATTAACGGTTCAGCGGTTTTACTGCAGGGATATAATTTAGGTGAATTTAAAATAATTGTAAAAATCTCATGGATTTTAGTTTTGTTCCGGAAAAATTTGATATAGTACCCTGTTTTGGTTTTATTGCATTTTGAAGGGTCAATTTTTCGAATTCTAAACACATATTTTAATACAGGGATATAATTTAGGTTAATTTAAAATAATTGAAAAAATCTCATGGATTTTTAGTTTCTTTCCGGGCAAAAATCTGATATAGTACCCTGTTTTGGGTTTATTGTAATTTTTAGGGCCAATTTTTCGAATTTTGAACACATAGTTTAATACAGGGATATAATTTAGGTTAATTTAAAATAATTGTAAAATTCTCATGGATTTTAAATTTCTTTCCGGGCAAAAGTCTGATATAGTACCTTGTTTGGGTTTCATTGTATTTTTGGGGGTCAATTTTTCGAATTCTAAACACATATTTTAATACAGGGATATAATTTAGGTTAATTTAAAATAATTGAAAAAATCTCATGGATTTTTAGTTTCTTTCCGGGCAAAAATCTGATATAGTACCCTGTTTTGGGTTTATTGTAATTTTTAGGGCCATTTTTTCGAATTTTGAACACATAGTTTAATACAGGGATATAATTTAGGTTAATTTAAAATAATTGCAAAATTCTCATGGATTTTGAATTTCTTTCCGGGCAAAGTCTGATATAGTACCTTGTTTGGGTTTCATTGTATTTTTGGGGGTCAATTTTTCGAATTCTAAACACATATTTTAATACAGGGATATAATTTAGGTTAATTTAAAATAATTGAAAAAATCTCATGGATTTTTAGTTTCTTTCCTGGCAAAAATCTGATATAGTACCCTGTTTTGGGTTTATTGTAATTTTTAGGGCCAATTTTTCGAATTTTGAACACATAGTTTAATACAGGGATATAATTTAGGTTAATTTAAAATAATTGCAAAATTCTCATGGATTTTGAATTTCTTTCCGGGCAAAGTCTGATATAGTACCTTGTTTGGGTTTCATTGCATTTTTGGGGGTCAATTTTTCGAATTCTAAACACATATTCTAATACAGGGATATAATTTAGGTTAATTTAAAATAATTGAAAAAATCTCATGGATTTTTAGTTTCTTTCCGGGCAAAAATCTGATATAGTACCCTGTTTTGGGTTTATTGTAATTTTTAGGGCCAATTTTTCGAATTTTGAACACATAGTTTAATACAGGGATATAATTTAGGTTAATTTAAAATAATTGCAAAATTCTCATGGATTTTGAATTTCTTTCCGGGCAAAGTCTGATATAGTACCTTGTTTGGGTTTCATTGCATTTTTGGGGGTCAATTTTTCGAATTCTAAACACATATTCTAATACAGGGATATAATTTAGGTTAATTTAAAATAATTGAAAAAATCTCATGGATTTTTAGTTTCTTTCCGGGCAAAAATCTGATATAGTACCCTGTTTTGGGTTTATTGTAATTTTTAGGGCCAATTTTTCGAATTTTGAACACATAGTTTAATACAGGGATATAATTTAGGTTAATTTAAAATAATTGCAAAATTCTCATGGATTTTGAATTTCTTTCCGGGCAAAGTCTGATATAGTACCTTGTTTGGGTTTCATTGTATTTTTGGGGGTCAATTTTTCGAATTCTAAACACATATTTTAATACAGGGGTATAATTTATGTTAATTACAAATAACTGTAAAATTCTCATGGATTTTAAATTTCTTTCCGGGCTAAAATCTGATATAGTAACTAGTTTGGGTATTATTCTATTTTTGGGGGTCAATTTTTCGAATTCTAAACACATATTTTGATATAAATATGTGTAAAACTTTTCAGTAGCCTTTATTTGATTGAAGAGCTCCCAAATATCTTTTGCTTGTATATTTATAGTAAAATACAGTAAAACCTCGTTTATCCAGCCCTTGTTGATCCTGATCTCCGGATAATCCGGATCAAATTTGTAGACTATTTTTTTATTTAATGATCACATTACATAATAATTTTTAACTATGATAGCAAGAACGTAACTATAAGTACGCCAAATATTCGCTTTTTAGTTTGATTCAATGTAAAGTTCCTGTACAATAAATTATGGTAATTAAATTCTTTTTGTTGAGTTTAATAAAGCTTTATTAGAATGTCACAGGACGTTAACGTGGATTTACTCAGAAAAGTTATTTTTATATTTTTTAATGTCTTGTCAACAATACTACGCAATTTTGTTATAAAACATAGTTTTTTACTGTAATAAACGGTAAGTCCGCTTAGTTAAGGATATTGTTTTGTTTATTACCCATATTACCCGGATTATCCTGGATATTAACCGGATTAACGAGGTTTTACTATACTGATGAACCCAAAATCCAATACAGTAGTCTATAATGGACCTCGCTTCCGACAACATTAAAAATTTCGCTTGCTCTGTACACATCCATTTGATTTTATAGCTTTTTTTTTTTTTCATTGTGAGATTCAAGATTGAAAATGAAACAAAGAATAAATATATGCTACAAAAATGAAACATAAAAACTCAGTGGATAGACTCGGAGTCATATATTTAATTTCAGCCGGGCGAATAAGCTGATTGGTTGGTATATCGATACATGCGTGACTCGCATTGTAAGGTAAGTTTTAATGACTTTTGAAATCTCGTTGCCTAATGCAGTTTTTATCGGAGGTTACATCTTCTTTCCGCCTAACAGGGTGTTATAACATTTTGTTTATATTATTTTATGTGATCTTTCACTTCTACCAGTCAAGTATCTAATTGAATCTGTTAAACCAGTTTCATTTATTACTTTTCATTTCACATCGATATCAGATATGATTTATCGAACCGAAGTTTTGATATAATGGATGAATTTTTTTTTTTAATTTTAGGTTTTTAAAAAGAAGTAGATTTTAGCGGCTAAATATATTACTGGGTTTTTTACGTGTTGTAGCAGGAACAAGTTGATACATGCATTAATTCTCGTATAATACATATATCTGGACACTAAATTTATCCCGAAATATAAAATGTATTTGTTATAACTAATAAAGAAATATAACAAACAAATTTGTGCTAAAATACTTAAAAGCTTTTTTACAGTTGTTTAAAAACGATATTAGTTATAAGATGTATTTGAAAAGGTAAGGACCTAACATTGAAGTTTCCTTTTTTTTTTCCAATAGAGTCTTGCAAGGCAAAAATCAATCCAAGGACTAAGAAAACAAGACGTTTATTAATACCATGACGTTTCTACCAGCTTATACACACACACACACACACACACACATATATATAGGGCTTGATTTGAGGTGGAGCGCGCCGGAAAGGCATTCCGGTACCTCTCTTTAGGAAAAAAATTACGATAGTTAAAAACATTTATTTAATCACATAATTACTCTTTTGTTAGTGAGGGGGCCTGGCCTATTATATGTATATTAATTACTTACACACACACACACACACATTTATATATATATATATATATATATATATATATATATATATACATATATAAAATTTGGAATACCCCACACATACCCCGAAAGGTTACAATTCCGGTCCCTCTAGTCTAGAAATCGAGCACTGTATATACATACACACACAAAAACAGCCGGACGAAGGCCGAATGGCTAAGGCGCTGGCATTCGATACCAGAGGCTGTGGGTTCGAGTCCCGCTGTTGGTATGGATGTTGGTTTGGTTGGTTGTGACCTTTCGGAATCAGCTTTAAGCAGTAGTCCCCGGTATAATTAGCCCCCTTGTAGAAAAAAACTGACCGTAGCTCACTCATTCAACCAATCATATATATATATATATAGGGTATCATATATAATTATACATATATTACATATATAGGTAATTGAATTTTACTGAAAACAGTAAATAAATTCAATGAAAACATCTGGAATGAGAGGTAAAAATTCTGCTCAGATTCATCATCGATCCTCGATTATTAGGTCAGCATTTTCACTGCTCTCTCAGTAGGGGAACATCTTTGGCTCCAAAAGACTGTACACGATATTGGAATCTATATATATAAAACGCATAGGTATGTGGCGCAATACCGACGATGTTTCTGCACTCCGAATGGCAACGGCTACAACTACCGGATGTAAACATTAGCGAGTGTGTAGTGGCTCGACGATAGCACGTAATTTGGTACAATTTAATTGCTGTATTTTACTCGTGAATAATTTTAATTTATTCACGAAATAATTTTAATTTATTCATTTGATATGATTAAGGGGAGATATCTGAATTGCGAACAATAGTACATACAATAGTACATACAGAGAATGATTTGAAATTTTACTCCTATTTTAAGTGAAGAAATTTTCCCAACAATTTATTATTTGATGTAATGATAAAGTATAGATATCTTCATTTTGAAAAATAGTACATACAGAGAGGGACGTAATTTTTAAAATCATTGGTGTTGGGTTTCTCAGTCTTATCTATAACTCTGTTCTGAAGTAATGGAAATTCACATTTTTTAATCACGATGTTTTAGAATCAGCCTGATAGTGAATTTAGCAATGATTATAAAATTTTTGGTCAAACTACCACTAATCTTTAACAACGTAAATTTATGTTGACAGGTAATGGTAACATTTCTTACATATGTTACTTTCAGTTGAATTGTTTCGCAAAAGAAAATATATAACTAAAAGCGACCATGTGGGTAGCGCAGTGGCTAGTTGGTTAAAATCCTTGAACGGCCGGGAAGATCAGAGACTCCAGAAGTTGGGGTAACGTTTAAAACGTCATCCCCTCTGTGTGGTCCAGTATTGTAACTCGGGAATACTGTTGTGTTGACTAAAGATCGCTGTTCTTTTTTCCTCCCTGCTTTTTTTAAGCCTCTTTGGTCGATTTCTGAAGAATAATACTTTTCTACATGGATCAGCTCTCCGTAAATAACGATGTTTATGTAGACAAATTTCTGCTTCGTCCACCATGTATTGACCAGGGATTACGGCTTAGTTTCGGCATGTGTCAGTTTCGGGAACCGTAGAATGGTTTCCCTACTGTGTTCCCCGTTCCCACTTATGTGTAAAAAGAAGCTTGTTTTTCATCACTTTTCACTCTCAATCGATTCCATCTATTTTCTGTTTAAGGCGTCAGCCGAAAAGGTAAAACTCGCCACGGATAGATGAAACGTTTTCATTTCATTTATTTACTTTTTCAGTAAAATCCATACAAGCAAATATGAAAACTTATATATATATATATATATATATATATATATATATATATATATATATATATATATATATATATATATATATATATATATATATATATATGTATATATATATATATGTATATATATATATATATATATGTATATATATATATATATGTATATATATATACATACACACACACACACACACACACATATATATACCATATACGTATAAAATTTCAGGTAGTCTCTTCTAACGAAATTACCGCGGGTTATTAACGTAGGATTACTGATCGTTGCTTACCTCTTTTGTATGTATATAGTATGTATGTATGTGTTATGTATATATGTACCTATATATATGTGCATATATACATATATACATATATGTATGTCAAAATTTTGGCACACTTTGCTACTTTCTGTTTAACTGTTTACTGCTTGTCCAAGCGATACAGAATGGGTTTTCCGCACTGCCAAAATTATAACTCGTGAGGTACGGATGGACGGTTTTAGTGTCTGAAATTTTGCTATCCGGGGGACCGTAATGGAGAGCGTAATCCTACGTTAAAATAATTAGTTCAAATCTGCAGCTTTTTTCGTAACATTTTTATATAATGTTTAATTTCCATTATGCGGTAAGATCATATCATGAAAATATGAAAGTCATGATACTCAATTAAACATAAAATGAGTTTATGTTTGATTCAGAAATATTTCTTCACAAAATGGAAATCAATGACTGATTATATAATAAAAAGATAAAGTATACCCATATAATAAAATGATAAAACTTCCACTAATTCGAATTTTTATGAAAATACTCTACGAATACATACAAAGCAAAATGCATTCTTCTTGTTATTCAATATTCTACAAATAAGAAAAAATAGCTTAATATATGTTTAAAAATTAATTTTGTGATTTAAGCAATTAAATATCAAAGTTCAGTGTTTCAGTAAAGGAGAAACATTAGATGTTAGATCGTTAATTAAAATATACATGAGATTTTCAGTTTATTATAATGAATGGTTAATAGATAGAACATACCATTTTATTTCTAAAAACTAAGATTTTAGGCACTTTCTTTGTGCTAAGTAAGAATGCTCTTTGTATTTTATCTTTTGATTTGCACGTTATTAGAACAAAGGCGTGAATGGTATCCCTTTGATAGATTTACATTTCGGCCTGTTTTAAGTTTCCCGAAGTCTCCAGTAAACCAAATATGTTCTTAATAACACCTTGGAGCGAATTCTCAAACTCGGACCCAGTTTCTTTTATTTAAAAAAAAATAAAAAATTAAGGCCATACTTTTTCGCCTTTTTTTTTCTGTCTAAATTTTATATGAAATGGATAGAAAAAGCGGAAAAAGAAAAAAATAATCTTATTTTTAACATAGTGCATAAAGTGGATATCACGATTATTCTATTAAAATTAGTCTGATTATCATTATATAATTTTAAAAAAAAAGGGAATACATGACCATCTAGAATGAATAAAAACTTGCCCTTCAGCGTAGACAGCCGCGGAAAAAATAGTGTCAATGTAATTTATTTCAATTAAGCTAATTTAAATTTAAAAATAAAAATATCCGACACCATTCAAATGATCAGGTTTTGAAAATATAGCAAGATATTTTCCCCCTTTTTTTTCCTTTCTTCAGCATTATTTATAACTGACTAAAATTTCTTCTTTATTCCTCGAGCTGTAATTTCAGATGTGCTAACTGTCACTTAAAAATCTGCATGTAAAGGACGTTCAAATGTTTAATAATGCTTGTCGCATTAGAATAATAACAGGCTTTGTGAATAGAGGTCACGCATAGACACACACGCAACAAAGTCCAGAAATATTTATGCAAAACTGATTCATTATGAATGAAATTAATAACAGTTCTCGTAAACGATGGACATTATTAAATTTACACCGCGCATTAAAATGATAACACGGATATACACAGAGTGAAAACAAAATTGTGAGATTATAGACAGCGAACGATTGTGAATATTTTGACAGAAGAAAAATAGTGTTATCATTTGTTACCCGATATTAACATAATTAAGGAGAGGCGACTCTGAATAACACCACTAACCCATTTAAGGTGCAATTGTTATCCTGTATGTACACAAATGAGGAATTATGTATAACTCCAGGGCTAAAATGATTATTTTCACCTGAAACGAGCACAAGTATACTACATAAAATTCAATTATATTTATTTTATCCTTGTGTAAATTGATTTAATAGATAATAGTCCGCATATTTTTCATTTTAAAATTATTTGTATTTTTATGAGCAGTAGAAGGTAAATAGTCACTCTGAGGTACACTCATATCCTAAGGCTACTTAAAATAATATTTGATATTTTAAATCTTTCAACCATTAAAAGGGGAAAAAAAACCACACCAACAGAATTGCATTTTCTAGACAAGAATGCTTTATTGAGGTCGGTATAAATTTACAAATCGTAATCTCCGAAATTACTCCTGTTGGTATCAATTTTCCTGGATATAAATAATGGAGATCAAGATCAAAATAGCTTCTGTTTAACAATTTAATGTTTTGGAAGCTTTTGCCTGAAGCTTTCTCGGTATTAGATGGTACTTTAATGACACTGGGGCAAATATTTCCTTCTTGAAGACGCCGCTTCAAATTTTATCGAAATTTCTGAAGTAGACAGATATTCCTCGACTTACCACCGTAGGGATCGAGACATTGGTCGTAAGTTGAGATGGTCGAAGTCGAGTTTCAAACAATTTTTTTTTCTGTACATGTACATACATATATTTTACTTTCATACATACATACGTAATTTAAAATAAATTGTATTTCGAATACATAAATTCTTCTTTATCATCACTACTTATTACAATCCATTGTTTCAGAATTTATGGCAGAAGCTACGTTGCAAGTTTTTTTAACAAAGTTATCCAAAGTAGTCTGAACAGTTTGTGTGTTCTTTTCCTTGTATATTGTCTGGTAGAAAACCAAATTTTCCCGAGTACGACTATTTACACTTGTGAATCCTTCTTCATTTGGATCCATTGCTTTTAATTGCTGTAGTCCTTTATTAATATAGTGAAAAAGCTGAAGCCATTTCTGAAGCCAATGAAGGTTTATTTGGTTTATCGCGTGGATATCGAAACTATTGCATCATAAATTTTTGCAGTATTACAGAATACTGCATCATATTTTTTAATAATTATGTAATACATATAGGTATGTACAGTACATTCGAGGAACAGAATTTTTGAGAAATTTTTTTTAATTTAAAAATTTCGGTCGTAAGTGCGTGGAATACCTATATATGACTGCTGGTGTTATCAATTGATACTTATTTGTCTTAATTATTAAGGGAAAAAAAAAAAAGACTTTGGTTTACAAACCTGCAGATCTGTTTAACGCTAGGAAGTTTTGGTATAGTTTTAGCATGGTTTTCATCTGGAATCATGTGGTGATACTTTTGAATGAGAAGTACACTACCTACATATTTAAACACATGGATATGTTCAATGAATACTCATATATACATTTTTTAATGTTTTATATACACCTATATACAGATAATAAAACCAGGGAGAGTTTTTATCGTTAGTTTTTTCTGAGTATTGTTATTAATATAAGAAAATTTATTATGTATTGTGTATTTAGTATCACTGGCTTTCTAGACACATACATACACACTAACGAATTATTAAAGCCTAACATTGTATATGAACATACAAATGTCCATCATTTGTATTAGTCTGATAACTAAAAAGTATTTTCTTTATTCTGGGCATATAAATCAACGTAACTGGGAATAATAACTTTTAAAACAGAATTTTGTGACTGTTAGCAATTTGTTATGGGAATTTATTTGTTATGGGATACTATTATAATAAGTAATTAGCTAATAAGGCTACATTATAAAATTTTTCTGTCTTTAAAATACCATTCATTACATTCTTTGCTATAAACATTTAGGCCACCTGTGAGATATTACGTTGCAATCGATGGCAGTCAAATGCTTTACTTTAAAACGTTATGTACGGGACAGTAGATCTCATTCTTTCCTATCGCTACAGCTCATAAAGAACCATTTTTTTAAAAAAACCATGACTGCAGTAATTATAGAAAATAGAAGAAAAAAAGCTTTTCTTCCTAAACGATGTTCAAAAGTTCCGACCAGAGTAATTCCAAAGTAATAATGACCATATTTTTACTGCGCATTGTGCCTGTCTAACTTATCTCTAGGTGTAATGTATCTGCTACAGCAACACAAGAAAAATTCTTTAGAATCCCGTATTCACGGGTAATCGGGGTCTGCTGGAAATGCTTTCGGCATTTCTTGAACAATCGGTGGACCCTCCATAGAGTCGTTAAATCGTTTGTCCTAGACCTGATGCCCAAGACCTCTTTGTATTTCTACAATTGTCAGCTTTTATCCTACATTGAGGGTAAAAAAGAGATACATTACATAAAATCAACAATCTTACCTGATGTAGAAGTCGTTAACTAGAAGCTTCCAGCTATTAGTGTAATGGTGATAAATTGTTTTATGTCTTTTCTTTTTTTTCTTCTCTTTCTGAAATTCTGAACTAAATTAATTCTTCTGTAAATGACCGACTCGTTAAACATCGTAAACAAAATGTTTTAAGAAAATATTGTAAAATTGTAATATTTCTTAACAATTACTGTATTAGGTTTAGTTTGGAGCGCTAAAATCAACTTTTTGCTACACGTGGGGTAATTTGGCGTGCACTTACGGTTTAAAGCTGCTTCTGAACGGCTACAAACGTCCATACCATCAGTATCTGAGCCGAAAGTCAGCGTCCTAGCCATTCGGCCATCACCTGGCGTACTGTATTAGGAACTAAGGAGATTTGGTACAACTGTCTATTTTGCAGTCTGATACAACTCAACAATCTGAACTAGAAATGAATTGAGAGGATACAAACGGATTTTATAACCTTCAAATTAGGTAGGTTTATACAGAGAACATCAAACTTTTTTTGACAATTTGTTTAAGCATATAATATAAATACTATGGATTTTATGATACAATACAGGTAACCAAAAAAACACGCCAAATATTTGAAGGGAAATATCTTTAAAAAATAAGATTTTTAAGTCATAAAATTATACCATGTCAGTACTAACGTTGTGAATTAGAAAACTGCTATACTGCATCCTTTCGGTGTTCATTTTTCTAATTTAAATAAAGAACTATTAAATAGCACTATTTATATTACTACTTTTGGATTTTAAAATTTGTGCCGTATTTATCTTTTAACACCGACACCTAATTTATGTTGAAATGTTTGCACTACTATATTTTCTCCCGTGGAGCCATGAATAACACCGAACAGTTCTTAAAAGCGAAAGTCTTACCAAATATATATACAGGGGAACCTCGATCGATCGTTCCCCGAATCATCATTTTCCCTTATGTGTCGTTTATTTCATCCAGTCCCTATGATAATATTTTTTTGTTATGTTACCGCATCCATAGTTTTTCCTCATGTATCGTCCAGTGCAGTAGGTCCCTTTGAAAACGATCGATCGAGGTTCTACTGTATATAGAGAACCTCGATCCATCATTCCCCAAATCATCGTTTTCCCGTATGTGCTCTTTATTTCTTCCAGTCCCGATGTTAACATTTCTTTGTTATGTTACTGCATCCATAGTTTTTCCGCATTTATCGTCCAGTGCAGTAGGTCCCTTGAAAAACGATTGATCGAGGTTCTACTGTATACAGGGAACCTCGATCAATCGTTCCCCGAATCATCGTTTTCCCGTATGTGTCGTTTATTTCATCCAGTCCAGATGTTAACATTTCTTTGTTATGTTACCGCATCCATAGTTTTTCCGCATTTATCGTCCAGTGCAGTAGGTCCCTTGAAAAACGATTGATCGAGGTTCTACTGTATACAGGGAACCTCGATCAATCGTTCCCCGAATCATCGTTTTCCCGTATGTGTCGTTTATTTCATCCAGTCCCGATGTTAACATTTCTTTGTTATGTAACCGAAATCCATAATTTTACCGCATTTATCGTTCAAGGCAATATGTCCCTTTGAAAACAATCGATCGAGGTTCTACTATATACAGGGAACCTCGATGGATCATTCCCGAATAATCATTTTCCCGTATGTGTCGTTTATTTCACCCAGTTCCGATGTTAATATTTCTTTGTTATGCTACCGTATTCATAGTTTTACCGCATTTATCGTTCAAGGCAATCGGTCCCTCGAAAAGCGATAGATGGAAGTTCCATTGTAAATGTTTTTTTTTTTTTTTTTTAATGCGGCAGGCACTTGTCTCTGACGATAGATACTTCTCTGACATCGTCCCATGAAGATCTGCGAAGTTTTGCTGGGTACTTTATTATGGGAGCACCATATAGATGAGCCTGTATTGCTGCCATGAGGGGGACGACAAGGAAAGGACCAAGCCTTATCCGAGATTTGAACCCACGCTCACTGTGTGGCAGCTAAGAACACTAACAAATATACAGTGGAACCACAATCAATCGTTTCCCTAACGCATATTACCATTCCTTACAAGAATTCACGCCATTACGTCTTTTGGCGGCTGCTGATTGGTCAATTGAGTTTGCATCGGAAATTGCCATAATATTTGATCCTAAGCGCATTTTAAATGAGATAAATGCTAAAATATATTTCTTAGTTGCTTTCATTTCGATAATTGCATAATATTTGATCCTAAGCGTATTTTAAATGAGATAAAATCAATTTCTTAGTTACTTTCATCTTTATTTATTTTTTTACGCCATATTTTACAAGGAATGTGAATTTTTTTTAAGTGGCGCCACCTATTAATGTAAAAGTAATTTAAAATGACAAGCTATTTGTAAAAGAAATTTTCGCCATAAATGCCTTCATATTTCTTTTTTGTGCATGGAAATTACCAATTTCCGTATTTCCAATTTAAGAAATTACCAATTTCCGTAGTAATTTCACTGTAAAATTTTAGAAGTAGAATAAAATAGAGTAAATATTACTCAAAATTGAATTTTTTTCTTAAATTTAAATGTTGAATTAAAAAGAAGGAAAGATATTTCTTAAAATTTAAATGTTGAATTAAAAAAAGAAAGCGTTATTTTTAAATTTAAATGTTGAATTAAAATTAAAATTTTTTTAAAAAATTAAAATCTTAATTGCAAGATGCAAATTATGCATTTTTTGCTGTTTTGCACACTTTAGTTTTTTAACCTTAATCTTAAAAAATAAAAATTACAAATACTCTTCTAAAAATTACCAAAAATAGTGATGGAAGTTTTGATTCTTGAAAAACAGACATGCTTTCATAAGCATCAGCGCACCAAATACACAAATACCGATGTAAACTCAATTGACCAATCAGCAGCCGCCAACCGATGTAATGGCGTGAATTCATGTAAGGAATGGTAATATGCTTCCCGAACAATCGTTTTTCCGTGCGTGTCGTTAACTTCATCCAGTTCCGATGATAATATTTCTTTGTTATATTTCCGCATCAAAATTTTTCTTGCATTCATCGTTCAGTGCATTAGGTCCCTTGAAAAACGATAGATAGAGGTTCCACTGTAGTATGGGGGTGGCGTCGTACTAAACATTAGAAGACGAAAAAAATTAAAATAAATGACAAAATTCTAAAATGTCACATGATTTCGTTTCTCGCAAATTAAGGCATTAAACTATCACTATATATCTTGAACTCTGTTATCTATACATACTAAAGCTAAATACCACTCACTCGCTGACTGACTGATCACCATATTAGAAGGAAAATATCTTTAATATATATATATATATATATATATATATATATATATATATATATATATATATATATAAACTCATGGCGCAACATTAGGCTGTGGACCAAGGCCGGCGTTGCCCATCTCCGATTTCTTGACCGTGGACTTAGGGTGCCTTACAGCATATGTCTCAGTCAGGTGGTCAACCTGACGTGGGACCCCAGAGTTTACTTCCGAAGCATGCTTGGTCCTCATTTTACTGACCCACTCAAGGGATCTTAAGAATCAGCTAAAACGAACCTTTTTTTCAGTCGACTACTGATTTTTTAAAAATTTTTAAACTTTTTAAGAATGTTGAAGAAGCAAAGAATTATGAAGAAGAAGAGGATGAAGATTTACCTATCGCAAAGTGGATAGAAATGCACAAAATTTCGTCATTTTCAGATTGTGGCGTGCATGAACGAAACAGGGGATAATCTCTACGATAAATTTTTGTTCGTTATATCCGTGAGTTCGTTATATACCAGGTTCGCTATAGCGGGGTTCGACTGTATTCGCTGTTCTATCCTGTGAGCATTCCCAAACGGCGTTCCTCTGAATTGTTCGAAACATGTGATGATGAAGTCATTTCATGGGACAGTCCGACTGATAAAGATATTGTGGAAGAAATTAAAATGAATCATTCTGAAATCGAAGTTTCTGGATTTGCTGCTGATGAAGAGGAGCACACAAATGACGAAATACCCACCATCTGAGATGCTACGCCAGAGATGTGTGTAATTAATAAGTCTTTTGTCTATACAAACAGTGGAAGAAAGAGTGTTGGAGTCATTTGATGTATAGGACAAAGAAATTCATAAAATGTTTTTGAAATCGGCATCACGTCAGCAGAAGATTACCGATTATTTCTGTATCAAAACAGTGAGCAACAATTAAAGGTAAAATGAATTATTCCCATTTGTCTTCATTTTTAGTTAATTTAATTAGTATTGTTTCAGTTTAGTGTAATTGATTTTTGTGAATTTAATTCATTAATGATCATTATTGATCATTAATGATAACATCTATTATAATAGATGTTATCATTTTTTTAGTACATTATTATTGAAAACACATAGCAACTAATGAGTTATGCATTTTGTGAACTCTAACATTTTTCTTAACGGTTCGGATATAGCGAACCACCGGATATAGCGAACAAAACCTTTGGTCCCTTGAAGTTCGTTATAAAGAGGTTCGACTGTATAGACCTCAGTTGAAGATCATGCTCGCCAACGGCGCAATGCAGTAAAACTAACAAATAGGGTAGGTGGGGGCAAAGGTTCGCAGGTACATTTGAAAATGATCGGGAAGAGTTTTGGGAAGAATAGGATAGGCAGTGCATTCGCATACTTCCAATCAGTTGCCTCGTGAACTTTTGAGTAATAAAATCACGAACTATTTTATGTCTATTTTCGCATGTTACGGTGGAAAATAACCTTTCAAATCCTACGTTGAATTTTGGATTAACTCAAATAGAATGGCGTCCATTCTGCCAAAACAGAAGCATCACGAAATGGGGTAAAGATTTGCGGGAGTCATGGGGTAAAGGTTTGCAGTGCAAACCTTTGCCCCTTATACTAATAACATTTGTTTCATGCCCTCTTTTCATTAGGAATCCTTATTTACAACGTCTTTTAGTTCTTGGTTTCAGTTTACGGCATTCATCTTGAAACATGGTGAACCGGGAGAAAAAAAAAAAACAAGTTCTCAATGCTTAAAGGAAATTTCAAATTTCACTTGGAAATTATTAATAGGCATTCACATTTTTGTAATTTGAAAGTAAATTTAGGTTTTTGATAAAACTGTTTGTTTTTAATTGTAAATTTTTTTGTAAAATGCTTGAAAATCGATAAATTAAAAATAAGATAAATTCGTACAACGCAAAAAATAAAATAGTTCTGATCAAAGACCTGATTTACAAGATAAAAGAATTAAATGTTGTTATAAGACATTATAGGCTTCGAAGGTCTGGTCAGAGAAATTAGCTCTCCCTCATTAATGGACGAGTTTCGGCTAATTTGCTACATAGGTAGCAAAGGAAAAAAGAAGGGGGGGGGGGATTTTACAAGCCAGTACTGCTAGACACCCTGTTTCGTTACCTACGCTAAAAGTTTTTTTTTTCTTTTCCGGAGTTTGAATAATAATAAGATAAGTGATATTTAAAAATAATTTATTCACAGAATCAAAAATCAATCAATAAATAGGATTAATGCATCTAGTCAAGTGTACTAAGTCAATTTATTGCCTACCTTAATTTGCTTAATTTTTACGGTTTTAAAAGAATGAGTAAAGCCTAAGATATGATATAGCGATAGTGTTAATAGTTGATATTTTAGATGGAAGTTCTTTAGTTTGAGAAAAAAAATTATTGAGATTAACCCTGTTCAATTTGTGAATCCCTTTATTAGATTCAACTTTCTGTGTTAATAGTTGATACTTCAGTTTGAAGTTATTTAGTTCAAGAAAAAATTTATTGAGATTAACCTGTTCAATTTGTGATGTTCTATATATATAACACCTTTAAAAAGATTGCAAAATGTGAAATAAAATTATTTATACAACTCTATTTGTGATTTTCTATGCCTATCCAGTTAGAAACCAAAGAGTGGGGTAAAGGTTCGCACTGCAAACCTTTGCCCCAATCGGTGGGGCAAAGGTTTGCAAACAGGTGTTTTGGTAAAATTACAAATTCGGTGCCTCAGTCTTTCGGGAAAAAATTCATTATTTTACAGAAGGTAGAGGAGATACCCAACTACAATACAAGTGACTTTTTGGTGCGATAAAATCTAATAGAGGCCCGTAAAAAACCAAAAACTCAAAACTGCAAACCTTTGCCCCCACCTACCCTAGTTGTGTATTCGCCCTTGTTCCTCCAACACTACAGCTCAAAGTTTTCATCTCTTTTTATGCAGTCCGTTCCTTAAATGCTATTTACAAGATAATAAGGGCAAATGTAGATCTAAAAGGGTTAATTATTAACATATCAATAAATAGATTTCTGTAAAAAAATTAAAAATAAATAAATAAATAAAAATTGTTTTTTTTTATTCTGCCTTTTTCCTTCGAGCTCCTGAATTAATAAAAATAAAGGATTTTCTATATTTAGCATAAGAAGGTGAAATATTTTTAAGGGGAATTAAAATTAGACCAAATTAATTATTATTCAAACATGTGTGAAGAAAATTTCTTTTAAATATGAAAAGAAATATGTGAAAAAAATTTCTTTATCAATTAAAATACATTGATATTGATAAAAATGCATTTAAAAGTAATTTGATAATTTGATAATTTTATTCTATACTCCTCCCTTTATTTTGAACTTTCAGTGTTTCAGATAAACAGTTCTCTTACATTCGAAACAAAGGATTTATTCTGCTTCGCTAACATATACATACATATAATAGAAATTTAAATCAGAATTTCCTCTATTAAATAAAAAAGTGAATTTAAATTTCAGAGAGATGTATTCCATTGTGCTGTACTTAATTGATTTCTGCAGTTCCTAAAATTCAAATACATACTCATTTATTGAAAAACCTATCTGAAATATTTGGATAATTAAATTCTTTAAGGATGAACTGTACATGAAACTATTTCTTTAAAACTGTATCTATAAATACCAAAAGAAAAATAAACGTAAATAAACGCATAATGATGTAATAAAAATATAGTTAAAACCTGGAAAAGAAGAAAAAATTAAAATATTTATAAAAAAAATAAGCAAATGGAATCTCTATTCCTGAACTGCGAAAGTCTACACGGCTATATGCATCAGGAGCTGAACAAGAGATCGCAAAAACTCACGAGATGGCAGGTAAAATGCCCGGATTGGCTTTTAACAGTTTATTTTAGTTTATTTATTGTTAATATTTTAAGGTTTTTACTTCCCTAACTAGATGAGGTCAAATTACTGTCATAACAGTTGATTCACAGGAGTTCCAAAGGGTGTGATAGAACAACGAAACTAAAACAGCAAAGTTATAGTCCTTTGGAGTGCGTTAACTATGAAGAATATTTAAGAATATTTTGTTGACTTCGAGTTGGAAGCTCTTATGTTGAGACTCTGCTGTCTAAGCAGTGATTTCCAACTAGTGTGCCGCGAAATCAGAAAGGGGTCCCGCGAGATTTTTCTGGATAAACACAGAAAATATCGATGGTCCCTGGTATAAAAAGCTTAAGTCAAAAACAGTGATTTAAATATACCAAGTTATTGGCTTTTATGCCAATCGCAGAACAATAATTTCGACTTGAGTCTTTTGTACAAAGAAATGTACTTTTGTATACAAAATTGATAGACTTAAGCCTTTTATACAAGTCAAAAGATTTTTCTTTTTTTTTATCAATACTAACAAATATCTAAAAATCACCCTTTTTTTACTTAAGCCCTTTTTACCGGGCAACATAGATATATTAAGACCCTCTTAAAATAAATATTGACTTGATATCAAACATTTGCTCTCTAAGCACCAATCGCAAGTCTCACATTAATGAAACAAAACTATTCTTAGTTATTCCCATTGTAGTCCTCTAGTGTAATACTACAGTGAATCCCATGGCAATTTTTGAAACCGCATTGATGTACTCTATCCTGGTGTTTGCTACTTATATCTTTCAATAAATAAATAAAATCAGCAATTGAGTAAATATTTAATTGAACTCAAATTTGACATCTTCCTGAGAGGAATTCCGCTTTGATTTAATATTAAAAAGAAAAAGAAAAAAAATTTCATGTATTCTCTTCTAACGAAACTACCGCAGGTTATTAACGTAGGATTACTTATCGTTGTTAACCTCTTTTGTAAGTATATTATGTATGTATGTGTTATGTATATATGTATCTATATATATGTACGTATGCATATATACATATATGTATGTCAAAATTTTGACGCATTTTGGTATTTTCCTGTTTAACTGTTTACTTGTCCAAGCGATACAGACTGGGTTTGGCATGCTGACAAAATTATAACTCGCGAGGTACGGACGGATGGTTTTAGAGTCTGAAATTTTGTTTTCTGGAGGACCGTTATGGAAGAAAGTAACCCTACTTTAAAACTAAAATTCTAACAAGGGTTCCGCAAATGTAAAAAGGTTAAAAATCGGTGCTCTAAAGGAAAATAATCTAGACTAATATGTAAGTTTTCCTAAAACTTCAATATCTTCCTTCTGTCAGCTTCCCATTGACTTGCGGAACTTCCCATATTTATCATTGTAAAAATACTTTACTACGCTTGAGTTTTATTTTTTACCTGGCATAAAAGGTAATAAATATCACTCTTGTATGACTTAGTTTGGAAACAAGCATAACCTTTCCTGGCCACTCCTTAGAAAGAGCGTTCCACCTCTGGCTACTAGACACCTTTTGTCGGTTTGTAAGGACTATGGCGCCGTCACATACGAATAGCATCTATACAATATATCTTAGATTGCTTACATAACAAATAATGGCAAAAAACAAAAACTTAGATTTTCTTTTTCGGATTTACCTGTACTTTTTCTCTTTTGTTACCTCTAAATTCAGCATAGGACGGATGTTTCAAAAATTCAAACGTGGAGAAATATTTTGAATCTAATTTACATCTTAAATGTTTAACACATAATACGGCATGAAGTAAAAAAAAATGGCACTACAAAATTGCAAACAATTTTATCGAACCAGATATTGATGCATCAGTTTCACAACAAGGTCAAATATCCCACTAATTATATGTTAATGTTGTCTTCTTTTTTAATATTTTAATAAAAAAAATATATAAAAGAAATTTTGTTACTTATATACATTTAGTACGTCATATTTCACATGCGGCCCAAGATTTAAATTGCTTACACAACAAATAAGGGTAAAAAACTAAATCTTAGATTTTTCTTTTTTGAATTTACCTTTGCTTATTCTTTCTTACTTCTAATCTCAGCAGGATGGATGTTTCAAAAATTCAAATGAGGAGAAATAATTTGAATTTAATTTACATCATAAATGTTTAACACATAATACGGCATGAAGTAAAAAAAAAAAGCCACTAAAAATTGCAAACAATTTTATCGAACCAGATATTGATGCATCAGTTTCCCAACACACAAGGTCAAATATCCGACTAATTTGTATGTTAATGTTGTCTTCTTTTTTAATGTTCTAATAATTTTTTTTTTTAAATAAAGAAAATTTTGCTTCTTATATATATTAAGTACATCATATTTCATATGCGGTCCAAGACTTAAATTGCTTACACAACAAATAATGGCAAAAAACTAAAACTTGGATTTTTCTTTTTTGAATTTACCCGTGCTCCTTCTTTCTTACTCCTAAACTCAGCGGGAAGGATGTTTCAAAAATTCAAATGAGGAGAAATACTTTTAATTTAATTTACATCATAAATGTTTAACACAAAATACGACATGAAGTATGTAACATAGTATGTATTGTAATGAAAGTAGTAACTGGCCATTAATCTTATTACCAGAGAGGAAAGGGGATTGTGAAATAGTTACGATGGTGCTTACTGCATTTAAAGAAACAGATTGCTAGAAACAGAAATTTTCTGAAAATTGGACATCATAGTTCTCTCATTTTATCCGAGGTTATGATACAAATACGGTAACCTTTAATTTTCTAGATTTCAGAAAATATCTGATTCGTAAAATGGATAACGAAAATTTATTTTAAATATAATATTTTGATTTCTTTCATTTCCTGTAAATACAATTTTTTTTAAAAAAAACTGAGAATTTTTATTGGTAAAAATTACTTCCAGGTATTGTGAAAGCAATATGGGCCATCATGGGCAATAAGTAACTCCCCCAACCCCACTCCAAACTATGGATATGATGGCAAGTAGGGGAAAAAGGGTGTAAAATTTCTAAGTTTCGTGAGCTTTAGGGACGAGTATCCTAGAGGGTCTCCACATTAGACCTTGGACAAAGGTAAAAATCTTTTTACTGGGCACTGAGATGACTGTCCACATTCATGACAAGAAAGGTTCTAATGCAGAGGTGGGGAACGCGCGGCCTTCTCGCGCGATCTTCTCTTGCGGCCTTCATAAAAGTTAGCACTTGTATTGATATTTAATTATATAGATTACAACAATTTCCAAATCAATAGAATTAAATAAAGAACGGCATGAAT
>OU015490.1:219109390-219246890 GCA_907164885.2 Dolomedes plantarius
ATGTCAATGAATTTATATCTAATGCTGTCCATCGCTTCCAAAACTGTTCCATGAAATCGGAATTAATGAGAAAAAATGTATTGTATGAACTCAAACAAGTTCTCAATTCAATCCTAAGAGCACCTAAACAACTGCATTACAGCTAAATCATAAAGAGCTACGCTTTTGATTTCAAATATAAGCGTTTTCGGGTTTTTCCTTAACAGTAAACAAGATTATTAAAAAGCAGAAATAGTTGACTACACTGAGAACGATTATTTACAGATTTCGCATTAGGTACGTCTCATATTCTATGTCAAAACTCCTAACCTTCAATTTCGTGAACAAAATGAAGAGTACTCATTGGTTAAAAGGCCTGATAGAGAGGTTACACAATCACATGGAAGTAAGATCACGGACATCGACAGCTGAAAAAAATTTTCCGAATTAGAGGAACTGTTTTGAAACTCATTTAATGGTGAGTGGTTTTCGCAAACGGCGTATAAACGATTCATCTTTAATCAGTCTCTTCACAAAGTGGTAAAGCTTGTGGGCCAACTAAGCTTATTTTTCTTTCAAAGATAACACGTTTTGAACTTTGGGTCTTTAACGGGAAAGCCGGGGCACCTCGATCATTCTACTACGAGAGTCCTGACTCTCATAGTAAGAGAAAAGAAAAGTACAAAGGAAAAAAGGCCTATTACTATACATAAATTGGCCAATAGGGAAGAGTCATAACCCCATGGAAAACGAACCGAATGATTTCCAGAGAAAGGTTTGAAAGACTAGGCCGCTGTTACTTAATGGAAGGTCCGAGAAAATTCTATTTCACTAGATAAGGTATATAAACTTCCAGCACCGGCAAAAAATTTTCATGGCTATCGACAGAGTCTATGTAGGTCTGTCCAACCAATACCTTCTCTCAGCGGAAAGCCGGCTCTCACGTGACCTCAAAATGCGTGATGTATATTTCCGGAGGCTGTTGGATGGCGCTATTTTCGTAACCTTAACATTAAGATGATTGCACATGTTTTTGCTTCTGCTTATTTCAGTGTGAATACAAATATATTTTTCTAGATATATTATTGAAAAATAATTTTACGATGCCCTATAAGTGCTCTGTAGTATCCTGTAGGGGCAATTATGATGGAGGACCTAAAGTTTCGCTATTCAGATTTCCCAAAGATGAAGATCTTCTAATAAAATGTATATATAATATACCCAGAGAAAACTTCCAAGTAACAAAAATATCTAGGGTAACTTCTACTAAAAATCTAGGATCCGCTGAGAGAAGGTGTTGGTCCAACCCGCAGCCGATAGACCACATGTGACCCTGGACAGCCAGTACTACGACCTAACAAGATCCCAAACAATCAGACATATCTTCGCAAAGAAAGATTTTCCTCACTTCAGAGCGACGCCTTATTCATGTCATA
The DNA here is from genome assembly GCA_907164885.2 of Dolomedes plantarius. NCBI lineage: Eukaryota > Metazoa > Arthropoda > Arachnida > Araneae > Dolomedidae > Dolomedes > Dolomedes plantarius. The sequence continues at coordinate 219,110,806 of OU015490.1, forward strand.
GCTGTTTGGCCCTATGTACAACTGTCAACAAATACAGGGTGTCCGGTCTAAAGGTATCCAAAAGTCATGACTTATTTTTACGGAACTACGCATTAGAATTAAAAAAATGAATTAAATAGAAAGAACATCTCACAAAGTTTTAATATCAATCCTAGATTTCTATCATAGTATAATAGATTTCGATGTGTGCCCCTTTTGCAGCACGACTAACGTCTAAATTGTAATTCATTTCTCTCCAAGTGTTTCGTAGCATATCGGGCGTTATTAGACTTTTTTGCTTGGGGATTCATCAAATCCGTTGTGTTTGAATAAAAAATTTAAACCGTGGATTAGTTGAAGAAGCGTATCATTCAAGCAATTTGTATAATTACTCCTGATATGCTACGATACACTTGGAGAGAACTGGATTACCATTTAGACGTTTGTCGTGCTACAAAAAGTGCACGCATCCAAATCTATGATACAATTATAGAAATCTATGATTGATATTAAAACTTGGTGAGATGTTCTTTCTATTTAAATAATTTTTTTTAGAATTCTAATGGGTAGTTCCTTAAAAATTAGTCATGACTTTTGGATACCTTTAGCCCGGACACCCTGTATATGTAAAAAGGAAGCTTACGAACGGGAAAATTAGATCAAGATTTTTTGATGAGCGTCTAAACACCCCAATAAAAATTACAACCAATTCCATCGAACCAGACATTAATGCATTAGTTTCTCACTAACAAGGTCAAATATCCTACTAATTTTATGTTATAGTGCCTTCTTTTTTTAATGTTTTAATAGAAAGTAAAAAAAAAAAAGAAATTTTGTTACTTATATACATTAAGTACATTATATACATCATATGCGGTCCAAGACTATTCCTCTTCTCTCAATGCTGCCCAGGCAAGCCAAAAGGTTGGCTACCCAAGGTCTAGTGTTCACGTGGTGCCAAAATTCCTTTCAAACCATCAGTATGAATGTACATAATATGAGACACCCAAAGTGATCAGTAATAAAGGATATAGGCACGTAATTGTCAATTCAGCACACTTAAAATTAAATTAATTTTGCATTTATATTATAGCACTTTAGGAAATATTAATGTGGGGCTGATAACATGGGAAAGCGGGAAATCCAGTTCTCCAAATGGTAGTTATCACCACCACATATACGAACCGAGAAAATAATTAATCGTGAACATATAACAAGAAAAAAGAACGACCCTTGAATAATAATAACTGAATTCGTTATAAACTGGTTGATTCACTTCCTTGAATTTTTTTTTATCTCGCTGGCGCAAAAAATAAATTATTATTTTGTGCTTTATACTTTATTTAAAGGGGTCGGAACTCCTCAACACCAATTTTTTTTCACATGTTTAATAGTGGTTTTCTTCCTTAAATTGTTTTTTTTAATATAAAGATTATTATGCGTATAAATTATATTTGAACAGTTCATAATTTTGCTCAAATTTTTTTTAAGCTGAAAATTTAGATTATTTTTTTATTTTTGGTAAATCTGCTGAACCTGTAGCTCTCTATTTACATATTTTTCGCATCTACAAAGGGAAGGGTTAAAAACTGTCTTCGGAGTTTTTAATAAAAATTTTATTTATGAAATGTTTGACCACTTTAAATAGTTAAAAAAAATTCAGGTGGTCTCTTCTAACGAAACTACCGCGGATTATTAACGTAGGATTACTTATCGTTGCTTAACTCTTTTTTTTTCTACAGTAAAATTCCTACATAGAAAGCGATTTTTAAATTTAAAAGTTCAGTGCGAATGATAATGGTAAAATAAAAAAAGCTAGCGCGCGCCATCTAGGGGAAGAAAAATTGTGCAATTCAAAATTAACAATTCGCACGAAGCGGAGATCTTAATCTTTAAAATGATACCTCATTTATCGATTTTGGTTAAGTGTGAAGGGAGAAGAGGGATAAAACAAAAAAAAACACCTTTTAGAAACAATATTCTGACACTCTTGATTTTTAAGTCGAATTTATGAAATTTTGCTTTACCGCGGACCGTTATGGAGGAACATAATCCTACGTTAAAAAATCCTAGTTTTTAAAGTAGTTTTTACAGCAAGAGAAATAGTTTCAGAATTTTGCTTATAACCCGAAAACCTTAAAGGTAAGTTAATGAAAATAAAGCATAGGAGTGCTGTACATAATTACTTAGAGATATATTGTAAGGAATTTCAGATATATCTTTTTGAAGACCATGCTAATTGAAAAATTTCCTTCCTGGTATAGATGTACAGCAGAGTCCCCATAGATAGTACAGGCTAAGAATATCGTATAAGATAATGTAAGATAATGTAAGACATGTATGAGTTATGTATTTTCAGTCGAGGAAAATAAAAGGCTTTTTGGGAGATTTTGGTCCTCAGACCGCCCCCTTAACAATAAAGCAACAAATCAGAAACAAGCCAACAATAAAGCAAACATATGACTATTTTAAAATATTTGAATCTGTTAATTTTGCTTACAGTTAAAACTGCAAATTATGCGTCTGATAAATGACAAAAATTTTGCACATTAGCTTTTTATCTTAGTTTTCAAAATAGTAGTATAAAAAAATTATGAAAAGGGTTCCTCGACTTATATTAGTTAAGCAGGTATAATAATTAGAGAAGTTTAATAAATATGTCTGTGAAATATTTATTTTAATGTGAGTCAGTTTCATTGAATAAAACAAAATATTCTGTTATGTATATATTATTTTAGGAAATTTTTGTTTATTTATCTGGACAGGTTTTTCCCTAAATTTTCTTTCATCACAGTTGAGCAAATTTAAGTATGTTAGAAATTAATACTTTCATTATTTTATGAGTTTTAATCTAAGCTTCTAATTTTGGGCTTTTAAAAACATGTCTACGATATGTACGAGGCATCTTTTTTTACCGTTGCTAAGGGCAACATATTTCCTTAGTCCAGCCCAAATTGCCTATAAAAATTACTGCCTCTTGCTTTAATTCCTACTGTGTCAAACATTTAGTTTTACCTGCGAGTTGAATTTCCAAAATATTTATTACATCCCTTAATAGCCCTGCAATAGCCATTTTGGTAATTATATCATGGACTATAACAGCACTTGTGTGAATAAGAGATGTATGCTTTATGTGCCTTTGCTACCTCTGACGCCGATGGAGAGGTGTTAAATAGCCATTAACAGACATCGCTGGAGGCACCGATTTAACTTTTGTGCTAGGTCTTTCTTTCCCTGGCCTACTCATTCCTTATTTTCAATGGAAATTTTCGATGTCACAGTAAATGTTTACTGCTGTGACGATTAAACGAAAACACGCCCGAAAATGGGTATAACCTATGACTCCGAGAGTAACCAAGAGCCCAAGGGAAATGGAGCTTATCATTAGCACTCTGTGATTATCCCGTAGGTGGTGCTACTGTGATACCTATAGGATTCAAGTCGGAAGACATCAAATGGCGTCTCCCAGTCAGGATCAAAAGGTAGCGGTCACTTGGACTGCAGCTCTTTAAGTGTGGCGGGGCCCCATCGATCATGTAGTAAATCCTCTTTGTCATTCTCAGTCACTCCTGAGCTGAGAGCTTTAGGGGATATAAGTCCTTCTTCAGCATCCCCACTCACCGATCTCCGAAAAAACGGTGAAATTTTTCTGTCAGCTAAAAAGAAAAAAAGGGCCGAGTATTGAGAAGGGGAAAAGGCTTTCAACCCTGTACTTCATTTTAAAACGTTTCATAGTCACACATTTTAGTTCATTTCCCAAAGCACACTCAGGTCTGGTCTCATAGGTGAGGCGACGAAGCAACCGTCTCAGGCGCCAAAATGAGACATGGTAAAATTATAACTATAACTAGTAAATTGTAAATAATCCAACAGTAAAATATATTATATAATAGGAAGAATGCAATGACAGTCGAACGAAATAAACAAATCGTGCACTTAGAGTAAAACGCAACATAAATGCAAGATTCTGTAGCAGTAAAAGAACTTACAAAAACTAAACCATATACCGTCGATATATGGTTTAGTTTTTGCTTCATGGTTTGCCATAGGGTTTAGTTTAAACCATATACCGAGGATATATGGTTTAGTTTTTGTATGTTCTTTTACTGCTACAGAATCTTGCATTTATGGTGCGTTTAGCTCTAACTGCAGGATTTCTGTTTATTTCGTTTGACTGTCATTGCATTCTTCCTATAATATAATGTCTTTTACTACTGAATTATTTACAATTTGCTGGTTATTATAGTTATCTGTTTTTTTTTCAATATGAGGATTTGTTGCAACTGCGCAATCTTTTATTGAAAAGTTTTAAAATAATTTAACGATAGTGCAATTTTTCTGTTAATTTCGATCGGTTGTCTATACCTTCGTTATGTATTTTACTTTCTTATTTTCTGTTGAATTATTTGCAATGCAATGAGTTATAGTTAATAGTAAAATTATGAAATTAAATTTTTAACTAATGACTAGGGCTACTTAAATTTCGCATAAAAATATATCGAAATTTCGCATTAAATCGCAATATATATATATATATATATATATATATATATATATATATAAATATATATATATATATATATATATATATATATACACACACAGTGGTACCTCGACTTACGAGTTTTTCGAGATACGAGCATTCTCTCGGTAGAATTTTTGCCTCGAGTTACAAGCTAAAATTCGGGTTACGAGCAAACTTCAGATATCCCACCGCTAGTTTGAGCAGCGAATGCCATGTTACGTGCTCATCAAATGAGAACACAAGAAGCATTTAATACTTACAACCTTTATGTACAATTATTATACAACTGTATACATATTATTCTGAGACTACTATCCTGTCTTAAACCGAGAGATTAACACTCAAAATTACCACTCGGGGCAGCTTGCTCTGCCCAAACTTGAGTCGCCCTCAGAAACCGATCATCGTCTAACCTCTCCCGCAGAGAGATATCTTCAATTTCCTCCCCCACACTGGAACTCTCCATGGGGTCTAAGGGATGGGATGACCGTGGTCCTAGGATCGCAAGCTCTCCCCCTTCTACGGATTAACGTCCTTCGGATTCTCAGAAAGAAGAATCTGGACATTACAGCCACAGTGAACGATGCAACAATCGCCCAGCTTCCGTGTCTCACTCGTTCACTTTAAGATAGTAGCTGGTAATAAAAGAGAAAGTGAGGAAAGCGGGGCGAAAAGGTCAAAAATCAACGAATAAGATTTAATTTTTCAGTTCAGCCTTTCTCCTCCTCTTCCATCAGCATCTTCAAGTCTGATCTCCAAGGTAAATGTTGTACATTACACTTAATAAAGCAAATTTATTGCAGTACATTCTATTGTATTGCGTTTTTGTACAATGTTCGTCATTTATAAGCACACATTTCTTATTTAAAAACATGTAACAAAAAATTGTGGTGTTTTGGGGGAGCCCAGAATGAATTAATGGCATTTCCATTCATTTCAATGGGGAAAATTGATTCGAGATACGAGTATTTCGAGTTACGAGCTCCGTCATGGAACGAATTAAACTCGTAAGTTGAGGGACCACTGTATACACACACACACACACACACACACATATATATATATATATATATATATATTATAAAAATGAAAATTTGTCTGTCTGTCTATAATTGTATAGAAATCCACAGTTTAGGAGCAGCGATCTTGAAATTTTACATACAGGCGTAATTAAAAACAGCCGAGGGACTTAAGAACTTCCAAAATCGAAATTAATTACCGTTTAATTTTTAATTAATAAAAAACCAACAATTTTTGAAACTAAATGTAAGCTGTTACTCTTTGTGGAATCACCCCTCTGAATATGGTGTCCACGTTAGGGGACTACTCTAGAATTTGTGTGCACGGCCGCCATCTTGGATTTTTCTGCCAAAAATGTGGATTTGAAAATATCAAGAGGAGGGTCATTAGTGATGGGAATAGCTGGAGAATTTTGAATATGGTCAGTAGTTATAGCATTTGCAGAAGTTATAGGGAGGACATCCTCACTATTAATAATTTCAGGATTAGTGGCTCAATTTTGAGAAGGAGGATCACAGGTGAGGTGAGAAAAATAATCTGCCAAAACATTAACTTTGCCAGGAATATGTTCATAAATGATGGAATATTCACTCATTTCGAGTAACCCTCTAGTTACAATATCAGTAGGAGAAGTTGTATGCTTATAGTTGATGAGAGGTTTGCTATCAGTTAACACAGTAAAAGTTCTATTGTATAAATAATATTTAAATGCAATGATAGATTTGTAAAGTGCGAACAGTTCTTTTTTGAGGGTGGAATAATCTTTCTGACCTTGTTTATGTGACTTACTAAAATATGATATAGGTAATAATTTATCAACAAACTTCTGCATCAAAATGCCAGAAATAGTCATATTTGATGCATCAGTGTTTAAATAAAAATCCTGATCCCACATGGGTAGTTTGGTTTAGAAAAGAATATTCACTGAAAGTTATTAAAACACTCTTGATGATATGGAGACCAAATAAATTTAACTTTAGGTGAAAAGATGTCGATTAAAGGTTGAATAAGAGCAAAAAAATTCAGTTCAATCATTTCATTGGTTAGAAGGGGTTGTCAGTGGAGGTACCAGAACGCAATAATTATCGCCAAGCAAAACGCGCCAAACCCTGGCCGAAAAATCCAAGATGGCGGCCGTGCACACAAATCTAGAGTATCCAGTAACCCCCACGTGGGGGTTAGCTGGCAAACAGCGAGTGAAAAGATAAAAATAAATGAAATCAAAAAGTTTCAAGTCATATATTAAACCAGAATAATAAATGAAAATAATAATCTTTCAAGTCAGATTTTATACTCTAAAATAAATCGGATCCAACGGCATATTGACACTCTCACACGCGATGGAAAATTCGAATCAACCACGCTGTGTCACGAGATCTTTTTTAATCGCTACTGCAATCCCCCTCGCTTATGTCTTTGTGTCTATTGCAGAGTTAAAGACTAAGCTTCTATCCTGCTAACTTATTTCTGACTTAAAACTCCTCTTACTCCATAAATACATGTATATCACCAACCCATAGAAACTTTCCAGTAATCTTAGTACGAATATTTTTCTATTTACTCAATGAAGCAGCATATCATCGTGGCGCATTCGGTAAAATCGGTCATTTACTACGCTCCACGACTCGGGTTCGAATACGGATCGTACGCATTTTGCTAAACCCTGTATTTTCAGCTTTTTTATGGAGGCTTTTTTATTTCAGCTTTTATTTTATTATTTTTTTAAATTATTATTACTATTATTTTTATTTATTATTTTTTAAAATTATTTTTATTTTATTTTATTATTTTCAAAAATTATTATTTTTATTTTATTTTATTTTTTATATTATTAATGTGTATAACATTTCGTATAGTTTTCTTTCTATGTTATTTATACTGCGTTTCGTTTTTTAATGGATTTTGGTAAGTTTATTATAAATTTATATATTTTATGTTTTACTTTACAGGATTTTTTACTCCAATGATAAAGGCTAAATCTTTTCTATGTTATTTATACTGTGTTTAGTTTTTAAATTGATTTTGGTTAACAAACATTCAACAATTTGACATTTTTACTTTTCAGCTTTACTTTTCAAAATTCTTTACTTTCCTAAAGACAATTTGACATTTTTCCTTTTGAGTTTTTATGTTTTACTTTTCAGGGTTTTTTTGCTCCAATGATGAAACGCTAAATCTAGCTGAATTCTGAAGAAATTATTGTAAATTTATGGTTTTTTATGCTGGGTTTTCTTTTAATTCATGCGTATAACATTTCACATGCTTTTTATTCTATGTTATTTATACTGTGTTTAGTTTTTAAATTGATTTTGGTTAACAAACATTCTTAAAATCCCGGGCAACACCGGATAAATAATCAGCTGTGTAGGTTGATAATTTATAAATTTTAAAACTGTTACCACATGTATATTTACAGATCCACAAGAACTTTCCAATATTTTTAATTAATAAATAACCAACAACTTTTGAAGGATGCGACTCTCGATTCACAGACGTTCAGTAGATGGCGCTACTATTTTAAACTTTTAGTATTCCAACCATGAAGCTACAGATGCTTCATGATTCTGTAGCTTCATGATTCCAACCCATCTGAAAACCCGCACTTCGCTACGGAATACATTCAAATTAAATACAACGTCAATGTATGCAATTAATGCCAATATATATATATATATATATATATATATATATATAATAAATACGACTATCAATGTATACAAATGATGTAAAAAAACAAAAAAATTTATTTTTTTAAAAATCGTAAGGGATATTTTTATAGACAAAATAATGTAGAAGAAAATATTCAAATTAAATCTAATAGGACATACTAAAGAATATAGTACAGTTCGAAGAACATATCTTTTACTGTATTTTAATATTTTTTTGGATAATGTCCAATCGTCTGCCGCATTAGCAAGAAAAAAAACTTTTTTTGTCTATTTCGTTGTTACGTGACGATAAATTTATTTAAAGTACCAGAAAAAGAAATCACATGATCAGCGTTTAATAAATTAAATTGTAAAAATTAATCTTTAAAAATGGACCAAAAATCAGAAAATGGAGGTAAAGATTCGAAAAAAATTTCATTTTAAAGGAATTTTTATGATCTTTTTTGTGATATAAATTTTACAACCCTCAAATTATTATTTTAAATGCAAACTTGAAAAAAGTTACAGCTTAAAAATTTATTTTAAAAAAATCTAAGACGAATTTTTAAAAATCTTTCTTAGTGCACACCTACATTATAAGAACAATCGCCATGCAAAATTTCAGTCCTTTAGGTTCAGCGGTTTGGTCTGTACTTTGTATGTCAGTCAGTCAATCAGTCAGTCAGTTACGGAACTGTTTTATATATATAGATTTTTATTTCTATCTTTATATCGTAACGTTAACTTCATGCGCACGCATTATTTTCCTATGCTTTTTTTTATTATCTTTATAATAGCGTAATTTTCATATGATTTTAAACAACAATCGTTTTTAACTGGCATTCAATTGGCTGTTAAAACTTTATATTTACACCCTATTTAAAAGAAGTAAGGTGTAAATTGTAGGGTAGAAAGTTGGTAAAATCAAAATTTTGTGCAATGTATTTAATTTCTTGATTAAAAGTAGTTTTTTTCTAAAAATTAATTTATTTCGCTTGAAAAGCGAAATATTTTATGCACGCGGTTTATATTATTATTACTATTTTTATATCGTAACGTTAACTTCATGTGCGAGCATTATTTTCTTATGCTTTTTTTATTATTATCTTTATAATAGCTTTATTTTCATATGGTTTTAGACAACTATAGTTTTTATTCATATTATGTTGGTTTTTTATTAATTAAAAATTAAGGGTAATTAATTTCGATTCCGGAAGTTCTTATTATCTTTATTTTCATATGCTTTTTCATTTACGAAATATTCAAATGTTGGTTAAAAAACTTTTGCGTAATTTATACATTTGTGTGTGTTTAATTATTGAAATCAATAAATTTATATATCTGGAGAGGATGTTTCAGTTTTTAGTGGTAATATGATGAAAGGCTGAATGTATCAAAATTCTGAGGAGTTTATTATGGAGAGAAAGGGAATTTAATATGTAGAGGATGTTTATGGGAGTTAAATGTGGAGAGGAGTTGAATGGTTTGCAGCCCCCAATCAAACACTTCGTTTTTTAAGAGGCAACGCTGCAGTCATATCATGGTTCTATTGGAAATTTCTGCTGAACCTGTAAGTGCAGCTTCTTTTTTTTTTTGCCCCAATGATGAAAGGCTAATTTTAACTGAATTCTGAGGAGTTTATTATAAATTGATATATTTATAGATTTCACGAGGTTTTTTTTCTATGTTATTTATACTGTGCTTAGTTTTAAATTAATTTTGGTTAACAAACATTAGAGAATTTGACATTTTTACTTTTCAGATTTCAGTACTACAATGATGAAAGGTTGAAATTCTGAGACGTGTATAACATTTCACATATATTTTTTCTATGTTATTTATACTGTGTTAATTTTTAAATTGATTTTGGTTAACAAACATTCTAAAATCCCGGGCATCTCCGGGTACTTCAGCTAGTATACACATATAAATTAAAAAAATTCGAGTTTATTAAAAAAAACATAATTTTACTTACTTGGTTAAGTAAGTATCACAATTCTTAGTTAAACACTAATATTGTAGTAGTCTCCATATTCTGTTCCTTAAGTCTTTAGCAATAAGTAATAAGCAAATTTTGAGAGATCTCCCATTTAAAGACCGTGGATGGTCATAGATAAGCAATTATGTTAATAAATTATTACTATTATTACCTAATTTCGCTTATAAAGCCGTCTATAACCGAGTTTTCTCCGAAAAGTAGTAAAAAAATAATTTTCTCATTTATTCGCTCATAACGGCAAATTTCGCATTTATTCGCATCTACTTCATAAATACGAAAATTACGTATCCTTAACAAAACAAATTTTATTTAAATTTATTTACTTTTTCTGCTTTTTTAAACTTATGTCATTTAAAAATTTTTTTATGTTTTTTAAATAGATTAAACTTTTTAATGAATACATATTATCATTACATATATCGAATTCTTATATAGTTTTTAATGAATAAATATCGCACCCCATTAAGAAAAGATACACAACTCAAAAATACAGCATTTGAGAAAAATCAACCTAAAGAATACTATACAGCTTTAATTAACTAGAATTACAATAAAACTAATACAACTGCCCTCAGGTGGACAAATTGCGAGATAGAAACGTGTCGCTTCTCGTGCACGATGAGGCACTTCATACATATTTCTCAATGACATAACCTCAAAATTGCTATTTTTTTACTTGTGTCACTTTTCTTGCCTGGGTGCGATATATCATCTCCAAAATTATCGTTATTCTAAAAGTAGACTATTTCTAATAGTGATGCATTCATTCCTCCAAAAATTTGAAAAGGCATCGTTTTTTAAAATTTGCCCCAGGCTTCGCTATAGATCAGACCGGCCCTGAGCACACTTTAGGAATAGTACCTAACTGGGTGAACGTAAGGCAAAAGGAAGAGCCCGTGGGTCAAAGTCATAAAATGGGAAGAAAAAAAATCAACTCAATTTCCAGTTATAAAATAGTTATAACATGCGTCGTTGAAATATTCATTACCTCTATAATGAATTTATCTTTTTGGAATATATTCTTATCTATTTTTTTTTATCAAATTCTATCTAATTCTTTACAGTATCTAATTCTTCAGAATTTATCAAAATCTATCGAATTAGAAAAAAAAATTTGATAAGACTAAATTCTTATCTAATTTTTTTAAATCTAATTCTCTCTAATTCTGTCTAATTCTATGTAATTCTATCTAATTTTATCTAATTCTTACCTATTTTTTTCTGCTTTTTAAAAAAAGTTATATCCTTTTACATTTTTTATGTTCTTTAAATAAATAAAACTTTTTAATGAATACACATTTTCCAAAATATTATAGCCATTTTAAAAGTAGATTATTTCTAATATGATTCATTATTTGGAGTTTATCCAAAAATTTGAAAAGACACCTTTTTTTAAAACTTGCCCCAGGCGTCACTACAGATCTGTCCGGCCCTGAGCACTCTTTAGTAATAGTACAGTAAAAACCTCGTTTATCCGGACTAACTGGGGCCATATGCAATCCGGACAATTGAATATCCGGATAATCCGGGTAATATGAGTAATAAGCAAAACAAAATCCTTAACTCAGCAGACATACCATTTATTATGATAAAAAACTATTTTTTGTAACAAAATTACATAGTATTGTTCACAAGACATTAAAAAATATAAATATAACTTTTTACATCATTTCTTAACAAAGAGTTGGTAAGTCTAGTAAAGCTTTCTTAAACTCAACAAAAAGCATTTTATTACCATAATTTATTGTACAATCTATGCAGGAACTGTACCTTGAAGCGAACTATAAAGCGAATATTTGACGTACTTGTAGTTACGTTCTTGCTATCATAGTTGAAAATTATTATCTAATGTGAACATTAAATAAAGAAATGCCTACAAATCAGATTCGGATTATCCGGATATCCGGATCAACGAGGGCCGGAGAAACGAGGTTTTACTGTACCTAACTGGGTGAACGTAAGGCAAAAGGAAGAGCCCGTGGGTCTAAGTCATAAAATGGGGGAAAAAATCTATTTAATTTCCAGTCATAAAATGGTTATAACATGCATCTTTGAAATATTCATTACTTCTATAATGAATTTATCTTTTTGGAATATATTCTTATCTAAGCAGGAATAGAAAAAATGGTAAAACTTGACATGGTTTAAGGCAACGAAGAATTTAATCTATATTATTTGATACAAAGGCAGACCAATATAAATATACAAGGAAAACGAGGGAAAACTATTCAGTTTAAGAAAGCAAGAAAACTTGATTAAACTGTTGGACTTATTATATTCATAAATAATATAGGAATATAATTTCAAAAGCAGAATTAAATAAAATTTTTCTTGTGACTAAGAGACTTTAGTCAGTCCTCTCAGCAAAAAAAGATCTGACGTTTCCTACGAATTGTGGTGCAAAAATGTGGTTGCTTCAGATATGAGATATATTGAAGGAAATAAGCCCTAACAAGAAGGGGCATTCTAATTTAGTATTTTTCCCTCAGGGAAAAATCACATAAGAGAAAAATTCTATTGTGTTCATCTAATACAATTGCTTCCTTTTCATATATATGATCCCTAAAAGGGAATTTTTTTGCAAGAAATAGTTCATTGTTATGACATTCAAAAAGTCAATGCCTCTTTTGTATATGAGGATTTGTTTCCGTAATAAAATGGTTGCAAGATGTGTGTAATGTGATTAATCCTTCTTTGTTAAGCCTTCCGTCAAACATAATTACAACAAAACATTTATTTTATAATCTTCCTCGAGTTCAAAGCAGAAGTTAAGAATCAAGTGGAAATGTTGATATTTCCCTCTAGGATTTAAATTGTAATTGTAGTGTTATTTTGGTTCTAATTTCTTTCCACCTACAAACGAACTCTTTAGATATATAACAATTCGATTCGAAACTTAGACAAGGATATATGTTCACTATTGTGTTATTTACGGCTATGAAAACCTACTATTTGAGCTGTTGAGGATACAGCTGATATATCTCGTTTATAATGCTTTATTAAAGTTAATTTTCTATCTCTCTCTCTCTTCTATACAAACACACTCATACATATATATATACAGGGTGATTTTCATTAAACTGATACTACTCAGAGCCACCTGTAGCGCGATCTATCAGCCGGAATTCCACCAAAATTGATAGAGGGACTAAGGACGGCATGGGAAAGAGTTTCCATGAACAAAAAAATTAGTTCCAAAATTCGCCGATAGGGGAAGATATGGCACTGTTGTTGTCGGCGCACAAGAGAATTCGCATAAAACGCAAGTGAAACATGAAAATGCAAATTCATGACTACATAGTCGACAACAGCGCCAGTATTTTGGGCTACAAAGATCGGTACGCAATCTGTTACGCCATCGCTTTACAGAAGGAATGGTCATCAGTCGCTTTTCCCCACTTCCATGGCCACCTCGATCCCCGCACCTAACTCATGTGACTTCTTTCTGTGGGGTTATTTAAAGTCCAAGGTGTATCTTGGAGGTATCGAAGTTGGTGGCCCTAAAGGTCAGCGCATCCCAGACTGTGATGAACATTCCTGGTGACATGTTACGCTTAGCTGTCGAGAACTTAGTGTTCAGGATGCAATGGGTTATCCTCCTGGATGGAGGTTACATCGAAGGAGGGAAAATTGAATTTGTTTCATAAAACGGTGTCTAAGTGAATTTTTTTTTGTTATTCATTTGTCTGCTTATTACAACTTTTTCGGTATTCACCCCTTATCTTTATAGCCCGAAATACTGGCGCTGCTGTCGACTAGGTAGTCGTGAATTTGCATTTTGATGTTTTACTTGCGTTTTGTGCAAATTCTCGGGTGCGCCGACAAGAACAGCGCCATGCATTCCCCTATCGGCCACTTTTGAAACTATTTTTTTCCCCAGAAACTCTCCCATGTCGTCCTTAGTCCCTCTATCATTTTTGGTGGAATTCTGGTTGATAGATCGCGCTACAGATGGCTCTGAGAAGTGTCAGTTTAATAAAAATCCTCCTGTATGTGTGTGTTACGGCCAATGTCCGAAGTCTGGCCAAATCGTGAAGTGACTGGACGCTTCTTACATTAGCCAAGTCACTTGGACAACCCGGAAAATAATGTAGAATTTACGACTACATAGGGCTTTGGCCGGTCCATTCGCGATGCGCCCGACAATCTATGGCCAGTTTGCGAATTACCCAAGAAAAATTGTGATATATATATATATATATATATATATATATATATATATATATATATATATATATACATTTATATATATATATATATATATATATATATATATATATATATATATATATATATATATGCATATATATATTATATATATATATATATATATATATATATATATATATATATATATATACATATATATATATATATATATATATATATATATATATAATATATATATATATATATATATATATATGCATATATATATTATATATATATATATATATAATATATATATATATATATACATATATACATATATATATATATATATATATATATATATATATATATATATATATATATATATATATATATATATATATATATATATATATATAGGAAGAGAGGGAGATAGAGAGAGGGGGGTCAATAACAAATTATAGAGCATTTAGAAATACCTCTTGAGATTTCAGTATATTTACTGGAGTAAAGTTGTCCAGCTGTTCTATCCAAACTTCAACATGTTGAAAATTTTTTTCCGAATTTCCCAATGGTTTGCATGAAGGCGGCAAATGGAAAAAGCTGAGTACCTATATGCTTTTCGAACTCAAGGGCCAGGAGCATTTCTCCTTGGGAAGAACAAACATGGGGTCGGCTGGAGTGTTTCGTAATTGATGATGCAAATATTCTTCAACGTCGCTATTTCCTTTGAGATTGGGAAGGGCCCTTTTCTCCTGAAGTAGGTCCCAAGGTGTCAGGTAACTCGCCTCAGATCATGGCAGAGCGCGTTCGTTTGACCTTACCTAAAGTAGAAGGAATCAAAGTGGATCTCTTTGAGATATTAGGTTTTTACGTTATCCTGGAATGAATTTCATTTCAAAATCCTTATTTCCTTTCAGTGATATTTTACTTCTATATTAGTAAACTAGCTGAAAACCCGCACTTCGCTACGGAGTACATTCAAATTAAATACAACGGTCAATGTATGCAATTAATGCCAATATATATATATATATATATATATATATATATATATATATATATATATATATATATATATATATTTATAATAAATACGATGATCAATGTATACAATTGATTAAAAAAACAAAAAAATATATTTATAAAACAATCGTAAGGGATATTTTTATAGACAAAATAATGTAGAAGAAAATGCTCAAATTAAATCTAATAGGACATACTAAAGAATATAGTACTGTTAATAAAGTACAGTTTGAGGAACATAATATCTTTTACTGTATTTTAATATTTTTTTTGGATAATGTCCAATCGTCTGTCGCATTAGCAAGAAAATTTTTTTTTTCTATTTAGTTGCTATGCACGTGACGATAAATTTACTTAAAGTACCAAAAAATGAAATCACGTGATCCGAATTTAAAAAACTAAATTCTAAAATTTAAAGGAATTCTCATTTTAAAGGAATTTTTATGATCTTTCTCGTGATATAAATTTTATAACCTTCAAATTATTATTTTAAATGCAAACTTAAAAAAAGTTACTAAAACAGCTTAAAAATTTAATTTTAAAAAATATAAGAAGAAATTTTCAAAAATCTTTCTTAGTGCACCCCTACACTATAAGAAGAATCGCCATGCAAAATTTCAGCTTTTTAGGTTCAGCGGTTTGGTCCGTGCGTTGTATATCAGTCAGTCAATCAGTCAGTCAGTGAGTCAGTCAGTTATGGAACTGTTTTATATATATAGATGGGTTATTAATATCTGAACGGTATTCTGTAAAACCCCTCATTAACGGACATCAACATGATAGAAACATTTGACGGTAAAATATATTTAAAAGGGGGAGAGAGAAGCACATAGTAAATGGAATTTTTTTTGTGCAATTCCTGATTTTTAGTTAAACAGTTGAAATGGAAGAAGGATGTTTACACTGCCGGAGATAAAAAGAAAAATGTTAGGCAAACAGAATAAATTTTTTTAAGTATAAAATTAATCTAACATCTCAAAAAGAATTGCTTATAAGATTTTGTGGAGAAACTTTCATAAATCTTGTGTAGATGTATGTGACAGGCAAATATTTCTGCTGTTTAACTTTGAGAAGAGCTCGGTTTGTCACAAAAGCTCCTAGTAATGCCGTGACGCAGCACCTACGATGGCTGAATGTCTAGGACACTGATTTTCAGTCCAGTGGCTTACGGGTTCGAATCTCATGGTAGGCATGGGTATTTATCGCTGTTCAGAGTATACGTTACGCTATAAATCCCGGTGAATTTAATATTCGTGTGGCAAACGCTGCCATTAGCAATCCTTAACTATCAACTAATAGCACTATTTTGTTATTTAATTTAAAACTGTATTAGAATATAACTGCGTCCAGCCTTTCTTCGATGGCTAGTGAGATTTTTTAAAATTTAGTTCCTGAAGTTTTCCCATTTTTTAAATTTTAAGTAAAAATATTTGATGTGATATACTGCATCTTTATTTTTATTATCTAGCCCATTATAAATTAAGTTTGCTTTTAATCGCGTTTTTTTTTTTTCGCAAAACCCTCTTTGCAACTATTTCCACAATTTTTTTCCATCTGTCATTTATGGTAATCAAATAACGAGCACGATTCAAATGACACAAAAGGCATAAATGCAGTGAGGCCAGCAGATTCACTGGCATAAGCACCTAAAATAATCTACGTTGAAGATGTCAGCTTGATGTCGGCTCTACGGTACCGATTTCCATGAATTTGTTAACTTGGATGAGATAGTAGAAAATTGAATTTAGATTAGGATCAGAAGGTTGGTATTTTCTACTTCTAGGTCGTAATTGTAGATATGAATTTTTAGCTTACTTCCTAGATATTAGTGAAATATACTTTTAGATGTAACTCACGTCGAGTGTAAGTTAAGGAACCCATTTGTTTCTTAATCCAGGTTTGTTTTCCGGATTCTAGAAATTTGTGCAGTAAATTTAAGCCTTAATTAAGTCGAAGATGTTTTAGATCTGAAAAAAATATTTTCCTTTCAATCTATGTTCTTCTCCGTTCAGAAAAACTATAGCGGTAACATATGCTCAGTAAATCTACCACGTTGTATCCCATTCATAAAAATCATGGTTATATTCAGTGTATTACTTCCAGTCCATTGTATCAAATTAATGCATTACTCCGTTATTATTTTCAGCTTGCTAGCCAATGCTTTAAGTTTGCTCTCTTTTATGCCCAATTTAACCGCCACGAAACCCTAAAAAAACCCTGAGCTGTTGCAGTGTTCTTCAGTGTTGGAATCATATGACACACGAAGAAGCCACACGAAGAAAGGGCATGTCAGATTTTTATTAGGAAGAATGATGCACGTATGGTACAATAAATAAGAGAAGGTATGTGACTTTCCCATCTTGCGGTCGAAACTGGAAACATCAATACTTTGACTAAAGAAGTTGATATACTGGACACAATCTTGTCTGAAGAGAGTTAACCCAGCGAGGATAATAGAAAAAGTGAATAAGAGGGTTCATAGCCAGCAGTGGAAATTAATTAGTGAGAGATTAGATTTAAACGTCAGGGTGTTAAGGGGTGTGGTGAGCTTCTAAGAAGCATAATTTGCAATCGAGACACAAAAGTTTTACTATGTTCTCCTTTTTTTTTTCTATTCGTCCAAATCGAGTAACTACAAACTAGGTGTGTTATTGAATGGTCTATAAACCTCCCCACCGAGCATGAACGTCTACAACTAAGTTAGGTGAAAAGGGATACGTTTTTGGATTATATAAAAGGAATGACAAGTTTAATTAAGGATGATAAATAGATCCAATTATTTTTGTCAAATGTATATAGTTTTCCCATGCGATATCTAACTTATACATGCTATAATATGATAATGAGCTAAGAGTTCCTTTACTAACTCTTTTATGAACAAAATGAACGTGACTCTTTAAAGCGCCTAAACTTAAAACCAGCCAAAAAATTTAATTTTTGATATGTTCGGGTAACAGTCATCTCTGAACTATTAATTAATATAACTAAGAGCAAGTTCTCATAATTTGACTCATGGATTTAATACATTCTATGATTTTTTGTGGCAATTCTACCATGCAATATTAATATCCTTCATTAATCAGCTAATCCTTTGCAAATTCCCTCAGTAATATGTGATAGTGAAAAAAACAGCGTTCAAAGAACCAATGATATTCCTCTTGAATCACACAGCATTCCAATTTAGAATGTTGTACTTAGAATAAAAATATATTTCTTAGCAGGTCTGGACCAAAAAAGGATGATATTTAATTGGTTACTCGCAGGTGTCATAATTATGTGTTGAAAATGAAAGATCCCATGAAATTCCCGAATTTCCCTTTTCAACCATCAAAATCCCAATTTAGAACATATTTGTCCGCTTTATGTTTTCCAAGACGAGGGAATATATATATAGGGGATACATTATCTACAGTATAAGTTAACGCGCAAGTGTCAAAGTTAAGTCTACTGTAAACGCGACGCTTCGCTATCTACCTACCAGCTGTCACCACGCGAACTTACATTTCCACGACGTGGAGCCTCTCACAGACTTCTTTTACAGCCACATCCGCCAGCAGTTTTTATATATCATTTCCCCCCCCCCCCCCAATCTTCCCCCGTGATCCGTTACCGGATACGTCTCGATTGTTGGTACATTTTGTCAAAATAAATGTTATAAACTGGCAGAGAATGGGCCTTCATTGTCGACACGGGATCCTTTAAAAGTGAATTTGTCCAGCATCTTGTGAACATAAATATCTCGAGTCCTCTGGTCCCTTGTCAACAGCTATGATCGATGGGATAGCGCCAGAGGTTGATTGCCCGTCATAATCTAGACAGCAATCGGCCGCTGGAGAGGCTGAAAAATTTTTCTTTGTCGACGCTGGGTGGTTTGGTGTCGGGGAACGAGGGACTGTCACTTCACATTTCCTCACTCCTCTGAATACAATAACGAGGAATTTTTTTTTAATGCATGCTCTTATGCACGGAATCGTGTGATAATGTGACAAAGGAAGCATGCGGACCGATATATTGCCCAAACATGTCTCGCTGTTATCAGGGCTTGATCTATGCAAATTAGGGCCAGGGCCTGATGTTAATTTGCCGGCCTTAGGGTATTAATACGAGTTACTGACATCGTACAGATGTTGTTCCTGTTTCATTTATTTTCATTCAATAAATTGGTAAAAATCTTTAAGAGTGAGATAAGTGATGTATGGCGAGAATGAAAATTTTGATTACAAAAAATTGTGTTTAAAATCTTTCAATCTGGGAAGTCTAGTCAATTTGCCTATTTTGAAACACGTAGACTGTTACAATGAAATGCGTAAGCATAAAAAAATCCATTGAAAAATATAGAAATATCAAATTTATATATTTACTGTAAGCGAAATTTTACTTTATAAATTTGAAGGATAACATATGAAGGATTCAGGGGTAAAACCACTTTACAGCCATTTTTACGAAAAAATGGCTTAAAATGGCAAAAAATGTTTAAAATCTTTCAATCTGGGAAGTCTAGTCAATTTACCAATTTTGAAACACGTAGACTGTAACAATGAAACACGTAAGCATAAAAAAATCCATTGAAAAATATAGCAATATCAAATTTATATATTTACTGTAAGCGAAATTTTGCTTTATAAATTTGAAGGATAGCATATGAAAGGTCCAGGAGTAAAACCACTTTACAGCCATTTTTACGAAAATGAGTTAGCAGTGCCATCTTGTAGCTTTCAAGGAGTACTAACACCCCGTGCATTCATATCTGGAGCAGAACCACTTTAAAGCCGTTAAAAATAGCGATAAAGTTTCGGCGTGCCATAAAAAAGCCACATTTCTCCGACTTTCAAATTCGTTTTTCTCAAAACGAAGTTTTTGGAGTAAAGTGGTTTAGCCCTGGACCCTTCATATTTTAATGTCCAAAAACCGTATTAATTTGCTTCATATGTTTGGTTGAGAGCGTTACGGCCAGCTTTTTGCCACACAAGGGCTAATTAGATCGGGAACTACAGCTTAAAGCCAATTCGATACGGCCACAGACATCCAAAACAGCAGTGGTACTCGAACCCACAGGTTGTGGGACCGAATGCCGGCAACTTAGCCACTCGGTCATTGCCGGGCATAGTAAACTTATACAATACTAACCCCCTGTATGTATCATCACCCCATCATCTTAATATATTCTACAGTTATAGCCATGAGGCATACCAAATGAAAAATAGATTATAAATTAATCGCGTCTTAACGGGTCATAGATCCCAGTGATGGGGAAAAAAATCAACAACTTCTTGTGATCTAACTCATAAAATTTGTAAAAAGAATATTTCAAGGCTCGAGTGCTTTAACCTACACTGGTGAAATAAATTAAGAGAATTTGCATATTTTATCGAATTTCATGAAAAGAACTGAACTGAATGTAAAACCACTGCTTCTAGACAAAAATGCAAATCTTGTACGTCAAATACGTAAGCGTACACGTGCGTGTAGGTGGAGCCAGTAGAGAAACAGGCTTTATAAGCGCGTGTAAGTTAAGACGCATTTCGTTCGCTAGCACACCTCGGCGAATTTCTTGGTGTTATTTTGCAGCAATCGGTTAATTTCAAATTGTAACAGTAAAAATGAGTAACGACTAACGTTTAGATGATGGAATGAGGTGTCGAATTGTGGGGAGGCTAGAAGCAGGCCAATCTCAAGTCTAAATTTGTAGAGAGTTCAATTTAACGCCCAGCGTCGTGTGTAACTTATGGAAACAGTTCCAGGGTACCGGATCCATCGAGAGAAAGTCTGGGCAAGGTCGTCCAAGAGCCATGACGGCCAGAGAAGATCGCCATTTGTCGATTATAGCGAGGTGTAACAGGAGTGCTACAGCTTCTCAGCTCTCTCGTGACTTGTATGCAGCCACAGGAACCCGTGTATCAAGGGTGACTGTTTCCAAAAGACTTCATGAGAGAGGGCTGTTTGCAACAAGACCTGCTGTTTGCGTCCCGCTGATTTCTATGAACAGGAGAATCCGTTTATCATGGTGCAGAGAGCATAGAGATTGGAGTATGGATCAATGGGTGACCGTTCTTTTCACTGATGAGTCCCGGTTCAGCCTAAACACCGATTCTCGCCGTATGTTCATATGGAGAGAAACAGGGAGCCTCTACCTACCCTCCAATGTCTGCGAAATCGACCATTATGGTGGAGGAGGTTTAATGGTCTGGGCAGGCATCATGTTGGATGGCCGCACACCTCTCCATGTCTTTGAAAGAGGCACTGTGACTGGTGTGAGGTGTAGGGATGAGGTCTTGGAGCCCTATGTTCGCCTTTTCAGGGGTGCAGTTGGCCCCGAGTTCATTTTAATGGACGATAACGCGAGACCACATACAGCTCTTCTGGTCGACGAATTTCTAGAGAGTGAGGATATTCGCCGGATAGAATGGCCAGCCAGATCTCCAGACCTTAACCCTATAGAGCATGACTGGGACGCTCTGGGGAGGGCAATTGCAACTCGCAACCCCCTTCCGAGAACCATCCAGGGAATGAAAACAGCGTTGCTGAACGAGTGGGACCAATTGCCACAGGAAATGATAAACTGCCTTATTTCAAGTATGAAATGACGCTGCGAGACCTGTATATCTGTAAGAGGGGACCATACCCCCTATTAACCCATATATTAAACCATTTTTTTGTTTATTCTGCAACCGCTGTTTCATACCTTCGGACTCCAACGAGTGTTACGCATGATCATACGTGTGTATTACAATTATTGAATGGTTATTTCTTTTGTATTGTATCAATGTATGTACATATCAAATTTCATTAAAATCGATACAGTATTTCTAGAGAAAATCGACCAAGTCTACAAATTCTCTTTATTTCTTACACCAGTGTACTTTAAAGTGCCATAAGTGATAAATCTTAATAATTTTGCTAGAATTAGAAACATAAATAAGTTAACTTCAAAGTAGGGACACCTTATCAACTTTACTGTTTCGTTACAGTCGTTTCGACCTAATACTTTACAACAGTATCAACTTTACTGTTTCGATACAGTCGTCTCGACCTAATACTTTACAACAGTAACCACCGTATCAACTTTACTGTTTTGTTACAGCCGTCCCTCCCTCGTATGTACATAGTAGTTATGACTTCCGCTGTTTTCAGGTACTGAATATTAACCTTAGAAATATAACTAAAAGTAAAATAATTCAACAAAGCAAGATAATTATCTTGCTTGTTGAATTATTTTACTTTTAGTTACATTTGTCCGTTTTCAGTATGAGGATTTGTTGCAACTGCGCAATCTTTTATTGAAAAGTTATAATTTTCAGAGTAGGCTTTCTGTTAGTTTGTTCGGCAATCTATGCCCTCTTTATACGTTTTATTTCATGCTGAATTATTTGCATTTTTTATGTTAACCTTAGAAACTAATTCATCGTCTGAGTTAATCCTGGTCTAAGGATCGTCTAAGGAATCCTGGATAACCAATTTCCACATTCCAGCAACTTGAGTATCAATACTGGTTCACAACAAAAGAAAATATTGATTTCGTAGGAGGAATTTTCCTCTGTCGGCAAAGAGTTGAAAATATATATTGGAAATTCCTTCTTATCTGCCGTTTTTCAGGATCATAAGGTAGATCAGAGGTTGACACAAAGTTTCTTCTATAGCTGCACAATTATGGGCAAGAAAAATTTTCATTCTGCCGGCCCTGATTTATGTTTTAGGCGCTCTACTGTACTGTACTTTGGGTTTTTTGAGTCCCAAAAAAAACATTTTTAAGATGTTGTACGTCTGAGAAATGGTGATGAACTATTTGCAGTATTCTCCTGTTTCCTCTTTTTCTCTTGACTGCTTAACTCTGATTTCTTATACTGTTCCATGTGATAAGGTGGGAAGCACACAAACAACGTTTTCCTTTTGAATTTCATTCCTGACTCAATTTTTTAATGGATTGTCCAGTGACACTTTGGGAATACCTTGGAGATATCATTTTTCTGAAACAATCCTTCGTTTAATGACGATGTCGCACCGTTCACACTATCATCAGACTGTTTATACCCGAATTTCATATTTTAATTTTCTTTATTTCCTGGTGGCCAGTTTTAACTTTTTGTTTTTTTCATTTTGCAGTAGTGCCGAGATATGCGCTTCAGGCAAATATGTATATTCAGCACCAATTCTAAATTTTTCGTAACAGTTACCATACTAAAAGTATGGTAAAATAATTTTCTTTTTAATATATATACAGTGAAACTTGTCTATGGCGACCAGTAATGGTTCCGAAAAAAAAGTGGTCGTTTTTTGGGGTGGCTGAAAAGAGGTTTGTTCCATAACATTAGCTCTATAGACTCTTGTATCGGTTCTGAACAAAATATGTCCGTTTAAAGGGGTGGCCAGTTAGAGAAGTTTCACTGTCTGTATATTATATATATATATATATATATATATATATATATATATATATATATATATATATATATATATATATATATATATATATATATATATATAATGCATATGTGTATCAGGAAATTATATAACGAATACATCTTCTTGGACAGCAGTTCAGTACATTTTTTATAATAGTTTCGAGAGGTTTCGATGATGTAAAAGGGAAACAGAAAATGCTGAGTGTTCCAGAGTTGAACGTGGCCAAAATTTGGTTGGTTGGTTGTGTGGAGTTTTATGGCACTGAATCCAAAAATGGTAGAGAAGTTTCACTGGATATATATACATGCATACAGGGTGTCCATAATTAAACTTCCCTACTTTAAAGTTGTCTACAGTCGAAACTATTGTTCAGAAATATATGAAATTTTGTGTAGGATATATTAAAGGGATGGGAATTTGTTTGAGCGAATAAAAAAATTAGTTCAAAATTTCACCACCAAAGGGCGTTTTTTGATGAGTTACACATTTACGACTGGTTCTTTACTTAAGATTTCACCATCTTTTTATCCATAGGTGACCTTAACACAATAACTTATACTCATTAAATTTTACAATCTTTAAAGTGATTGCAAAGTCGATCGGAAACTTGTTCGATAACTAATTTTGGGACAAAAGGTTTGAAGTAACGAAGAAGAAACAAACATGCAAATTAATTTTTGTCGACGTAGAGCAGAAGCTGTTATAAAACCTAGAAACTTTCATGGAGATTTTGTTTTCAGCGACTTGCCGGACACACTGCGGTCAACTTTAGAACATGCTATCTTACGATTTAAAATGGTAGCTAAAAATGATGGCCGTCATGTTGAACAAGTCTTGCTGTAATACATTTTTTTTAACTATAGTAAATGTTGGCTAAATGTGCAATTCATCAAAAACGCCCTCTGGTGCTGAAATTTTTAATTAATATTTTAATTCTCTCAAACAAATTCCTATCCCTTCAATATGCCCTACAGAAAATTTCATAACTTTCTGAACAATAGTTTCGACTGTGAAAGTGATAACCTTCAATAACAAGAGAAATTTCTCAGATGGTCATCACGAACGGTAATGATAAATATGATACTAAATGTATTAAATAAAAGATTGTAGCCATTACAGCAAAATCGTTAACTTGCGATACGCCGTAAAATACATCTTATCACACCAACACCACGAAAAAAAAAAATAATAAAATCTGAAATACTTGCAAGCGTCAACACTTTTTACGCTGCAGATTGCTTTCAGCTGCCACTAACACAAGATTATACGAAAGAATGGGTCTAATTTTCAGACATTAATCTTTTCATTGGTATTCAGTTGGTGTGTAAGACCTTAGAGTATATGTGATCAGAAACGTAGAGGATTGGTGATGCAACAAAACCCCACCGTCTTATTAAACGTGCGATGATGTAATAAGAGTCTTTTTACTGCTAGAAAAAAAAAGGGGGAGAGGTATTTATGCGGGTAGGGAGGTAAAGGAATTTTTTCCCTCTTTATTTTCTTCTATTTTCTTTATTACCTGACATATTCGATTGTTATGCTCAGAAATTTTTTAGAAGAGATCATTTTTAGGGGCAAATAAAATCGAACAGAAGGCACGTGTCTGTCTTATCGGGCAGGGTTTTAATGGAATTTTGAGTAATTTAACATTTTTGGCCCGTAAATTTTTATCATTGACTAGCTGAATACCCGTGATTCGATACAGAGTACATTCAAATTAAATACAACGGCCAATGTATGCAATTAATGCCAAAAAAATGTATTTATTAAAAAATCGCAACGGATATTTTTATAGACAAAATAATGTAGAAGAAAATATTCAAATTAAATACAACGGTCAATGTATGCAATTAATTTGTATGTTTAATATCCATAAATCATACTAATTTGAATTAATTCTTAAAAAGACGTCCTTCCATCTCAATCAGTCTAGTGGTTAAATTTTATCTTTTACCGTATTTTAATATTTTTTTAAAATTTATCTCGTTGTTATGCACATGACGCAAAATTAATTAACGTATCACAAAAAGAAAAGAAACCACATGATCAACATTTAATAAATTAAATTCTAAAAATTAATATTTAAAAATTCACCAAAAATCAGAAAATGAAGGTAAAGATTTGAAAAAGATTTCATTTTAGAGGAATTTTTATGATCTTTCTCGTGATGTAAATTTTATAACCCTCAGATTATTATTTTAAGGCAAACTTTAAAAAAGTTGTAAAAACAGCTTAAAAATTTAATTTAAAAAAATCTAAGAAGAATTTTTAAAATATATTTCTTTGTGCACCCCTACACTATAAGAAGAATCACCATACAAAATTTCAGCCCTTTAGGTCCAGCGGTTTGGTTTGTGCGTTATCTGTCAGTCAGTCAGTCAGCTACGGAACTGTTTTATATATACAGTGGTACCACGACTTACGAGTGTCTGGACTTACAAGTTTTTCGAGATACGAGCATTCTCTCGGTAGATTTTTTGCTTCGAGTTACGAGCTAAAATTCGAGTTACGAGCAAACTTCGGATATCCCACCCCTAGTTTGAGCAGCGAATGCCATATTACGTGCTCCTAAAATGAGAGCACAAGAAGCATATAATATATACAACCTTTATGTACAATTATTATGCAATTGTATACATATTATTCTAAGACTACTATCCAGTCTTAAACCGAGAGATTAACACTGAACAATTACCACCCGGGGCAGCTTCCTCTGCCCAAACTTGAGTCTCCCTCTGAAACCGAACAGCGCTCAACCTCTCTCGCAGAGAGATAGCTTCTATTCCTTCCACACACTGGAACTCCCCATGGGGTCTAGGGGATGGGATGACCTTGGTCCTAGGATCGCAAGCTCTCCTCCTTCTACGGATTCTGAGAAAATATTCTTCGGATTCTCAGAAAGAAGAATCTGGACATTGCAGCCACAGTGAACGATGCAACAATCACCCAGCTTCCGTGTCTCACTCATTAGCGCCCTTTACACGTACGTTCCTTCGAGAGTGCTTGGAGCGAACGGGATTGCGCGCACGCTCCAAGCACTCGCAAAAGAGCGTACGGTATTGCGCGCGGGAAAACTTGCAGTACTCTCAAATACAGCTTTCCCTTCCTCTCCGACACCTTCAGACGTGCACTCAATCGCGCGGGATCGTGGTTTCATGCGGGAAAGAGCGTACGTGTAAAGGGCGCTATTCACTTTAAGAGAGTAGCTGGTAATAAAAGCGAAAGTGAGGAAAGCGGGGCGAAAAGGTCAAAAAGAAGCGAATAAGATTTAATTTTTCAGTTCAGCCTTTCTCCTCCTCTTCCGTCAGCATCTTCAAGTCTGATCTCCAAGGTAAATGTTGTACATTACGCTTAATAAAACAAATTTATTGCAGTACATTCTATTGTATTGCGTTTTTATACAATGTTCGTTTATAAGCACATTTTTCGTATTTAAAAACATGTAACAAAAATTGCGGTTTTTTTAGGGGAGTCCAGAACGAATTAATGGCATTTTCATTCATTTCAATGGGGAAAATTGATTCGAGATACGAGTATTTCGAGTTACGAGCTCCGTCATGGAACGAATTAAACTCGTACGTTGAGGTACCACTGTATATATTTATACACTGCTCAAAACAATTAAAGGAGCACATGGTTTTAACGAAATTACGCAAATACTTACACCGATAAGTAACATAAAATAAATCATCCATAATTTAAAGCCTAGCAGAAAGACAGAAGAAGAAAACTTCATATGCAAATCAAAGTTCATGACGTCAAAAACCAGAAAAAGAACATAAGGTTGGAAATCGGGATGTTGCAGAAACGTCTGTTTCACTGCCTTAAGTGTGAAATTCGATTGTTCAGTTATTCTTTTTGAGAAAAGGTGACTTTAAAATGTCTCAATAACGTGATTTACTGGAATCCATAGCATGGCGTATTATAGGCAGACTTGAATCCGGGCAAACACAACGTAGTGTCGCGGACGCTGTTGGAGTCGCCAGAAGTGTCGCTGCAAGGCTGTGGAATCGATTCCAAGAAACAGGGAATGTTAGACGTCGACCAGGGCAAGGTCGGCCACACGCCACTACAGCAACTGATGACCGGTATATACTGTTAACAGCTCGTCGAAACAGAACAGACAATGCTACTCAGCTGCAAAGACAGTTGCTCTTGGCAACAGGACGAAGGGTGTCCAGCCAAACAGTACGTAATAGGCTTCATCAGGGAGGTCTCTCATCAGGGAGGTCTCTCATCAGGGAGGTCAGCTATGCATGTAGGCTAATGGTCTGGATTCCGTTGACCTCACGCCACCGTGCGGCCCGAAGAAGATGGGCTGCTGAACATCGAGATTGGGAGCAACATGATTGGAGCCAAGTGCTGTTTACAGACGAGTCCCGATTCAGTCTGGAGTGTGACACCCGACGTGGTTTGGTATGGAGGGAAAGGGGCACTCGAAATAACCCCACATTTGTTCGGGAAAGGCCACAATACAGACGAGCTGGTTTTATGGTATGGGGTGGAATCAGCATAGGTGGACGTACGGAGCTGCATATCATTCGGAATGGTACTTTGACGGGGCCGAAGGTATGCAGACTAGATACTGAGAACTCATGTCATACCTTACGCTGCAGCCATTGGAGATTCCTTTGTTTTCCAGCATGATAATGCCAGACCGCATACAGCTCGTCTTATGGAGAACATGCTTGAAGCTGAAACAATACAGCGTATGGAATGGCCAGCGTGCTCTCCTGACCTGAATCCAATCGAGCATGTTTGGGACATGCTCGGACGACGCATTGCTGCGAGACCAAGGTCTCCTTTTACTCTCCGAGACTTGGAGATTGCACTTCTTGAGGTGTGGAACAGTATTCCCCAAAGTCTTATCGATAACATCATCGCATCCATGTAAAACAGGTGTGCACAGTCTTATCTATTCGAGGAGACCACACGCGATATTAAAAATCTTGCATCATTTCTGAACAATACTTTTTTTTATCGTTTATATGTAACCAAATTGTTGCTCTAAATCATCTTTTCATGTTTTTTTTCATATTTTCAAATAATTAAAGCTTAATTACAAATTTTTTTACGTCTTTTTTTCTGTATTGCGCATTGATACGCGTGTACTATCCATTTTATGGCAATACGTGGCTGTCTTGCAAGGTTTTCTTAACTTCTTTGCTTGCTCCCCTAATTTTTTTGAGCAGTGTATTATATAGTGAACGACAGTGCTTGCAGCATGCTAAAACAGAAAAAAAGGTCATATTATTATTAATTATTGCATTAACTGGAATTTAAATCAAAGAAAGGATTTTCTCACATATAAAGTTATATATTAATTAAGTATTCATAGGAGATTTCATCAGACTGTTCACTAACTTGTCAAGTTTTAACGTATTTATTTGTCTCCTTTAATTATATTCAAAACATAAAGATAAACAAAAACAAAAGTAAAAAGATTTAGTATATCAACTCCAATGATTACACTCTTTAAAGAGGAATAAAATACATTTATATTGCTAAACTGACGCTTTCCAGATGTTGGGAGACCGAAAAGTGCTCACACATGTAGGGATGCATAACCATGAGAGTTAATATCCCCTTTAAAATTACATTTCAGATGCAAAACTCTGGTGACGTAATAAAACTAAATGTTCAGCTGACCAATTTTTTAATAGGGTGAATCAGTTTTAACTGTTAATAAAAATTTATTTTGGGAGTGCAGTATATGTCTATAAACATGTTTATTTTTTATTAAATAGTAATGCTAGAATTCAATCGTTCAAAAAGAAACATTTGAAGTATTTAAATCAAGCCCCCCCCCCTTTTTTATGGACAATTTTTTCAGTGCCTTGGGTGTCCGTAAGTGAATATTTTCGCCGTTGTTGAATCCTAATGATTACAATTACAAGCTCAAAACCTGATTACATTTCATACTGTCAATGCTCTAACTCTGACTTCGGTGGTAAGGAAAGGTACAATTCTTGTAGTTTCGAGGAACCATGGACTACTTTCATGCGATTCATGTGCATATTTATTTCATGCGTATTGTACAGCGATACTTTACATGGGATTCATGAGTACATTTTCTTCATGTGCATTGTGCAGTGAAACATTACATGAGATTCATGTGTACATTTACTGCATATGCATTGTACAGCGATACTTTCCATGGGATTCATGAGTACATTTACTTCATGTGCATTGTGAAGTGAAACATTACATGAGATTCATGTGTACATTTACTTCATGTGCATTGTACAGTGAGACTTTACATGGGATTCATGTACATGTTTTTATCATGTGCATTGAACATTGGGACTCTGGATGAGAATCATGTGTACATTTATTTCATGTGAATTTTACAGAAATATTTTACTTGGAATTCATGAGTACATTTACTTCCTGTACATTGTGCAGAGTGACTATACATGGGAGGGGGAGGGTTCGTCGTACATTTACTATATGTGCATTATACAGCGAGACTTTAGATGGTATTCATGTATACATTTACTTCATACGCCTTATACAGTGAGAATTTACGTGGGATTCATGTGAACATTTACTTCCTGTGAATTGAACAGAAAGACTTTACGTGGGATCCATGGGTACATTTACTTCATGTACATTGTGCAGAGAGACTATACATGGGGGAGTTCATCGTACATTTACTACACGTGCATTGTACAGCGAGACTTTA
The DNA here is from genome assembly GCA_907164885.2 of Dolomedes plantarius. Taxonomy (NCBI): domain Eukaryota; kingdom Metazoa; phylum Arthropoda; class Arachnida; order Araneae; family Dolomedidae; genus Dolomedes; species Dolomedes plantarius. The sequence continues at coordinate 219,141,240 of OU015490.1, forward strand.
GATGGTATTCATGTGTACATTCACTTCATACGCATTTTTCAGTGTGGCCATGGTTTTAGTTTTTGATATTTTTTTGATATTTTAACTAAGACTACAATCCTTGAAATCGGTCAGATGCATCGAAACTTCACAAGAAATGAATTGATGAATGTTAAAATCGATCAGGAATGATTACTATTCAGAAAAAGCTAATAGAATAAGGAATTAACTATGCTAGGAAAGTAACTAAAAAAAGAGCGGTTAAATGAAATCACAGAGATCTATATGAATCAATATCATTAAAATTAACTACTTATCTTTGTATGTCTACATAAAGCTAAAGCTTGGAGTTAGTTTGTTTGTAATTCTAGACAGATAAATTTGCAAACAATAGCACTATGTTTGTAGGAATAAGATGCTCCAGGAAGGAGTAAAAACTGAATAAAACAAGTCTCATTAAAACCAAACCAGGTGTGGTCAATTTATGCACAATTTCAAAGTTGCAAGAATTCCAGTCACCCTCAAACAACGCTCAAATGTGGACAGATCTGGTGAGAAATCTTTTTCAATAAGGTTTAAAACACTGTTGTATATAATCGGAACTAAGTCTTTTTAATCTTATATCTTAAATATGTGAATAAGGGATTTACATGAAAGATGTCTTCATATCAAATTTTATTGTTGACACTGGCTGAAAAGCAATCTTTTATTCAGGGAATACCATCTTATTTTCAAAGGCACCAGAGCTCATGGGGCCCTAAGGCAAGGACAAGAAAGTAAAAAGAGTATTTCCAATACAGGGAATAATATATAATTGTTTTTTGATACTGCTGGCAAGTCTGAAAACGAATCAGTAAAATTCCATTTTTTATTCTCTTTATATTGAGTAATACCCATGTTTTTTCATCTTACGTTTTGGTAGCTTTTATAATTTATTTTTGTTTGTGCATTTATTAATATACGTATATCTGAAACTGATTAGAGAATTTCACGCTTTTTGCTATCAATTTAGGGAATAAAATTAGGCTTGTGGATAAAAAAGTGCTAGGAAAATGGCACTTTTGCGTCATGTCTAACTTTGTATGAAAATATGCCAAAGTGTTCTTTTCCTAATCGTCATTTTCCCTGATAACCAAAAACAATTAATGAATTTCGGTTCCGGTTGTGTGAATAAAACTAATGTTGTGAACAAATAAAGTACGGGTAAAATGGCGCTTTGGTATTTTTCTATACCTTTATATGAAATAAATGCCAAAGTGCCATTTTCCTCGTTTGTCATGTTCCCTGAACATTAAAACAGCTAATGGATTTTGGTTCCGATTTTGTGAACAAAACTAGTGTTGTGAATCTTTAATATTAATAATAATACTAATATTAATATAATATCATAAAAGTGCCATTTTCTTCGCACTTTTTTTTAGAGCGAGGAAAATGGCATTTTGCCATCTTTTCTACCTTTATATGAAAAGACGCCAAAGTGTCATTGTTTTCGGTTCTCAATATCATTGCTAAACAAAACAGCTAATAGATTTTGGCTCCGATTTTGTGAATAAAACTATTGTTGTAAATCTTTAATATTAATATTAATATTAATATTAATAATAATATCTTAAAAGTGCCATTTTCACGAATTTTTTTTAGTGCGAGGAAAATAGCACTTTGGCATATTTTCTACCTTTATATGAAAAGATGCCAAACTGTAATTTTTTTCGCAATCAGTATCATTGCAAGCCACAACAGCTAATGGATTTTGGGTTCCGATTTTATGAATAAAACTAGTGTTGTGAATTAAAAAAGTGCGAGGAAAATGGCACTTTGGCATCGTTTCTACCTTAATATGAAAAGATGTCAAAGTCTCACTTTCCACGCTCTCATTTTCCCTGCGAACCAAAACAGCTAATGGATTTTGGTCGCTCATTTAAGAAAACAAATGGCACATAATCCTGATGCATAATGCAAATAAGCGAAGTGTCCATGAAAGAAAATGTTTCGACTCCTCTTCCCCCGATGACATTGAGTAATTGTGGTAGTGTTTGATAATTTTTGCAGTGTCTCTTGATTATCATTAATATTAATAATACTATCATAAAGGTATTAATAATAGCTATACTGTGAGGTATGAAAACTTGTTTTATAATACCTTCCTAATAAGTTCAAGAAAATGAGATTGATGTTTCCTGATGATATTAAAAGTATACTAAATATATAAATTATGGTAATTAGTGAGATATAGGATGAGGTGTTACATATTTATTGCATTACATTTAACATTTTTATTAATGTGCTTCAGGGGTTAATGCATATTTTTTTAGCACAATGCATTTAATCTGCATTTAAAAGCTATATATTAAGTGTGTGTCTCTGTAACTGCGTCAATGATAGACTACGCAAAAGGTGTTATAAAGATAAGAAAATAAAAATTCAAAACCTATAGCACGTTAATTCAAGTGGTAATAGATAAAACAAAATCTTTTTAAAATTCTTGTATTGTTTTCAGATTTTGTTACTGTGTAATAAGCACAGTTTTTTTTAGTAAATATCGTAAAGCGTTCTGAAAATTTTCTTGATTTTAAAAAAAAAAAGTTTTTAATTTTTTGCTGGAGGGAGGACTTCTATAAATGTCTTTTACTACAGTTTTGTTTTTTGGAATGAGTTCGAAATGGTGTCAAAAAAATTCTTATGGGTTTCAACAAGGAAAATGTGCCAATTTATTTTGCAAAGTTATAAATATAAAAAATTTTCATGTAGTCTCTTCTAACGAAACTACCGCGGGTTATTAACGTTGGATTACTTATCGTTGCTTACCTCTTTTGTATGTATAAATGTATCTATATATATGTACGTAAGCACAGGGTCCGATTTAGAAAATTCTTGACTATACGCACAACTCGGGATGGGGTCCCCCTAACACTGATGTGGGTGTAAAATTTTCAAAATTGACACACAAAAATAATAATCACAAATCATCGTGAAAGTACCATTTTACCAAGAATTGGCTATTTGAAGCGTAGAAGCCTAGACCATTATCAAATAGCAAAAAGCAATACAACATATTAACTTCATCATTAAAACACCAGTACAATGCAACCAGAAAAACTTATTAATCCCGTATATACACTATAACATACATATAATGAACTATACATATAACTATAGATATGATGAACCGATCAATTAAATTTGAAAGGATATATAAAAAAAATTGTTATTAAAAAGTAAAATTTAAAAAAAATTTTGAATCGAAATTTTTTTTTTCTTTTGAAATAATTTTTTTTTTTTTTTTTTTTGGGGGGGGGGGCTACATTCGGGACCCTAGGCCCGGGCCTACCGGGTCTAATGGAAAATCAGGGCCTGCGTATGCATATATACACATATATGTATGTCAAAATTTTGACGCATCTTGGTACTTTTCTGTTTAACTTGTTCATGCGATAGGCTGGGTTTGGCACGCTGCCAAAATTATAACTCGCGAGGACGGACCGACGGACGGTTTTAGCGTCTGAAATTTTCCTTTCCAAAGGACCGTTATGGAGGAACGTAATCCTACGTTAAAAGAAAATCATAATTATAAAATAGTCGATACGCCATTAAAACGATAAAAAGTAGGATGGAATTGATGTCAAGAAAGATACATTAAAAGGGGACACAGAGATAGTATATAAACTTGATATTAAAAATAAAGGAGGATTTATGCTTATGATACTTCTAATTTTAGTTAAAAGAATTAATAATTTTCTACAGATACTTAACACTGGACTACTTATTCCTTTAACATTAAGGGAATCTTTGTTTCGCCGTTAATTTGAACCTATTGATGGGTAACTCAAATCAATAGGAAGTGTTTTTCAACAGCTATTTTCTTGCTTTGCATAAACATGACGTACTTCATTTAAATTAAGAAATCTTAAAACCATATAGCTTTAAGCTTACGGGAGATTATTTCTCTTAATTCGGGGTATTTTACAAATGGAATTTTAAAAATATGAAATTTTGTCACATCGTCGGGATGGTCTGTTGGTCAGGACGCCGACTTCAAATACCAAAGAACTGAGGTTGCGATCCTTGCTCTCAACAAAGTCGTGACACGTTCCTAGCCAGTATGGAAAAACATAAGCGCATAATGTAAAAATCAGATGGTGTAACAGAGTCAATAAAATTCTTTTTGATCCCAAACCCCCTATTATTTTAACAGAACTGTAGAGGACATGATATGGCTGAGAAATGGCATCTTTCTATTTCGGATAAGAACAAACCTCTTTTATCATTATTGGGCTACTTGTGTCAAAGGAAAAAAATGTAACTAAAATGTAAACTTTCTTCAAAACCCTTCCAGGAACGAAATTGGTCCCAGCTCTAGAAAAGAAATATTGTTCGGTCATTAGCTCCTTATTCAGTACGTATAAATACCTATAAATAAGATAAAAGAAACTTAATTCAAATGCAAATTTTCTCAAAACCTCTTCCAGGGTTAAAATTTCTCCCTAGAGAAAAAGGATTCTGGTTGGGACATCGCTACCTACAATCTCTATATTGAAGTTGCTAAGCCGATTCTTTTGGCAGTCCGTGAGAGAAAACTACTGCATCAGTTTACTTCATATTGGTCTTAAATGAAAGATTTTAATCTATGGGTGTGTCAAATTTGGTTTATGTAACCGCAATTTCTATAAATTAACGATAATTTACAGTTAAAAAATTGCTTTCTGCCCATGCTCCGTGACATGTTTAAATCTGGCTTTAGATACTTACTAAGCAGGAGGCCGCATAAACACGCTAATTTGTTTATTTCGAGAAATCTCTCTAGCTCTCTGTTTTTAATTATGTTTGTGACTACTCTACTTTTGTTTTTAATTATGTTTGTGAGATATGGAATTAAACCTGACGGAAAATGTTTATTTCGTGCTGTTGAGTAACCATATTTCTTTTTATTGGGTTCAATGGTAGTTTTTTAAAGTGTATTTCTCTGTTCTTAATACACTGAAGAGCCCAAAACACTAGTACATGCGTACGTATGCAAATAACGGGGATATGCAACCAATCAGCATAACGCGATGCGGTCGGCAGCGCCTAAATAAGACAACAGGTGTCTGGCAAAGCTGTTAGATCGGTTCCTGCTGCTAAAATGGCAGGTTATCACGATTTATGTGACTTTGAACGTGGTTTTATAGTCGGTGCACGAAAGATGGGACATTGCATCTCCGAGGTAGCGATGCAATTTGGATTTTCACGCTGGACCATTTCACGAGTGTACCGTGAATATCAGGTATCCGGTAGAACATCAAATCTCCGACAGTGGTACGGCCGGAAAAAGACCATTAAGAACTGGACCGTCGACGACTGAGGAGAATCCTTAAACGATATAGACGTGCAAGACTTCCTCAAATTGCTACGGATTTCAATGCTGGGGCGCGAAAAAGTGTCAGCGTGCGAACTGTTCAACGGATCATCATTGATATGGGCTTCCGGAGCTCCAGGCCAATTCGTGTACTGTTGTTGACTGCACGGCACAAAGCTTTACGCCTTGCCTGGGCCCGCCATTGGACTGTTGGTGACTGGAAACACGTTGTCTGGTCTGACGAGTCTCGTTTCCAATTGTATCGGGCAGATAGCCGTATAGGGATATGGAGACAACCTCATGAATACATGGACCGTACATGCCTACCGGGGACTGTTCAAGCTGGTGGAACCTCTGTGATGGTATGTGGCGTGTGCAGTTTGCGTGATATGAGAACCCTGATACGTCTAGAGACGACTCTGACAGGTGACGGGTACATAAGCATCCTGTCCGATCATCTACACCCATTCATGTCCATTGTGCATTCCGACGGACTTGGACAATTCCAGCAGAACAGTGCGACAACCCTCACGTCGAGAGTTGCTACCAAGTGGCTCCAAGATCACTCTTCTGACTTTAGACACTTTCATTGTCCACTTAAATCCCCAGACATTAACATTATTGGGCATATATGGGATACCTTGCAACTTACTGCTCAGACGAGACCCCCCCCCCCCCCTCGCACTCCTATGGATTTTTGGACTGCCTGCAGGATTCATGGTGGGAATTACTTCCAGGATACCTTCAGACGTTAGTCGAATCCATGCCACGTCGTGTTCCGGCATTTCTGCGTTCTTATAGGGGCCCTACACGATATTAGGCAGGTGTACCAGTTTTTTTTAGGCTCTTCTGTGTATTATGATTTCCTACATTTGGCAATGATGTGTTGGGCATAATTTGTGTATTAGTACATTTATGTAATAGCCCTCATGTTTTGACGGGTACCAACTAGTATATGTAAAGTCTAAATATCACTATTGAATTTTATTTGTATCAAAGAAGTAGCCCAATTCGGTAGTTAAATAATAATTAATGCCATTTGTAGAATGATGGCAATATCTGTGTCTGATCTCGATCTCTCCTTTAGATTTCATGCTGCTAAAAGTTTTGGTTTATAATTCCTTTCTGAAATGAAAAGGAAATCATGGTCAGAAAAAAAATTCTTTCCCTTAAATCCTTTGAAATGGACAAGTATATTTCAGTATAAAGATGTATATGCAGTAAGAGTTATTAACATTAATAACCTAAATTTATTATATCCTTAATATAGTTAAAATTTAATTAACAAACACGAATGTTTAAAAAAAAATCTACAAAAGGGGGGAGAATGTCCTTAAAATACTTCTGAAGAGATTTTTTGAAGGACATATTTGTGGAGTTATGGCAGATGTTGACATGTCCGAAAAATTCAACTTTATGTTTTAAGTTCATATGGCACACTTAAAATTGATTCTTTAATGTAACAAAATATGATAAAGGAATTATGAAAAAATACTAAGTTATTCGTATTAGCAAATGCTGTTATGTATAAAAGAGGTAATAATTGGTCCCTAATTGAAAATTTTAATTGAAGACCAGCCATATGCTTGAGGTTGGATATGAGTATTAACTAAACAATATTTGGATTTAAAAGCTTAATTGAGCAATTTTATATTTCACAACAAAAGTTACTTTTTTAATTTGCCGAAATCTTGAAAAATTGACTTACCAACATCTGCCATAATGCCACAGATATACAGAACGAGCATAGGAATTCGCGCCAACCTTTTGTCTGTAAATATTGTTTTAATTATGCATTCTCTTTTTTTAACCTCATCTTGAGAAATGGCTGTTATTTCTGAGCCTTTTGTGTTTCAGACATGTAATGGTACCTTGAAAGTTCAAATAGTGCATGTTACAAGCCAGACCGGCTGAGTTCAATTATGGGCCTGATACAGAATCGAAAAATAATATCTGTGCTTTCTGTGTTTGTTGGACATAAGTGGGTCGTTTGATCAGGGCCCGACTTAGCCTAATTGGGGCCCGGGGCAAAAACTTCTTTGGGGCCCCCCCTCTGCTTCACTACTTCAGTAATGAAGAACTTAATACTTAATACTAAACTTTCTATTCAATTTGGGCCCCCCCCCCCTCTGCTTCACTACTTCAGTAATGAAGAACTTAATACTAAACTTTCTATTCGATTTGGGGGCCCCCCTCTGATGTGGGGGCCCCATATGCCCCTGCCTTAGTCAGGCTTTGCGTTTGATAAACCTGTGGAATTTACTGACTTTGATTTATTTTTGTACATAATCTCTCTCACGAGCGATGCATTTGGTCCAACATTTTCAAGCTTTTCTATTCCCTCCATAATGTAAGGCTTGGTGAACTCTGCAAATTTAGTGTTTGCTTCAAGAATCACTCTGGAATTTTATGCAACTTTCTATCTTTCCAGAAGTTTTTTTTTCCATATTGAGGAACAAGTAGTAGTCCAAGGGAGCTAAATCTGGAGAATACAGAGGATTGGAAACAATCTCGTAGCATAATTCTAACAGCTATCGCAGAGGAATGAGCGGCGCATTGTCATGATGGAAATGAACCTTTTTTAATTTACTAAATGAGGTCTTTTTGGTCTTAAGGGAATGGTAAACTTTCAAATTTCACAAAATTTAACAAAAATTGTTTTTTTGGGGGGGTGTATTAATATTTTTAAAAATATGTAAATATTGGAGTGAAATGCACTTAAAATATGTAATGAAAGTTGAAACGAAAACTTGGTGGCTTTTGAAGAATAAATATTAAAGGTAGGTGAAAAAAATATGTTTCAAATGTCTTCTTCTCAAAATGCGTAATTTCCAGATTTCCAAGTCTTTGAAATGCTCCTTGCGTCATACTTTTTGACGAAATTTTATACAATTTACTATAAAGACTCCTCTAATACATAAAAATACAGTTATGTAACTCCCTTTCAGGTTTCGACATCAATCAGATTATCAAAGTTTGACTTAAGGAAAGTACTAGTAGGCATTTACTTGTAGGAAAGTACAAAAATTTCCCGAAAATTCAGAGTACAAGCATAAAAATAGTTATTAAAATTAACTATTAAACGATAGCATAAAGTAATACATAACTCTGTTGAAAATGTATTTATAAGCAATATAAATGCAAAACTAAGGGGGAAAGTTAAAAATTAGATCGCAAGGAGCATTTAAAAAAACATAAAAATTTCAATTTTTAAAATAATTTAAAAAAAAATATTTATAAAATTTTATAAGGTGTTTGATATAGTTATACTTTAATGAATATATGTGCAAAATTCAATATCTCTGAGGTAAAAATTTCAAAAATTGCTTTGTAATATCCACCATCCCCTTGATTTAACTAATTAAACGATCCAACAAAGATGAATAGAACTCGCAGGCAATTGTTTTGCCATTTCCCAAGTGGTAAATAAAAATTATACCATTAGCGTACCTTAAAACAGTGTCCGTAGCACGAAGGGCAGACCTTCCGTATATTAATCAAGCCTGGTTTTAGTTTCTGTCGCCCTTTTGCGTCTTAAAAAGTAATGTTTTATCAAAACTTGAACTCGCTTTTACCCACTGTGTGGGCAATAACGGGAGTTAACCGTCTAAAATGGCTGCCAATTAAAGACTAGCGTCCAATATGTTTACAGTTTCACATGTGTCCTTTGATGCATGCTAAATGTAAAAGCGCCGGCAATTTCAGCGCAGTGGCGCCATCTGCCGGATTTTGCATGGGCTTATCGTAGTGACTGGCAGTTCAAATGGTGCACGTTAGAGGTGAAAGGTGCTGAGTCCAATCCCGGGATCTCTATTTTAGAATAGACTTCAGGACCTAGGGTCACCTCAGCAGTAAATTTTAGAAAAAAGTTTCAAATTAAAAAACTAAAAGAACATCATAAATGTAGCTTTCTGTTACAGGGTAATAAAGCAATTTATTTTTTTTATACTGATTTCCAAACATTTCTTATCTTTTTATTTTAAATACGCAAACTGTTTTTTTTTAATTTTTTAATTAAAGCAATAGCACATAGACATACATCTATACGCTATTATATGCCACTAAAATACAACAAGCAAAAGGAAGAAACAAAGCACAAAACAAAATGGCATATAGAAATCTTGGAGCAGAAACAACAGTCTAATTGGGCTGATATCCATTCATCCTCACCAGTTCCCTGGCCTCCCAGTATCTGCCATAAAGACAGTTATGTCTTTGTGCATCCAAATGTTGTGCATCCATAGCCACTATATGTAAACTGTAACAATGGCGGCTCCAAGGGGTGGGTGGGAAGTAGGGGCAATTTCTCCCCCACCCCAAAAAAGCCCCGCGTATTTCTCTTTTCATAGCCTAAAATTATATAATCGTAGACCTAATAACTAAATGAGTTTAAATTTAAAATGAGACGATGTTTATCTCATATATATATATATATACACATAACCCTACCCGAAGAGCCGACGTTGCTCCCCCCCCCCCAAAAAAAAAAAAAAAAAAAAAGAAAAACTCTGGACTGGAGCCGCCCCTGACTGTAAGAGAATGATCTTTGAGTTCGGTTGAGATTGGTCTCGGAATATCTGGATTCGGGAGAGTCCAGAAAATGGAAACCAAATTCATCCTAGTGACTGCTTAGGGGCTTCATGGCTGCATAGAAAATTATGAAGATACTGTTTGCCTCAGTATCCGAGCGTTGCCTGCATATCAGAGGCTTGATATTCATTGATAATGCGAAGATTTTTTATGCGACAACAAATGAGGGGCGTCAGCATCACCGGTTAGATAGGGTTCTTCTGTATAAGAAAGTTTAACATAGTCAAGTGAACTCCCACCGTTAGGTGACCCTGCATATAAAATGGCAAGCGAGGGTTTAGTTTCAGCTTACTAATTTAAACAGGTTGTACCGTTGTATTCATCATTCATACTGAAGCATAGGAAACATCCATGAATCACATCCCAAGGCCGACGAAATAGCTTATTTCTTGAGGAAAAAAAAAAAAAAATCGCTAATATGCAGATACAGCAGAAATGGATGTAAGGAAGTAAATGAGTACAAAGATTGTGGTTGCACGGTCGACTGCTTTTTGCGTTTCTTCGCCTTTTATTTTTTTTTCATTTCTTATTTTTTCCGGGTGTAAAGCCAGTCTGCCTGCATCTATTAGCGGTATTATAAATGGGCCGACCCGGTACGTAATGACATGCTTGCGAACAGGTCGGTTCTCTGCCACTCAGATAATACCCTGTTCGGGATTGGAGGAATCCAACAGGTCGTTATCATCTAATTGCTTACCTCTCACGGGGGAATTCTTTCTTTTTATCTTTCATTTTTTTTTCTTTCTTCTGGAGATGGGGAGCAAACATTTTTTTGCTCCCCCCTCCCCTCAAACAGCGCAGAGGCGGCGAAAGGAGCCGATTTTATATGGCATTCATAACGACTCGTTGCCAGTTAATTATCAGGTTCCCACTTAAGGCTTTTGCTCCTTTACATTTTTCCACTATCGTGAAATTCATTCCCTCCTTCCTCCTTTCTTGACTCCTGAAACGTGAAAAGGAAATGAGACTAAGATTGATAAGAAGGAAACCGCAGACTTTACTGTGCTCGGAGATGCTTCTGGAGATAGAATAGCGGGATAAGTTGTTGACTTGCATCTCGAGACAAACAGTGTTGTAGCGCCGCTGTGACAGAAATATACGGAGGGCATTTATGTAGAATTTGGCCGGAGCATTAACTTTTTTTTTTCTTTTTAAATCTTTTGTGTAATATTTGGTAGTTGGAAATTATATCTCGTTAGAACACGCATCTCTAACCTTTTATTAGTTATACCGATTCAGATTTAAAATCGTCTTACACGTTTAGAAAAAAAAAAAAAAAACAGAGATGGTAATTGATCCTCATGGAAGTCTTATTTGAAAATTTAGTTTTCTGATAAAATTTATAAAAAGTAGTATTCATATTTCATATATTTTTTTTTGCAGGAATTCCCGGTGGTCTAACCCAAGATGGATGAAAAAAAAATTAATAGAAGATCGAGAAATCCAATTATTAATAATTTATTCTAGCAAATACCTAATTTTAATATCAAAATTTCTTTTAGAGTTTCCTAGAAAACACCAATGTTTTTTACACCTCATACCTTTATAAGAATATTCTTCGGAAATTTTTAACATGTTTTGGGTTTGTCGAAAATTTCTTCTCGGTTACCCTAAAGGGACGATTACTATTTAATGTTTAACAATCGCCCCTTGAAAACCGAAAACAAAGTTAATATGTTGCTGTTTCTTCATACGTTTAAGTGGGCAGAATAATTGAATCTGCAGTTTGAAGAAGGGAACGATTCCAAAAACTGTTTTTGTGGGAAATTTTAAAAAATCTTCGAAAACTTCCTTATTTATTATTATTTCTTCACTAAAATTTTATATAAGATTCTTTACATTCACCCACTGTTCCAGTGCCTTTTACAGCTTACAAGGAGCGTCTGTATGTAAATAAAAGTATGGCGCAAAAGAAAAGAAAATTCAATTTTTTGGCGCTTGTTCCCTTCTTCAAACTGCAGGTTAAATTTGGAATAGTGATTCCCAACCGGGGTGCTTCTAAATCGGCCAGAGGTACCCCAAAATATTTTTGGGTGATAATCACAATAAATACTAGCAGAGACCACTTTAAATAAATATTAACTAGTTGGTACCCATCAACACATAACGGCTGGATAGTAAATAAATGTACTAATGCACAATTATACTCAACACATCATTTCCAAATGTTGAAAATCATAATATTAAGAAGAGAGAAATACACTTTAAAAAGTTACTATTGAACCCAGCAAAAAGAAACGCGGTTACTCAACAGCGCGAAATAAACAATTTCCGTCAGGTTTAATTCTATATCTCACGTAATTAAAAATAAAAATGGCCGAGAGAGCTAGAGAGATTCTTCGGATAAAAACAAATCAACGTGTTTAGGCGGCCTCCTGCTTATCTAAAGCCAGATTTAAACTTGTCACTGAGCATGCGCAGAAACAAATTAATGTGTTTATGTGGCCTAGTGATAAGTGAGTATATAAAGCCAGATATAAACATGTCACTGAGCATGCGCAGAAAGCAAATTTTAATTGTAAATTATCGCTAATTTATAGAATTTGCTGTTACAAAAAACAAATTTGACAAATCTACAGATTACAATCTTTCGTTTAAGACCAAAATCAAGTAAATTGATGCAGTAGTTTTCTGTCAAGGACTGCCCCCAAAATCGGCTTAGCAGCTTAAATATATAGATTAACTTTCAGGCATTTGGGCCCTGAGCATCTGTCGTAAGTTTCACATTAATAAAACAAAATTCCTTTTAGTGGTATCCATTGTAGTCCTCTAGAGTTCTAATGTATTGAATCCCATGGCTAATTCTGAAGCGCTTAATATATCCTAATCCGGTGTTTGTTACTTATATCTTTCAAAAAATATATAAAATCGGCGATGGGGGGGGGGGGATGTATTTATTTGAACTAAAATTTAACATGTTCCTGATATATATTCAGCTTTGATTTAAAGTTTAAAAAACTGAAAGAACAAGTATTCTAACAAGGATCCCCGAAGATTCTTATCTAATTCTGAAGTGTGCCGAAACCTTAAAAAGGTTGGTAATCCCTATGTATGAATGTCGACATTTGTGATATTTCCCACCCATGAATAAATGAATAATTGTAAAAGGTCATACTATAAGATCTTTTATGCAAATATATGTCTATTCTGTACTTCACTATTAGAACCTTAAATAAAATTTTAAAGCGGCAGTTATCCATCTCGTACCACAGTTAGCCAATACCATTACGTTTAATCTATATATATATAAAACAGTTCCGTAACTGACTGACTGATTGACTGACTGACTGACAGATAACGCACAGACCAAATGGCTAGACCTAAAGGGCAGAAATTTTGCATGGTGATTCTTCTTATAGCGTAGAGGTGTACTAAGAAAGATTTTTGAAAAATTCTTCTTAGATTTTTTAAAATTAAATTTTTAAGATGTTTTTTAACTTTTTTTAAAGTTTGCATTTAAAATAATAATCTGAGGGTTATAACATTTATATCACGAAAAAGATCATAGAAATTCCTTTAAAATGAAAGCTTTTTCGAATCTTTACCTCCATTTTCTGATTTTTGGTGAATTTTTAGAGATTAATTTTTGGAATTTAATTTATTAAATGCTGATCACGTGGTTTCTTTTTCTGGTACTTTCAATAAATGATACTTGAATTTTGTGATACTTTAAACTAATTTTGAGTCTGCATAGCAACGAAATAGACAAAAGAAAATATTTTTTTTCTTGCTAATGCGGTAGACGATTGGACATTATCCCCAAAAAAATATTTAAACACAGTAAAAGAAATGTTCTTCAAACTCTACAACATTAACTGTACTATATTCTTTAATATGTTCTATTAGATTTAATTTGAATTTTTCTTCTATATTATTTTGTCTAGAAAAATATCCGTTACGATTTTTTTTATAAATATATATATATATATATATATTATTTTGGCATTAATTGCATACATTGACCGATGTATTTAATTTGAATGCACTCCGTAGCAAAGTACAGGTATTCAGGTAGTTTACAATAAATAAATAAATAAATAAATAAATAACTATAGCCTATATATTTATATAAAACAGTTCCGTAACTGACTGACACACTGACTGACTGATTGACTGACTGACATACAGCGCACAGTCCAAACCGCTGGACCTAAAGGGCTGAAATTTTGCATGGCGATTCTTCTTATAGTGTAGGGGTGCACTAAGAAAGATTAAAAAAAAAATTCTTCTTAGATTTTTTAAAATTTTTAAGCTGTTTTAGCAACTTCTTTTAAGTTTGCATTTAAAATAATAATCTGAGGGTTATAAAATTTATATCACGAGAAATATCATTAAAATTCCCCTAAAATGAAATATTTTTCGAATATTTACCTTCATTTTCTGAGTTTTAGTGAATTTTTAAAGATTAATTTTTAGAATTTAAGTTATTAAATGCTGATCACGTGATTTCTTTTTCTGGCACTTTAAATAAATTTATCGTCACGTGCATAACAACGTAATAGACAAATAAAATATTTTTTTTTCTTGCTAATGCGGTAGACCATTGGACATTATCCAAAAAAATATTAAAATACAGTAAAAGATATGTTCTTCGAACTGTAATATATTAACTGTACTATATTCTTTAGTATGTCCTATTAGATTTAATTTGAATATTTTCTTCTACATTATTTTGTCTGTAAAAATATCCCTCACGATTTTTTTATAAATATATAATTTTTTTACATCAATTGTTTACATTGATCGTCGTATTTATTATATATCTATCTATCTATCTATCTATCTATCTATCTATCTATCTATATATATATATATATATATATATATACACTGCTGGCCACCCAAATTGCAACACCAAGAAAGACAAGAGATATCACAACAAAATTTATTTTGTAGATAACACGTTGACCAAGTATCAAATGATTAAATTTATAGACTTCTGTGACGTGTGGTTCCTGCTAAAATCAGTAGCCAGAGTAGCCGCCATTGTTGGAGATCACCACTGCCACACGCCTCGGCATTGATTCAAAGAGACTTTGGATGAGTTCTTGGGGTACAGCAGATCATGCAGCTTCCACACGTTGCCAAAGTTGATCTGCTGTGGCGGCTGGGGATGGAATCTGGGTCAATCGTAGAGCAACCATGGACCACATGTTTTCTATCGGCGAAAGATCTGGAGAGCGAGGCGGGCAGGGAAGCAATTCAATCTGGCGATTGACGAAGAACTGTTGGACAATGCGTGCCACGTGTGGTCGCGCATTATCCTGTTGAAATATGGCTGTGGGCAAGCCCTGAAGGTAAGGAAGGACAACTGGCTCCAAAACCTCGGAGATGTAGAGCTCTGGCTGTTTAAAGTACCGGCAATGCGTACTAGAGGTGTGCGAGAGTGATATCCAATACCGCCCCATACCATAATACCCGGTGCAGGACCAGTGTGGCGGTGCATAACGCAGCTGTTCAGCATCCTCTCTTCACGGTGTCTCCAGACTCGAATGCGACCATCGTGGTGTTGCAGACAGAAGCGTGACTCGTCAGTAAAGACAATTTCATTCCATTCTGCCGTCCACATCCTTCTGTCATCGCACCATTGGCGGCGGAGACGTCTGTGGTTCTGCGTCAAGGGTAGACAAAGCAATGGACGTCTTGCGGACAGACCACTCTGCTGTAAACGGCGTCGAATGGTACGCGCAGACACTGGATGATGTGTTACAGACTGCATGTGCTGTGCTATGGTTCGTGATGTGACTGTGCGATCCGTCACTGCCATGCGCACAATTTGCCTGTCATCACGTGAAGTGATGCGCTGAGGTGGATGCGATCGAACACGCCGGTCCGTCGTACCCTCCTGCATCCAACGATCACATATCCGCATTTCAGTTGTTTGGTTTCGTCCAACACGACTACCGATTTCCCTGAAAGATAATCCACAATCTCGGTAGGCCACTATCCTTCCTCTGTCGAACTCGGATACTTGTTCAAAAGATGATCGCTGTTTTCGACGAGGCATAATTGATCGTTTTTTTGAAAAAGCCTCAAGAAAAACACAATTGCCGAACTTGAAATCGTCGAAATCTCCAAGCCTTAAATAGCGCTTTGAAGTGGCGCCACAGGCACGCGTGATGTGCGTCTGCGCTGAAATTCTAATCATTTGCATATCTCACCTCCGCTAATGCATGTTGTAAATTTCATGTTATTTGCATGTTTCCTTCAGGGTGTTGCATTTACAGTGGCCAGCAGTGTATATATATATATATATATATATATATATATATATATATATATATATATATATATATATATATATATATATATGTATATTTATTTTGGCATTGATTGTATATATTGACCGTTGTATTTAATTTGAATGTACTCCGGAGCGAAGTGCGGGTTTTCATATATATATATATATATATATATATATAGTTTTAAGTGCTTCTTAATTTTTTTACTTGAAAATATACTCCCTAATCTGAAATATTATACTTTTAGGAATACGAATCTTTGTGAACTCGGTCTACGGCAGTCAACAGGAAAGATAGAAGGATATCAAGCAATAGTAAGAAGCCGCTAAACGAAAACCAAAATCTGCTTATGAGATCAGAAGCAATAATGTAAACACACAGTGACAGATGAAGCTGCCTTTAAAAACACCGTGAGCTTTAAGAAGCCGCGAGCTGCTTATGGAAGTCTTGCGTGCAGATCACGTCCTTACTTTGATAATGTGACGAGGCGATGACTCAAGGGGGAAACTGCAGATGTCACATTGAAAGACTGTTCCGCCAAGAGATGGCATATTTCACCAGGTATCAAAGCCACGGTTGTACCCAAGATCGTGACAGAAGCAAGCTCTTGACATTCAAGTTTCACTTTGTTTCTTGGGAATCTTTTTCTGGCGGCCGAGATTTATTGGCAAGGCGACCAGGCGGCAATAGCCTACAAGAGCGTCCCCAGATTGCGTCTCTTGATCTAGTATCAACGAGTTGTGCTGAGAGGTCTCCAGCTGAATTATGGCTGGCCGCAGTTCTATCTATTAATAATAAATTCGAGCTACGGTGTCCGTGATTTAGGACAATGTCTGAATGCTGTGAAGGGGATGTCAAATAGACCGGCTTACTGGCTTTTTAAACCTTGCTGCCTGACAGAATCTTTGATTTTAAACGCGCTGAAGTGATTTAAAAACCCATTTGCTGAGTAATAAAAACGACTATTTTATTTAGAGTTTTTAGTTTCGTGATCACGGAGAATAATGATAAAAACAGCGTTTCTTGGGACATTCATATTCCGTATAATGTCGGTAAAGTAACTGATATTGAGGATGTTCATTTCAAGGACTATTTATTTCCAGTTCTTATCAGCATTTTGCGCATACCACAGTCAATCTGTAAATGTATGGATGTAAATAAAGTATGAGTGAAATCCATTAAATTATTAGTCATACATCTGGAGTATTAAGTAATCTGAAGTACTGTATATGGATGTAAAATTTATTTATTAGTCGCATTTCATCTCGATTAGCTTAAAAGATGTTCTTGATATGTTTATGTGTTTTCGAGGAAGGTACGTTCGTAATACTACAGATAAAATTGCTATTTGAATAGAAATGTACTTCCCTGATTAATAGTTTGGAAAGGAAAATACTATTAATTCTTTGAACAAGATTTTCCAGTCTCGCTCAGTTATGAAACAAAGTGTTCCAGAATGTGTTTGATTTGAAAAATGACCTTCTATCATGTCTGTTACACCTGAATAAATGAGATAAAAAACAAAGTATAATTATAGTTAAAAGATATTCGTACATCTTTGTATCTATTTTTCAATTCTGTTGGTTTTGCAACAAATAAAAATTTACGTCAGAGAATAAAATTCCGACTCAAGTTTTCCCTGTATGTTTTTATAAATTATTCGGATGAAAATGTTACACAGACTTTGAGAAAGACGTCCCTTTCTCGTTCAACCATTAAAGAAAGAGTAACGTAAATTGCTACAGAGTTGATGAATGGCCCATTATTATGTCTGTCACGTATATGCTAGATGGAATTAGCAATATGCAATTATGGTTTATGATGGAGTTGTTAACTGTTATTGCGTTGAATATTTATCATTACAGCTATACAACCATATTGAAGGAAATGGTGATTTTCATGTGTCACGTTAATTAACATCCGTTGATATTTTGTAACTGTTGATTTAATCCATATTTTCCGTGTTTTGGCTATTCAGTTCAGCTCCCTCATATATTAATGCAATGTAAAAGGAGACAAACGTAACAGCTTGCCGAAACAAATTAGAGGGTATTGTAAATTTTCCTCTATCTTTATGAAAAATGCATTGCGTACAAAAATGTAATAAAGATGGCATTTTTTTTTCATTTGCATAGAGATTTAAGCTCAGAGTAAGAGGTGGAGGTACATTAGAAGTGTTTCAAAGTTTTTAATAATTAAATTCCATATTATAAAATAGTGAAATTTGAAATGAGACAGCAAGGGATAATTCAACATTAAAAATTGATAACAAAATTCCCAGATGACATGACAGTAAATCAAGCATAAATTTGAAGATATGTATTTTAATGATAAAGTCAGTCATTTAAAGCTAACTCTGCATATAGTACACTAAAAAATAAAATTTCTGGAACATATTTTCCTGCGTGAATACTCATAATACATACATTACTTGCAAGTAATTCAAAATTTAAAAAATATATTGGGTAAGGCGGTGACATTATGCTTATAAGCATAATGTAAGAATTTCCTATGGTTATAATGTATTCATATATATAATTATATGATTCATAATTATATATTATATATATAATTATGAATCATATACAAGCAATGTGTGCCACTTTACATATAGAGAAAGTATGATGCTATCAGATGGTTTGTTGAAAGATACTACTTAAAATATGAAGTTGAGGCCATATCAGACGTATTCAAAGATCACGTGATTAGAAAAGTGTTAAGTTGTTGTCTCCCTGCTCGTATTTTCTACTGGTACACTCCTTACAGAGACATACATTCACCGAAAAGAAGACTTAAGGCCGGAAATCTACTAGTCGATGTCCCTGTGCCTTCTACCATATTGCAGACCCTAATTCTCCTTTAGGTCCAGTAGGCCCGGGCCTAGGGGCCCCCGAATGTTGGGGGAGCCCCCAAAATTTTTATTTTAAAAGAAAATATTCCAAATTCAAAATTTTCTTTATTTTACCTTTTTTAATAGCAATTTTTTTATATATCCTTTCAAATTTGATTGATAGGTTCATCATATGTATAGTTCATCATATGTATGTTATAGTGTATATAAGGGATTAATAAGTTTTTCTTGTTGCATTGTATTGGTGTTTTAATGATGAAGTTAATATATTGGATAGCTTTTTGTTATTTGATAATGTTCTAGGCTTCTATGCTTCAAATAGCCAATTCTTGGTAAAATGGTACTTTCACAATGATTCATGATTATTTTCTTTGTGTCAGTTTTGGAAATTTTATGCCCACATCAGTGTTAGCCCCCCCCCCCCATCCCGAGTTGTGCCTGTAGTCAAGAATTTTCTAAATCGGGCCCTGCCATATTGTCTCAATTCTTATCACAAGAGAGAAAAACTAATGATCTTCTCACTGTAGCTCCCCATCATCCTACAATTTTTCTCAAGCCCCAGTGTGCTTTCAGCTGGGTACGTTAAACAGTGAGTTACCATGCAGCAAAAGATGACAATGCCTCTCCAAAATCAACCAAATCGTGAAACAATTCCCTCTTCCCCTGACATTCCAGTTTTTAGCAGCAAACTATCAACACTTTGTTATTTAAAAGGCTTCGTGCCTGGTTATTCTGCCCAAAAGTAGGCAAATGAAAGTTTTCTGAGTACGAAGATATTAGACTAGGCTAAGCTAAGCTATGATTATATTAGCAGGTTAGACGTATTAAAAACATTTTTGAAATGACATTTTCAACTTACGAAGACATTTTTTTAGGACATAACATGTTATGTCATCATATATCGGGGAACATCTGTAACGATAAAAAAAAAAAAAAAAAATACTAGCAAATACTGACATCAGATTTTTCAAGAACTCTGCTATTTTGGCTTCTTTGTTTGGACTTTTATGAGGTCGCCTTCATGAAAATGTTCACAGACTCATGCAAATGTGCGAATTGACATCGTTCATGATTTGTAAATTTTGTCACGATTTCTCCGAATTCAACCATATATCTGTGTTTGCAGTGTAAAGAGTGTCAAGTCCAAAATCGTAGTTTTGAGAAAAACGGGATTGAAAAAAAAAGGCTTTTGTAAAGTGAGTTTTTTTAAGTTTAATTATTATTTTTTTTCCTTTTAAGTAAATTTTTCTAGTTTTATTTTTGTTGAGTAAAGAGTGTTAAGTCCTTGATTGGGACATAACTCCTTTAACACTAACATGTGTTGTGTTTTGTTTCACATATCCCAAATTTTCCCTGATTAATATAAATATTTATAAGTGGAATTGGACTTAGCTTTCTGTACCCCGCAATCGCCCTTAATTTTTCAAACATGCCTGGTTTGATAACTTATTTTAGCCCATTTTGGATTTAACACCCTTTGGACAGCAAACACAGATATATTGATACACGTTGTCCATGAGAAATGCATAATTAAAACTGATAACTTTTTAAAAATTATTAATAAAGTTAAAGTTTTTAGTAATAAACTATTATTATAACTGAAATAAATCTATGTATCCTTTGAATTTTTTATTTACTGATGGTCACTTGTTTTAAGGGATGACGTTATTGCATGCTTTAATAAAAGTTCATCCTTATATATAAGGCATTTCGAAAGGGAGTGTACAACTTCACAGGAGGACAGAGATGCCCCCGGAAGGTGTATGAGAGATGAGGGACTGTCAAAGTGTAGTGAAACACATATATTATTTAAAAGAATACATTCATTAGTAGAACACAATTGTTATTTTTTAGTCACATTACTCTATTACCACACAGCAACACTTTATGTACCTATTCTTCTCTCCAATTATTAATGGAAAGGTATTATTTGACATACAAATAATATGACATCATCGTGACGCACATACGATGTCTTAGTTGTTCAGACCTTGACTTCTGTCATGGTCAGTCATGGGACTGTCAAACGTCTCTTTGACGTCTGTAGACATACAGGCTTCAAGGTCTGTACGTCTACCTCCCCACCTGTTTCCCAAACCGATGAATCGCTTGAGGAGCTCCTGTAGCATGGTCAGCGCGTTACCCCCCAACCTGCACCATTAGACTTTCGTTAATGGTACCTTGCAAAAGACTGATGGTCCGTCCCACCACAAGCAAAACATTTGGATGAGCTGAGGTCCATAGTTGGTGCATTGATTTTTTTAAAATTAGTATGAGTATTGACGTCTTCAACACTTTACTCTTGCGTATAACTTCGGTTTTTCCGTTTGTTGGTGGTAAATGATCGTATTAAAGTATTATAAGTTCTTGCGTACTTCAGTAAGCTCTAGCTTATATACAGGGATAATACAACTTTGCTGGAGAACAGAGAATAATTCAGATAGCGTCCAGAAACTGAGTATCAGTACCCAAATCAATTTTTGGTCATATAAATTTATTACCGCATGACAGTGCTGGATATCATATATCGAGCCATTTACAAGCGGAAACTCATTACCAAACAGACGTAGGATTTCACGTCTGTCAGGACTCGCAGATGTCAAGGTCAAACATCGACACCCGTTTCAAAGACAGGCAAATAATCTTTGATTTCCAGTGCTGCTAACGGCCCGAATGTTTGCAGTCCAGAATTGGAATAAAACTGTAGGTCCCGGTCTAATTAGCAGTCATGCAGCAGTAGATGACCTTAGTGCTTTCAACCAGTCCAGATGGATGGATTCGTTTAGGCATACCACTGTAGCATGACCAATGATTTCCTCCGACCTCACTTTATTAAATTTCCTCTTATAGGGCTCTGTGAGAGTTTAAGTGTTTGTATCACTACTGCCAGACCCTTTGAACTGGGTTCCAGAGTAACTGTGGCATCGCGAAATTTACTCCTGTAACGTTCTGCAAAGTGCGATGGAATTTGATTGAAGATGGAGCATCTGTAATTACTGGAGGTGGTCTCAAAACTTAACTGTGTTGAAATTTCGTATTATGCTTCATTAGTTGGATATTAAATTGTTCCTCTATTGTATTTTACCTTTTATTGTGATTCAAATTTGTTTACCTCCTTTGAAACACCCTGTATCTAATGTCTACAAGAAAAATAACAAAAGTAATTTCTCTTGTAAGCATTAATCCGTATTCTGATTTTATGAAAAAAAATGCAAATATTTGACGTAGTGAAAAAAAATCTTTAAAATTTTGTAAGTAATTTACAATTATGATGTTTTGTAAGGATGGTTACTATAGATAGTAAAGAGCAAACAATTTTTCTTTTAAATATTTCATATGATATGTGTATTTTTATTATTAAATCAGAACAAGAGTATACGTCTGTAAGAATAATTTTTCTTAATTGTCGCGTTATGATCTTCACCTTCTACTGTGATTCAAATTTGTTACCCTCCTTTTAAACATCTTGTTCCAAATGCCTACAGGAAAATTAATAAAAGTAATTTCTCTTGTAAGCATAAATCCGTATTCTGATTTTATGAAAAAAAATGTAAATATTTAACGTAGTGGAAAAAAAAATTCTTAAAACTTTTGTTAGTAATTTACTATTTATTATGATGTTTTGTAAGGATGGTTATAGATAGTAAAGAGCAAACAAATTTTAAAAAAATATTTCGCATGATATGTGTATTTTAATTGTTTAATAAGAACAGGAGTATACGTCTGTAAAAAGAATAACTTTTCTTGCCAATATATATGTATAAAAGCTTAATGCATCAGTAGAGAGCTCCTTCAACATTGTGGAATGTTTCGTCTCATCTTCAGGTCATCCGAGGAGAGTTCGACTCCATGAATTTATGACTGTAAGGTTGGAATTCAGTTTCAAAACACCACTCCGTGATAAGCAATATACTCCCCATTCTCCCAAATGCCTTATCGCAAACCCTGCGAGAAATATGTGGAATATTTACCTTCTAGGTGTGAACTGATAACGGAGCATGTATACAAAGTCAAGTCTCGCAGGATACACTTGCTTCATTGTATTTCGGAATGATAAATGGTGTAGTCTTGTTGATTTCAAGGTGGAAAAGATAGCCAACAACTTGATTAAAAGTTTTTATTAAAAGCCTTCTACTTTGTTGTGGGTTTTGAATGCTGGTACAAGATTATACACAATAATATTTAATTATACGCCAAAACGTTACTGAAATTTGATAGTTGTACTAACGTTATCAGGAAAAGGTTTTGCGAATTTGTGCTCCATCTAACTACTCGACCATATAACATACGGAATTTTTAAAATTTATTTATTTATTTTTAAATGGGGCAGGCACTTCTCTCTATGACATAGGCCCATGAACATTGTGAAATCTTACTGGCTACTTTATTATGGGAGCACCATTTTGGTGAGACAGCATTGCTCCCTATGAGGGGAAAACAGAGTAATATCCAAGCCTTAGTCTAGATTCGAACCCAAGCCCACGCACTTACCACTATACCATGTGTGTGGGGGGAGGCGGGGGGCTTACCATACGTAATAAGGTATTAGAATAGGGCAAATGATTTAAGGTATAGGATTTATAATTGCAAATTTATGATTCTGTGGACTTTATAAGCATAGTCAAAATTCATGAATATACCCTTTGCACCAGAGAATAAATAGATACAATACTAAACGGTTCAAATAAACGTCATTTTATACTACATAATCAGAATTTTATAATCATTGTCAAATCCAGAATTATGCACCGTGCATCAATGAATAAGCCAAAAGTTTTCCCGAAACAAGTTAAATGCAGAAGACAAACATTTTTTAAAATTCATATAATCTGAATTTTAGCATATTTTGGACTTTAAAAGAACTGACAAAATCTAGGAATATGCTCTTTTCAGTGAAAGAAAAAATCCATGTAATATCCTGAAATAACGAAGCTTCTCTTCATTTTTAATATTTATTTGCAAGCTGTTTGGGAAAAATAATTGGCTTATTTTAAATCACTAGCCATATCTTACTATTCGAGTTTTCACAATTATGTCTTCATTACGTTTTGATATCTAATATCTTGAGCTGAAAATACAGAGATTGGAAAAGTTGAAGTGTTTGTAAAACTAATTTTTCTTCCCATGATTTTAGATAAATGTACGTGTTTTGAGTGATAACATTTTCCAAAAAATAAGTTTTACATACATTTATTTAATTTTTTTTTAACTTCTAATTTTTCCAGCTTAAGAAATATAATTATTTACGAATACTGGCTTTAAATATACTGCCCCACATTATATCCATTCTTATGTGTTTAAACAGTAAGTCATGCGTACTATTTCTTTGCAAAAATTATATTTGATGCTAAAGCCGACTACCAGATTATAAAAATCTCTATCAATTTTTCGCACTCGTTTGAATGTTAAATTAAGTAAATTTCTCTTTAAAATGCAGCACTGCACTTTTCAACAATAGCAAAAGGCGTATTGTACATACTATAAACGGGAATAGTTAATACTTACATGAGTCCCTCATAACAGACGTAAAAATAAAATGATTTGATGAAAAAGAATTTTCTGTACTGCCTAGAAATATATTTGCTTTGTTTCCCACGAATTAAGAAATTTGGAGCGTTATCCGGTCAAAACATTCTTTATTAATAACCCTGAAATTATTTTTTTTAAGCTATGATCGTATCTCTCTTAAATCCCTTGTTTTTAAATACATGCAATTTATTTACATGCTTAAAAGAAATCTCTAACTTATTTTAATTTTCAAAAAAATATTTTTCGCTATTACTTAAGAACTCTCCCCCTTGTCACTCTAAGAAATAAGGATTTTATAAGTGTCTAAAATATTTTTATTAAGAATCTTGAGAGATACTAACTTCCATAATGGTTACTTAAGTTACACCCTTCATCATACAGTGATCAGATTATGATCGTAGTTAGATATAGTACCCGGCAGTCATGAAATTGTAGTTATAAGGTTAGCTTATGCATCAGTTTCTACCACTTGGTATATTCTAACCATGCAAGTTTAGTAAAACCAACAATTAAATTGACTTAAAAGGTTGCATAATAGTCTTTGCAAGATTCATCATTTTTGCAACTACCAATATATTATTGGTCTGTTCTCGTGCAACGATTTATTGTGAAAACCGATAATGGCGCAATGCCCCCAAAACGTAAAGTTTAAGACACTTGGGGATGTCAATACGTTGGTAACAGCTCTCGGTTTGAATTGTACTGGCCATTCATCTGACAAATAGTGAAACATCCAGCCAGTACGGCGGCGGACTGTATAAGATTTGATGCCTATTCACACTGCATCCGAAGTATTGCCTTGCGTTACTACGTTGGCTCCGAGCCAGTTGACATGACATGTGATTGGTTTCTTGTATCACGTATTCAATGAATTGAGAGCTAGGTGATTGGTCTGAATTTTTAACGCTAAAGCTACGTAACGCTCCGGTTTCAACGTGAACGGGCTTTTTTTGGGGGGGGGAACTCACTAACAGACCGGTCACTGTTTAGTATGTTCTGCTAGAGAAGTCGACCCTTGCGACTATGGGCCTGTTCACACAGATTCCGTCAACGTCAGCGTTAAATTTTTTTAACCAATCATAAACCAATCATTGACCCATTTAACCAATCAGCGCCAACTGAATCTTCAACGCTGACGGATTCTATGTGAACGCGCCATATTAGTTAGTTCAGGGCGAAATCTGAATATGTGGCTGCACTTGTCCTCTATAAACACATTCCCTAAACTTTTGCCGATTGAAAAATCAGAAGAATCTCTTTACTCCTTCATTTGGTCGACGAAGAGCAGGGATAAGGACTAAACATTTATGTCAAAGCTCTCGGGCTGTGCGATATCAAAATTACGGGCAGGTATCCCTTTTGTATCATGGGGATGTTTCCATCATGTGAGATGTTAAGTCCAAATGCAGGCAATTCCCACGTATCAAAACATTCTCACAGCGTATGTCCATTCGTTCAGGACCATAGGAAAATGTGATGAACTGCGTTTCCTAGGCCACGCCTTCTAACGCAGATATTTCTGGTAATAACATGACCGTAATCTATAGAATACTATCACATTCAGGACAATGCCCCATTCCACAATTTTATTTGACGTCTTTGAGGCTCAAAGAGTTTGCTGTCTTCCTTGGCTCGCCCAGTTTTCAGATCATAATACCGTCGAGCATATATGTGGAATAAATTTGAATGCGTTGTTGTGACAAAGACCACGCCTTGTTTGCAGCTGTTGCTCCGCGCTATCCTCGAGGCTTATTCTTTGTTTGAGGCATGTTGAGATATTTCTACGCAACGGTTCTAAGCGTAGGTGGATTCCTTGATCAGTCGTATACAAGCTGTTATAGGGCTGAAATAATTCAAGCCAGCATTCGGACGGCCTTGTTAATAAAATGGTCAGTCAAAATATATGTATATCTCTCTTTTTCCATCTCTTTGAATGGCTGAAATGTTGCCAAAATTGAAATTTTGCGATGCGATGTACTAACAATGAAAATTTTATATTTTACAAGGATATTAGTGTTCCTTCTTTTTTCTGTGTATATGTATGAATATAAATCACTATTTATCACTTTATTCTATGTATTTCACATAAATACCCTTTATTTTGTAATTAACTGGGATAGAGAAATTTATTTTACTACACTCTCTTTATACACTATTGCTAAGGAAACGTAATCTCCGGCTAAAACAACCCCCCACCCTTTGGAATACATTACTTCTCTCATATCACGTGACATTTGATGAACACATTTCTCAAACATTTTCAAATGCGTATTAGCACGACATTGACAAGATGATTTCGGAATTCAAGGTTAATAACAAATGATTTGAGTATTTAGGAAGCGTGGAAGTTTTCAATTCATCAGATAATTATGATTTTGACGAAAAGCCTTCAGGCACGCAAAAGACAGTTGTTTACAGCTGGTTGTTAAAAATGCTTTCTCTAGAGATTGTCTGTTTTTTGTTTGTTTGTTCACTTTGTATAATTTTCAGTCTTGCAAGAAGTACGAGTATATATCTTAGAAAAGTTAACAAGCTGTAAATGATTAAGTGTGGCTGTAAAACAAGTCGTTATATAAGTAAAAAAAATAATAATAACAGAGCTGAGAGTATGATATCTAATCATAAAAAAAAGCTGTTATTTAGAGAAAGATAAATTGGGGAGATACGTGTTGTGTAATGTTTTAGCAATTTTCTTTTCGTGTTGAAACATTCATAGATTATTATTGCATTATTATGCTCTTATATTCGTGTTTTTGAATGGCATATTGATACATTGAAAATATTTCAATCTCTGTTGTATTATGGTGCGACGTTTCTTACTGTCTACGCTTTCCTATACTCCATTTAGACCCTTAGTGACTTTGGAGATTTCATGGTTTAGATTATCTCTACTTGTTGAAGTGTTCCAGACCAGGTCCATATAGATTTTGTAAGCTGAAGAGCGGCTTCGGTTTACAATAGCACCACAAGGGTCGGATCCGTCTTAGCTAGGTGCCACCTGAATTTTGACCCAACATTCCCAGTGGTGATATCTGTAGAGTTCGTACCCTTTCCCACCCTCTCTGACCTCATAGAGGGACTTTCCGGTCTACGGATTTAACGTGCTTAGACACAGAGGTATTTTAGAGTGCATGTCGGGATTCGAACCAAACACTCTCGGAGCCGAAAGCCAACGGGCTACTATTTGGCTACCTCATGCCCACATCACTCTGTGGTAGACTCTTTAAAGTTTACCTCACCAAACTAACCTCGTTAGCCGGTGTAGCCTTCTCATTGACCTCATTGTAATCTTCCAGTGGGGTCATATGTCATCAGAAAGCCAGTGTAGCCTTCTGATGACATGTGACCTAAGAATTATCTTAGACGCCAATGAACCTTGTATAGTTCTCCACCTAACTGGAACCATTATCCCGTAGTGGATAAGATAGCAGAGTAAGGTCAAGAAAAATTTGATTCTGATAAATGTGGATCATTCGATCAGTAGACTTGTAGTTTCCCTTGCTTTTTTTAAGGACAATTATCTATTTCCAGTGTTAACTGGATGTCTAACTTTATCATCACTTTGCGTAGCAGTATATATAGATCAGTAGTATTTTGTGTAATCTGAGTGTTTTCCCACTTTTGTCTTATTTAATAGAACGTGGTTGGGCTTTGTTATCCAAGATCAGAATCCTGTGAAAATATAGGAAAGAATTAACACAAAGATAGTGACAGAATGCCAGAGGTTAAACAAAAAGTAACAAATAAAGTGTGCCATTCACTTTGCCATAATGTATGATCTACCAAAAATGAAGTTTGATTTCCTGCCTTCTAAAAATTTCCCCTCTAGATTATCGTTGTAATAAGCTGAATGTACCTATCAGATGCTATAATTATTAAAAGGAACCTAATTTGGTTATAATACAAGACCGTTTTGCTCCGTTATTGGCGATCTGGGCCAGCTTTCTCGTTTATTTTATTTAAACTCATAAATATTTAATAAAATAACACTATGATATTTTAAAATATTTTATTGCATTCTATAGCTTTATTATGCATAACAATACATAAATATAACCACTAAAGATGGCATACATTACGAAAGCTAACACCTGCATTTAAACTTGTTTATTTCATTGAAAACAAAACAAATCAAAACTGAACATCTGACATAGTCTTTCTGTTTTATACGATTGAGAGTATCACAACGTGTTTTACCCAGAAGCAGAAAATTCTTTTGAAATTGTTAGAAACATTACTAATGCCTTTCTTGTTAGAAACATTACTATGTTCTTTCTCCGTAATTTCTTTAAACATTTAAATGATAAAACTTTAGAGTAAGGATCATAGGCCGTAAAAAGTAGTCTTAGCCAGAAAATTTTGTTTTCCATTCTCCTTTAATCATAGTTTACATTGTTTAAACACTAAACGTTTATAATCCTTAAATAATTTGTTGTCTTTCGCTTTTTTTTTACCCAATTTTTTTTTTTTTTTTTTTTGGTCGTTGATAAAAAGAAAGATTTACGAGTAACCCTGCTTAAAACATGTTTACCTTTAGACAGTATGAAATTGTTTGGGGATTTACAATTGCAGAGAAGTCGAATTGGGGAATTTACAATTGCAGGATTGGGGAATTTACAATTGCAGTAAATACGCCTTGTTTAACTGATCTCTGATTCTGATATTGCACGGCTATTTGTCTTAATGATTAAGCTTCATGTGCGTGTTATAATGACGAGACGTGCTTATAATAATGACGATAAATTCTGTGAAAAATATCGTTTGGAGTGTAAGGAAAAAGTATGAATGAAACAAAATTCAATTATGCAGAAAATAATGGCTGAGTCATGAATAAAGTGTTTAGCTTACTTCTCCGTGACTCATAAATCATCGTACGATATGTTGCATGCAAACAGTTTACATTTAAAACACAAATAAGTAATTTTAATTACTAGGAAATTTAAAATTTCATTACTACTTTAAATTAAATTATGGCTTTTGATTTAAATTGAATTATAACTTTGAATTTATCAAATTAAAATTTAGTTATTAGCGAATATTATTTATTTAAAAAATACTTTTAATTTACATAATACTTTTAATTTATGTAAATTTACAACGAACAATACTTTTAATTTACAACGAACAATACTTTTAATTTACATACTTTTTAATTTACATAATCTGAATGCATTGCATTCAATATTATCTAAATGAAATATTAAATCAGTTGAAGAAATGTTTAGAGGTGAGTTTCTTTAATACAACTCATCTCCTCTTTTTTTTTTTCTTCCTCTCGGGTTACACATAAAATATGAATGACATAAAACATTTCTTTAATTGTTACTCGTTTATCTTTATTGAAATACTAGCTGCATACCCGTACATAGCTACGGAGTACATTTTAGGATAATTACAATAAAAAAATAATGAAATTGCTTTTTAGAGGATTTCCTTATAAACAATATTTTTTGTTTCTTCATTGGGCGGAACTAATATTACCAGGCTCGTCCGTGAACTTACGCGTGAACAAGCTACGTAAAACCAACCATGGGAGAAACAATTTTCTCTTAAATCTACGTCAGAATATTTTAAAGTTTGGCCTTGAGACTTATTTATCGTCATGGCGAAGCATACTTTGAGGAGAAATTGCAGTTTTATATATAGGTTTAATTTAATACCCATAAAACATACTAGTTTGAATTAAATTCTTAAAAAACTTCTATCTCAATCTGTCTAGTGGTCAAATTTTATCTTTTACTGTATTTTAATATTTTTTTGTCAGTTTATTTCGTTGTTATGCACGTGATGCAAAATTAATTTAAAGTATCACAAAAAGAAAAGAAATCTCGTGATCAGCATTTAATAAATTGAATTCTAAAAATTAATCTTTAAAAATTCACCAAAAATCAAAAAATGAGGAAAAATTGAAGAATCAAAAATAAAAAAAATCCGCATTTGCTACGGAGTACATTCAAATTAAATACAACGGGTAATGTATGCAATTAAGGCCAAAAATGAATAAATAAATATATATATATATATATATATATATATATATATATATATTTATAATAATTACAACGGTCAATGTATGCAATTGATGTAAAAACAAAACAAAACAAAGAAATATATTTATAAAAAAATCGGAAGGGATATTTTTACAGACAAAATAATGTAGAAGAAAATATTCAAATGAAATCTAATACAGCATACTAAAGAATATAGTACAGTTAATATAGTACAGCTTGAGGAACATATCTTTTACTGTATTTTAATATTTTTTTTTATAATGTCCAATCGTCTGCCGCATTCGCGAGAAAAAAAAATTGTTTTTGTCTATTTCGTTGTTATGTACGTAACGATAAATTTATTTAAAGTACGAGAAAAAGAAACCACGTGATCAGCATTTAATAAATTAAATTCTAAAATGGAATCTTTAAAAATTCACCAAAAATCAGAAAATGGAGGTAAAGATTTGAAAAAGATTTCATTTTAAAGGAATTTTTATGATCTTTCTCGGGATGTAAATTTTATAACCCTCAAGTTATTATTTTTAATGTAAACTTAAAAAAAGTTACTAAAACTTATCCCCGTACATAGTTTATTTTTTATAGGAAACAGCAAAATTTGGGTTACCCGTGATTTTTGATTTTCCGTGAACATCTGTGCTTTAGTTTAGAACAAAAATAAAGGGGCATGAATGGCACAGTCATAATACCAACGAATAGTAATGAAGCGTACGTGAATACAATAGTATTAAAAAAATTATAAAACGTGGAAAGAAATCTTGAATACGCACCTAGCTTTTTTTGATGAAATAATTTTTTTTTTCATCTTCAGATAAACATCGTGAAGACATTGCTATATTTCTTGCTTTATTGAAAATTTAGGTGAACTTGCAAAAAAAGGAACAATATAAATTTTTTTTTCAAAGTGATAACAATAGTACCTTATTGGTGAAAACAAGGTTTCTCGGTTTCCAGGACACAAAATTCTTTAAATTTTCTAAAATTTTTTAATTGCATCAAAAAATTTTCTGTTCTTTTCCACTTAAAATGACGTTTAAATCATGTTTCTATCTTATTAGAACAGGAGATATTAATTTTTTGTTTTGCAACATTCTAATAGCAGCCAATCTTTGTTTAAACCTTCAAATGCGATTTTCTGCGTGAGGGATTTTTCACCATTTCACGTCTTTAAATTGTTATAAGTTAAGAACCGTTAAAGATAAATGGTTCAAACCTCGAACATGTCTTTTTCAATAATTTTACTTTAATCTTGATTCAGCAAATTTGAAAAAATATTTACTTTTGAAAATGTGATTTTTAAAAAATAAGTTACATAATTTTTTTTTTGAAATTTTTACTCTAAATATTTTAATTTAAAAAAAATTAATATTTAAAAAAATGCTGAATCAAAATTAAAACTTATATATTTCTGTTTAATTAAAGGAAAAAAAATTGAAATTCGACAAATAATATTTCGAGTTATAATGATTTTAAATTCCCCAACTTCTTTAACAAATTTTAAATTAAAAATTTTTTTAAAAACTTTATGAGAAGTTTTATGATGCGATTTTGTTTACAAATTATATGGTTAACCAACACAAAAAATTCAAAATTTTCCCATTGTATTTCATGCAATTTTCCCATTGTATTTCATGCTAATTTATCTTTTTATATCGAACCTCCGAAATCTTAAGAACATTTTTTTTTCAGTCGACAACTGACTTTTTTAAAATTTTTAAACCTTTTAAGGATGTTGAAGATACAACGAATGTTGAAGAAGGAAAGAATGTTGAAAAAGAAGATGATGAAGATTTATCTATCGCTATGTGGATAGAAAAGCACAAAAATTCATCATTTTCAGATTGTGGCATGCAATTGTTCGAAACATGTGATGATGAAGTCATTACATGTGAAAATCCGGTTGATGAAGATATTGTGGAAGAAAATACAATGAATCATTCTGAAATCGAAGATTCTGCTTCTGATGCTGATGAAGAAGAGCACATAATGACGAAATCTCCACCATCTCAGATTCTACAGCAGCGATGAGTGTAGTTAATACGTTTTTGTCTACAAAAACAGTGGAAGAAAGAGTGTTGGAGTCATCTGATCTATCGAACAAAGAAATTCATAAAATGTTTTTGAAATCGGTATCACGTCAGCAGAAGATTACCGATTATTTCTGCATCAAAACAATGAGAAACAATTAAGGAAAAAATCAATTTATTTCCATTTGTCTTCATTATAAGTTAATTTAATTAATAATATGTCAGTTTAATGCAATAGGTTTTAGTCAATTTAATTCATTAATGGTAATTTTTAATAGGTTTTATCATTCTTTCAGTACATCATTATTGAATATACATAGCAACTAATGAGTTATACATTTTGTGAACTCTAACATTTTTCTTAATGGTTCGGATATAGCGAACCACCGGATATAGCGAACAGAACCAGTGGTCCCTTGAAGTTCGTTATAACGGGGTTCGACTGTAATATCCCGAATTACACGAACTGGGAATTACGCGGTTTTTGATTTTACCCTTTCCTCCATCTCTAGTTTGACAACGCCATGCTGCTCTATGTTTATGACAACACATGACCTTGCGAGGACGTTAAAAAAAAAAAAAATAACAGGTCCATAATTTCATAGATACCAATTTAATTCGTTACTTTTTTATAATCCATGTGCAAAATGTATACGGTAGACTACTTTTTAGGATTTTTTAAAGCCATCAACATGCATTTTTAAAAATATCTTATACATATGTATAATATTAATATGTAGTACAATATTTTAATTTTAATACAATTATACACCAGTTTAATTTCCTTTAAACTGGTGTTTTTGCAAGTTCTTGGTCCTAATTAGACAAAATTTATATCTATATACTAGCTGAAAACCCGTACTTCGCTACGGAGTACATTCAAATTAAATACAACGGTCAATGTATGCAATAAATGCCAAAAAAATACACTGCTCAAAAAAATTAGGGGAGCAAGCAAAGAAGTTGCGAGACAACCACGTATTGGCATAAAATGGATAGTACACGCGTATCAATGCGCAATACAGAAAAAAAAGACGTAAAAAAATTGGCTGCAGCGTAAGGTATGACATGAGGTCTCAGTATCTCGTCTGCATACCTTCGGGCCGTCAAAGTACCATTCCGAATGATATGCAGGTCCGTACGTCCACCTATGCTGATTCCACCCCATACCATAAAACCAGCTCGTCTGTATTGTGACCTTTCACGAACGAATGTGGGGTTATTTCTAGTGCCCCTTTCCCTCCATACCAAAACACGTCGGGTGTCACACTCCAGACTGAATCGGGACTTGTCTGTAAACAGCAATTGGCTCCAATCATGTTGCTCCCAATCTCGATGTTCCGCAGACCATCTTCTTCGGGCCGCACGGTGGCGTGAGGTCAACGGAATGCAGACCATTGGCCTACGTGTATGGAGACCTCCTTGATGAAGCCTATTACGTACTGTTTGGCTGGACACCCTTCGTCCTGTTGCCAGGAGCAACTGTCTTTGCAGCTGAGTAGCATTGTCTGTTCTGTTTCGACGAGCTGTTAACAGTATATACCGGTCATCAGTTGCTGTAGAGGCGCGTGGTCGACCTTGCCCTGTTCGACGTCTAACATTCCCTGTTTCTTGGAATCGATACCACAGCCTTGCAACGACACTTCTGGCGACTCGAACAGCGTCCGCGGCACTATGTTGTGTTTGCCCGTATTCAAGTCTGCCTATAATACGCCATGCCATGGATTCCGGTAAATCACGTTGTTGAGACATTTTCAAGTCACCTTTTCTCAAAAAGAATAACTGAGCAATCGAATTTCATAGTTAAGGCAGTGAAACAGACGTTTCTGCAACATCCCGATTTCCGCCCTTATGTTCTTTTTCTGGTTTTTGACGTCATGAACTTTGATTTGCATATGAAGTTTTCTTCTTCTGTTTTCTGCTAGGCTTTAAATTATGGATGATTTATTTTATGTTACTTATCGGTGTAAGTATTTGCGTAATTTCGTTAAAACCACGTGCTCCCCTAATTGTTTTGAGCAGTGTATATTGTATATTTATAATAAATACAACGATCAATGTATGCAATTGATGTAAAAAAAACAAAAAAATATATTTATAGAAAAATCGTAACGGATATTTTTATAGACAAAATAATGTAGAGGAAAATATTCAAATTAAATCTAATAGAATATACAAAAGAATATAGTATAGTTAATATACACTGCTGGCCACCCAAATTGCAACACCAAGAAAGACAAGAGATATCACAACAAAATTTTTTTTGTAGATAACATGTTGAAGAAGTATCAAATGATTAAATTTATACACAGAGAAAAAAAAGTTGGTCGGTGAACTCACTTTGCTGGGTTGAAATCCACTGCACAGTGGAACTCGCTTTTGGTGAGTCAAACAACCCACATTGGAATGTGGGTCCTACAACCCACTTTCGAAAACGGGTACATTAACCTGCCTTTGTGAGTTTAAAAACTCTTTGAATGAGTTAATTATAGCGAGTTGTGTATTGAGCCTATATATATATATATATATATATATATATATATATATATAATTTTTCATATATATATATACACACATTTAATTATTTTTTTAATATTATAAGACACAGATCATTTAAAGCTTTGGTAATAATTCCTAGTTCCTGCATTATGTATCTCAGTTTGAAGCGAGTGATTTATAATTTTATTCCAGACACCTTTATTTGATACTTGCCATCCTGAGAACCATAAATTATATAAAGATGACATTGTTTGCGTTGAATTAAAATGAATCAAATTAGCACTTCTTTAATCTATTGAACATTAAAAATATTATCATTAAAAGTTATAAAGCATACTTCACAACTAGTAATAAATACTTACACTTTAAAATTATTTTTATCTTTAACTTTTGCAGTACATTAGCCTTCATGTTTAAAAGAATTTTCCAAAATGCCTAGTCTGAAAGTGTTTCCATCGAATTTTTTAAATGAAATTTTGTTACCCAAATTAGATAATCATTTAAATTTTATACAGCTAAAATGACAACTCAGAACAATAACATTAGTTTGTAAAATAAACAAACATCAAATTATGTTTTTAATATTAGATAAGAAAAATTGCCACTTTACTTTATACATGCCATGAAAATTTTCAAAAACAATCTCCTCCCCTCTCCCTATTCTGAATGAATATTAATTCAATTTGAATTTTCCAGCTACCTTATTATCATTACAGAATTCCTTCTGTTTTAAGGTGTTTATATAAAGCTAAAATGTATCAAATCTTTAGGAGAATAAATTAGTTTATAAACTGACAATTATTAGTATAAAAGGAAAAGAATTCGTGGAATTTTGAATTAGTTATCTAGATAGATCATCATCTGTTACAAGATATTTCTTTTATTTCCTACTCTCTTATTTACTTATTCACAAACACACACTTCCACACATAAATGTAATGTATAGCTGAATTTTAAAAACCTGATTTCACGCTCCAGTTTATCCATTTTTCTAAATTCGACCATGTCAAATGAGTTTATAATTAAATGTTATCGCCAGATGGTATCATCTGTAGATTTGGATTTTAGAATGAACTTGGACTTTCAAACACAACTTATATGTACACACAAATAGATATACATACGCATACTACTCGTAGCATTGCATGAAACAAACTGCATGCTTTTACTTTTTTTTCTGTGGTTCTAAGCTTTTTTAAAATATTGATGAATTATTAATAAAAGTTGTAGGAAGCGCATAACAGGAACACACAGCTCATTAACATCTGTAAAATAAGTTGTTGTCAACCTTATTTTTTATAGTGGATATTTAGAAGCTGTGTGTTCCTGTTATATCAGTAGATGTCAAAAATTACTTTTAGAAATCGTATTCTTGTTTTTTTTAAATCATAAAAATCTATTTATTCATTAAAATTGCACTCAATTAAGAGTTTTCTATGATGAGATTTTTATGTAATGTAAAAATAATTTTAATACATAATGTTTAGATATTACATACATGTACGCACACTCACACACACACACACACACACACACAAGCACATGGAAGATTTGCGACAAGAAAAACCTAATATCATGATATGCTCAACCATATACAGCTATAATTCATATATGAGTTATATGTTAAACATGCAATAGCTTACGCGATTGTCGCAACTTTAAGCCTTACACAACAATTTCAAATTTAAACAAATAGCAAATCTTCCGTTAAAAGTCCTCACATTTCTATTGTGTTGAAGTATGCTCTATAATTCGGATTTACATGAAGGATTTTGCATATATTTTAATGTTCAAAAGATTAAAAATATACTTATATGCACTATAACACGTGGACACTCCGTTTCGTCGACAAGCGCCATTTTTCCTATTTTCCCAGCCAAAAAGCTACTAATTGCTTCAAAGTACAGCTTTCGACCCGCTTCCGACCCTCTTTCGAAGAAAATCTCCCGCAGCGCGAGCCAGGGAAACGGGAAAATCTCATCAACCCGCAAACAAGATATTCAGCTCGCTTTGGGGTGAGTCGGTGAACACATTAGATAGGTCAGTCGACCCATTTTATTTTCAACCCACATGAAGTGTGTCCGCAAACCTGGAACTTTCGAAAACTGACCGGCTTTTTTTTCTCTGTGTAGATTAAATTTATTCTGAGAAGTTTGGTTCCTGCCAAAATCTGTAGCCAGAGTAGCCGCCATTGTTGGAGATCACCGCTGCCACACGCCTCGGCATTGATTCAAAGAGACTTTGGATGAGTTCTTGGGGTACAGCAGACCAAGCAGCTTCCACACGTTGCCAAAGTTGATCTGCTGTGGCAGCTGGGGATGGAATCTGGGTCAATCGTAGAGCAACCATTTACCACATGTTTTCTATCGGCGAAAGATCCGGAGAGCGAGGCGGCCAGGGAAGCAATTCAATCTGGCGATTGACGAAGGACCGTTGGACAATGCGTGCCACGTGTGGTCGCGCATTGTCCTGTTGAAATATGGCTGTGGGCAAGCCCTGAAGGTAAGGAAGGACAACTGGCTCCAACAACTCGGAGATGTAGCGCTGGCTGTTTAAAGTACCGGCAATGCGTACTAGAGGTGTGCGAGAGTGATATCCAATACCGCCCCATACCATAATACCCAGTGCAGGACTAGTGTGGCGGTCCATAACGCAGCTGTTCAGCATCCTCTCTTCACGGTGTCTCCAGACTCGAATGCGACCATCGTGGTGTTGCAGACAGAAGCGTGACTCGTCAGTAAAGACAATTTCATTCCATTCTGCCGTCCACATCCTTCTGTCATCGCACCATTGGCGGCGGAGACGTCTGTGGTTCTGCGTCAATGGTAGACAAAGCAATGGACGTCTTGCGGACAGACCACTCTGCTGTAAACGGCGTCGAATGGTACGCGCAGACACTGGATGATGCGTTACAGACTGCATGTGCTGTGCTATGGTTCGTGATGTGACTGAGCGATCCGTCACTGCCATGCGCACAATTTGCCTGTCATCACGTGAAGTGGTGCTCTGAGGTGGATGCGATCGAACACGCCGGTCCGTCGTACCCTCCTGCATCCAACGATCACATATCCGCATTACAGTTGTTTGGTTTCGTCCAACACGACTACCGATTTCCCTGAAAGATAATCCACAATCTCGGTAGGCCACTATCCTTCCTCTGTCGAACTCGGATACTTGATCAAAAGATGATTGCTGTTTTCGACGAGGCATAATTGATCGTTTTTTTGAAAAAAACACAAGAAAAACACAATTGCCGAACTTGAAATCGTCGAAATCTCCAAGCCTTAAATAGCGCTTTGAAGTGGCGCCACAGGCGCGCGTGATGTGCGTCTGCGTTGAAATTCTAATCATTTGCATATCTCACCTCCGCTAATGTATGTTGCAAATTTCATGTTATTTGCATGTTTCCTTCAGGGTGTTGCATTTACAGTGGCCAGCAGTGTAGTACAGTTTGAGGAACATTTCTTTTACTGTATTTTAATATTTTTTGGGGGATAATTTTCAATAGTCTGCCGCATTAGGAAGAAATTTTTTTTTTATCTATTTCGTTGTTATGCACGTAACGTAAAATTATTTTAAAGTATTACATAAAGAAAAGAAACCACGTGATCAGCCTTTAATAAATTAAATTCTAAAAATTAATCTTTAAAAGTTCACCAAAAATCAGAAAATGAAGGTAATGAATCGAAAAAGATTTCATGTTAAAGGAATTTTTCTGATCTTTCTCGCGATATAAATTTTACAACCATCGGATTATTATTTTAAATGCAAACTTTAAAGAATGTTACAAAAACAGCTTAAAAATTTAATTTTAAAAAATCGAAGAATTTTTCAAAAATCTCTCTTAGTGCACCCACACTATAAGAAGAATCGCTGTGCAAAATTTCAGCCATTTTAGGTCCAGCGGTTTTGTCTGTGCTTTTTATGTCAGTCAGTCAGTCAGTTACGGAACTGTTTTATATATTTAGATATGCAAAGTTATACCCCGACTTACGCGATCTTTCGCTGGTCCCTTCTATCGCGTAACTTCGGGGTATTACTGTATTGAACCCCCACTTATCCAAGTGATAATCGAGAGTTCAGTGCATTTCGCTCCCCAGCGATGTCAAATTGCTATAATTCGCGAGAAGAATTTTTTGACGGCTTTAAACATATTTTCGAAATTTTTGTTCGAATTTCCAAAACCTCGGGGTCTGAGAAAACCCAATCTTTCTTCCCGGCGGCTTGTCGAAAGCGTTCTCTTTTTGAACATACAAGAAAGGTGAAGAAAAACCGTGAGTAGATGTATTCAATTGCTGCGATTCTCGACTCGTCCTACGATTTTCCCTTTTTTTCCCCTATACCGCGTTCGGAAATCCCCAGCCGCGCGGTAGGTCCCGTTCGCACACGTCGATAAGTGGCCCTGATCGACGTCTGCCATGTTGGGTAAACCTGTTTCTGAGCTTGAACGATCGCTACAAATTACGCGGGAGTTTGAGGCGGGTTTACATGTCAGTACAGGCTCGGCCACACAGGAGAAGGAAAATTTGTTGAGAATCCCTCGCTCTCTATCTCGTGCCGTACTGGGAAGGGCCTTCTCGCAAATAGACGGAAAAAGATGACTTTTTTGGGGTGACTTGAAATGCAAGGGTTTTGAATTTCAGCAGTTGTGTTAAGTTATGACTCGCTAATTCATATCAAAGAAACAGGTGGTTTTTACCTTTGGCTAGAAAACAAAATTTTGTCAAAAATCTAGATCAAGGCGGGGCAAAAGTTAATACTGCAGATTTTCAGTCCCTGTTTTTACCCTATGAGGGGTTCTTTTAGGGGTATTTTATTAATCCCAGATTAACAAATATATGTTTTTGAGCTTTGTTTCTTTTTTTCTCATATCAACATAGATTTTTAGATGCATACCGGGTAGTCTTCAAAAATTTAAATATTTAAATAGTTAAATTTTTGTTAAGTTTTTAACCTATTGACAGCGATCGCTACAAAATGAATTCTTTTCTTAAATTAAATTGAAATAAAAAGCGTGAATTTTTTCAAAAGTTCGCGCGCTGCGTTTAATTATCTATTTTAATATGCAGAAAACGGAATTTAAAAATATGCGTTTGCTAACCTGTGATTAGAAAAAGAAAAGTGACGAACATTGTCTGTAGTTTAACAGGATACTGAAGTTTTGAGAGGTCAAACAATACACCGCTTCAATAGTCGTTTCCCTAGTTTAGCAAAAATTCTAGCTGACGAATTTACTAGTAAGCCACCAGTGAGGATCGAACTCACGACCCCTGGTTTACAAGACCAGTGCTCTAACCACTGAGCTATGATGGCGACACCTGCGCACTGCGATTAGAAGATTAATAAAGGAAGATGAAAACAAACAAAACGGTAATAAATAAAATGTTATGGGATCTAATGTGTCAACAGCTGCGGTCTATTTTTGATGCGATCGATTTTCTTACTCTAAACCAGGGGTGTCCAACCCGGCGGCCCAAAGCAAGTATTAGCGGAGCACAGAAAGAGAGCTCAAAGCGAAAAAAAATACATCAATAGCCCATCTCGGTGATTATGGCAGGTGGCCATTACAGATTCATTCGGGGATTGAATCATCGCCAGTTTCAGGAATTTCTTAAAAGCTTGGATGCTCAGTATGGCGATATTGTATACTTTACAGAAATAAGGTGGCTCAGTCGAGGGAAACTTTTAAAAAGATTTTAATACCTACTTGATGAAATCAAATTGTTTATGACATTAAATAAAACCTGTGCCAGAACTTGATGATGACAACTGACTTGCAGATTTAGCATTTTTGATAAATTTGACTGCCCAACTAAATGACTTAAACCCCTGTATTCAGGGTAAAAACTAACTTATCAGTACAATGTTTCAAACCATAAACACGGTCTAAATGAAATTGAAATTATGGCAAGCCCATGTGTTTTGTATTTCGAGACTCTGACCAAGCATGATTCTAAAAATGGTAAAAAATACGCAACCTTACGTTCCGATTTAGTACAAGAATTTAAAAATCTATTTCAAGGTTTTGGAAAAATAAACAATTGTTTTGCATCTTTGCTACTCAATTACAGTCAATATAGATATGCTACCATTCAAATTTCCAAATGGAATGCATAGAGTTACAATCTGACATCCAACTTAAAAGAGAAATTGAATCAAGTCTCATTGTTGGATTTATATAAATCATATCTGCCCAGAGATAAATATCCCTCCCTGCATAGTCATGCGTTATTCATGTCGTTGCATGTACATCTGTGAACAACTATTTACAAAGTGAAGCACACTAAGAGTCATATAAGTACCAAAATGTAGAATGAACATCTTGAGAACTTCCTGACAAATGCAACCACTTCAATTGACCCAGATATTGATGCATTAGTTTCTCCAATTCAATGCCAAATATCACATTAATTTTACGACTACTATAGTTATCTTTATAAATTATAAATACAATTTATAAAGACAATCATATGTTAACTATATATTCTACTATGTTTACTCATCAACTATTTTTTTTATTTTAGGTATATTTTTGTGTGGCCCAAAACAATTCGCCTTCTTTCACAGTGGCCCAAAGAAGCTAAAGGGTTGGACAACCCTTCTCTAAACGATCTCTGTGATCCATTTTCGTACTCTAAAATATCTAGGCAATCGAACAGAAGCCAACATTAAGTTTGAATTAGTCCAGTAAAGGTTAAAATTTTAGTTTCAAATATTGAAGAGATTGAAGTTTTGCGAGGTCAAACTATACACCGCATTAATAGTCGTTTTCCTAGTTAGGCAAAATCTTTACCTCACGAATCGGTTGAATATGAAAGTTATTTGCTTAGAATCTAAGCAACCTGTGAGAATCGAACTCACGACCCCTGGTTTACAAGACCAGCGCTCTAACCACTGATCTAGGGTGGCGACGTAATTCTGTTAAGATCAGGAGTTCCATAAAAGAAGAAGAAAAGAGAAAAACAAAAACTTTTGGTGACCAATGCGTCAACAGCTGAGATGAATTTTAAATTACTTCTGCAATCGATTTCTATTCTCTAAAAAACCTCTACTATCGATTTTCATGCTCTTAATAACCTCTACGATCAATTTTCGTTGTCTAAAATGCCTAGGCGATCGAATAGAAGTGTAAAACAAGCTTATATTAGCCAAGTAAAAGGTAAAGTTTGATCTTTTTCCTATCTAGGCAAAATGTGTCAGATGTGGATCAACAGAATACGAAATTAAGCCACCAGTAAGGATCGAACTCGCGACCCCTGGTTTACAATACCAGTGCTCTAACCACTGAACTATGGTGGCGATACCTGCAGTTTGAGATTAGAAGATTAATAAAAGAAGATGAAAACAAACAAAACAGTAATAAAATGTTATGGAGTACAATGAGTCAACATCTGCGGTCTATTTTTGATGCAACAAATGACATCTGCGATTGATTTTCTTGCTCTAAACGATCTCTGCAATCATTTATAGTACTCTAAAATATATAGGTAATCAAATAGAAGTCTACACTATGTTTGCATTAGTCCAGTAAAGGGTTAAAATTTCAGCTTTAAATATTGAAGAGATTGAAGTTTTGCGAGGTCAAACTATAATCGCATTAATAGTCGTTTTCCTAGTTAGGCAAAATGTTTAACTCACGGAGCAGTTGAAAATGAAAGAAACTACTCGCTTCGAAACCAAGCCACCAGTGAGGATCGAACTCACGACCCCTGGTTTACAAGACCAGTGCTCTAACCACTGAGCTATGATGGCGGTACATTTATCTTGAGATCAGGAGATCCATAAAAGAAGACGAAAAGAGAAAAATAAAAAATTATGCTGTCCAATGCGTCAACAGCTGAGATCAACTTTAAAGCTCTAAATAACTTCTGCGATCAATTTTTATTCTCTAAGAAACCTCTGCTATCGATTTTCAAACTCTTAACGACTTCTGCGATCAATTTTCGTCCTCCAAAATGCCTAGGCAATCGAATAGAAATCAAAAACAAGTTTATATTAGCCAAGTAAAATGCAAAGCTTGAGCTTTAAATATCGAAGTTCTGAGTGGTCAAACGATACACAAGATTAATAGTAGTGTTCCTAGCCAGGTAAAATGACTCCGTCATGCTTCAACAGAATACGAAACAAAGCCACCAGTGAGGATAGAACTCACGACCCCTGGTTTACAAGACCAGTGCTCTAACCACTGAGCTATGATGGCGACATAACTCTCCTGAGATCAGGAGATCCATAAAAGAAGATGAAAAGATTAAAAAAAAAAATATGGTGTCCAATGCGTGAACAGATGAGATCAACTTTAAAGCTCTAAATGACTTCTGCGATCGATTTTTATTTTCTTAAAAACATCTGCTATCGATTTATACGTATATTTCTTTAAATTTATTCGTTAGGAGGAGCCTTACAAGTCAGGTCGTTATGTTTCATTCCCAGGGCCCGATTATGAACGCTGGGGGACCCTGCGCAGATGCTGTTTGGGGGCCCCGCCTTACGGACATTTATAAAAATACATACTATTAGAAGTACTAGGTGCATACACCAAGGGGGTTTTGGGGCCCCCTAGCATCAGGGGGCCCTGGGCAAAGTCCCGATTTGCCCATGCGATAAAAAGGCCCTGTTCATTCCGTTGTGCCATAGATTCTTAAACTGTAGTCCGCGGACCCCTGGGGGTCCGCGGACCATTACCGGGGGTCCGCGAAACAATTTTGACATTAACAATCTATACTTGAACAAGATATTCTCTTGGAATTATCATGCGATACGTCTTTGAAACTACAATTCAACAAAAATGAACTCACAAGCTTTTGGTTATTTCTCAGATCTGATTTTCCTGCACTTGCAAATGAAGCCCTCTAACATTTGATTCCGCTCTGCACAACATATTTATGTATACAGGCTTATATACGTATATTTAACGATCTAACTTTATGCACACTGCTGGTAATACCAATTAGTACTCCACTCATCCAAGAGTCTGAAAAGAGAAATATTGCCAAATATGTTAGCAACATTGGGTAGACAAAAAAAAAAAAAAAAAAGGTAAGGTGGAAACACAGAAGAAAATCCATATGCAATGCATGAATTATTAAACTCAACGCATCGTGACAGCGCATTATTAACATTAGAAGCCGCGGTGTTATAAACAAAAACAAAAACAAAATTGTTTTAAGAGAATGAGCCGCAAGAAAGCAAAGAGATGACGCGTCCACGACTGTTAACCGCACAACCGCCCAGCTCAACAGTGTGGAGAGAGAGAGAGGCCCGGTTAGCGTTAAAATTAATAACAACTCGCCTCCATCGTCGGTTGCTTGTTATTCAGAAGACCATGCGGATTGCATGTCATCTATCTCATAGAACTCCCCCCTCCCCCCCCCCTGCAGGAAGGGCAAAAAAAAAAAAGCAAAAACAATCAAAGTGGTATTCCTTGCGCAGAGCGTGTATATTTTGTCGCTTTCTAATAACAAGCCTTTTAATATGGTGTCAAGGGAGCAAATTTCATGCGACTTCCTAATTATTATCCGGTTGGGTGGCTTTCACGCCCTGATCACTCCCCCCCCCCCCCCCGCCTTTCACCTCGCGCCCCAGACGTGGAAGATCCCGGTTATTTTTTGAGAGCAGCCGTGGAATTTGCCCCCCTTTTTCCATCCTCGAATTTTTGCTCTAGAGGGGGCACGACCACAAATTGAAACAAGGCGGCTGAAAAAAAAAAAAAAAAAAGAGACCTCTACTTGGGATTTTCCCGAAGTAAACAAATGTTGTGGGTAGTTCCTCCCCCCCCCCCCCCCCCAAAAAAAAAAAAAAAAAAAAAAAATCGTTCATTCGGCCCTG
Source organism: Dolomedes plantarius (assembly GCA_907164885.2). Lineage (NCBI taxonomy): Eukaryota > Metazoa > Arthropoda > Arachnida > Araneae > Dolomedidae > Dolomedes > Dolomedes plantarius. Next base: position 219,186,125 of record OU015490.1, read on the forward strand.
ATTTATTTCCAAGATTTCTTGCCTTTTATTGTTTATTATTTATGCTTGAAGAGGGTTTGTCGATGACCAGTTTTCTATTCCAGGTTAATTATTGTCGCTTCTTTGAACGTCTGAGGTCGCAGTATATGAAAGAACCTTCTTTTTTTTCCAGCAGTATTCGAGGAAGGCGTGGATAACGCCTTTTAAAATTGTTGGGTGAAATTCCAATATAAACAGCTCATGTTAATGATTTCAGTGTTAATTAACTGCGGTGTAAAGGGGCGGATTTAAGCGAAATATGAGTGTTTTGGGATGAGCTGGTTGTTTTCCCCAAAAAATAAAAGAAAAAATAAATCACTAGGTATGTAAATCTTCTTGAAAGAGCAGCTAGACATCTTTCTTTCTTTCTTTTCATTTTTTTTTTTAAGCAGAAGAGCACAAAAACTCGCCGACACAACTTTCTTTTTAAATTCTAAGGCTATGCCTAGACATTTTTCAACACGTTAGCCTGCCTATAATTCTTTCAATTTTCTGCGCAAATGCCTGTAAGTGACGTCTCGTGCGAGAAGGTACAATTTAGTCCCCCCCCCCCCCCCAGAAATATTCTTAACAAAGCTTAAAAGTAATTATTTTATATTATTTCTTAATTTGTTTAAACTACATCCATTATACTATGCTATGCATTCTAATAAACTTCAGGCTACGAAAAGTGACAAAATTTTAAAATAATTAGTTTATACAATTTTTAAATTTGCTTAAACTTTGCTTGTCTTTTTTATGCATCCCCATGAAATTTATGCTACAAAACATCACAAAATTTTAAAATACCCGATATATAATTTTTAAATGTGTGGTGCAATTGGACTCTAAATTCATTTAAATAGCGGTACTCCTTGCTACACTAGCTCAAAGGAGATATTTGAAGTACAAGATTTTAAATTAATTTCAATAGCGGAACGCCTTGCTACTCTAGCTCAAAGGAGATTTTTGATGTACAAGATTTTAAATTAATTTAAATAGCGGAACTCCTTGCTACACTAGCTCAAAGGAGATTTTTGAAGCACAAGATTTTAAATTAATTTAAATAGCAGAAGTCCTTGCTACTCTAGCTCAAAGGAGATTTTTGATGTACAAGATTTTAAATTAATTTAAATAGCGGAACTCCTTGCTACTCTAGCTCAAAGGAGATTTTTCATGTACAAGATTTTTTTCGCCACCTAAGCTTGCCTAAATTGCTTTCAATTTTCTGCACAAATGCATGCCCGTAAGTGGCTGCTTATTCTACAAGCTGAAATTCTGTTCTTCCCCCAGAGATATACTTAAAAATTCTTAGAAATAATTAGTTCAGATGCTTTTTAATGTAAACTATAGCTGTTTTACTATGCTGTGCATTCTCAGGAAATTGCATGCTTAGAAACATCACAAAATTTTCAAATACCTGAAGAAGTTTGTCCCCCCCCCCCCCTATGATTTGACTCTAAATTAACTCAAACAGCGGAACTCCTTGCTACTCTTTCTCAAAAGAGATTTTTGATGTACAACATTTTCCCTACACTTTAGCCTGCCCATAACGCTGTCAATTTTCCGCTCAAAAACATGCCTGGAAGTGGTGGCCCGTGTTCGAAGCTTCAATTCTTCTCTCTCTCTCCCCTCCAACCAGAAATATTATTGAAATTTTTTTATTTTAAATAAATAGATTATATGCTTTATAAAATTTGCTTAACTACGGCTATTTTATACATTCTCGTGAAATGGCTATGCAATGCATTCTCGTAAAAGTTCATGATATGTCACAAATTTTTAAAATACATGAAGCGGTTAGGATTTTTTTTGTGTGGATTGGACACTAAATTAGCTCAAATAGCGGAACTCCTTGCTACTCTTTCTCAAAAGAGATTTTTGATGTACAAGAATTTTCCGACACATTAGCCTGCCTGTCACGCTTTCAATTTTCCCGCACAAACACATTCGGTAAGTGGCGGCTCTTGCTAGAAGCTGCAATACTGCTCTCAACCCAGAAATATTCTTAACAGTCCTTAAAATCAATTAGTTTATATGCTTTTTCTTATTTGTTTAAACTACATCTATTATACTATGCTATGTATTCTCATGTAACTTCAGGATGCGAAACGCCACAAAATTTTAAAATACCTGAAAAAAAAGTTAGTTCATTTTGGTGAGGTTGGACTCTAAGTTAACTCGAAAGCTGAATTCCTTACTACTCTACCACAAAATGGATTTTTAAAATACAAGAAATGGCGTCAAATTCCCCACACCTTCGACTCCTCTTTTTTTTTTTTTAACCAATCTGATTTGGATGGAACTGCATGTGTCGCATTTCTGAATGTCAGGGAATTCTACAATCATAACAACATAAATTCCCTTATATTTCGACCCCCCATTTCTTGGTCGGTGCCAAAAATAGGGATAAATGACATTTCAGTAAGGGAGGGCACATTATAATTTCATGCTTGAAATAGCAGAGCCCTTCATTCAGGTAAACAGCATATGATCCAGCCGATTAGGCCAATGATTCTACAGCCAAAATTTTGACACCACTTCAAAAAATAATTAAAAATAAATTCGAATATAAAAAATGATTTTATAGAAAACCTGTTATAAAAAATGTCTAGAAAGTAAAATCCTGTTTACAGTTTATTGGGAGCTTCGTAGGGATTTAATATGCAAAGAAAAATTATTTATATTTTTTAGTAAACAAGTGATTGTTATTATTTAAGGTATTTATAACTTCGTTCGTAAGCGGTATGAATTTAAAGATTTTTATAAATTATTGTGATATTTATGCAACTCAGATCTTTTCATTTAGGTAATACGCATCAAGATTGTAACCATATGGGGTCAGAGGGATGAACCCCCTCTAACAACCTATATGCCCTGAGATGATTAATAATAATAATAATAATAATAATAATAATAATAATAATAATGAAATAAATAAAGAGTTTTTCATTTGATTTTCACTCGTTCCTTTTTTGTTTTAAATTTATTTTCTGACAATCAGGCTTGATCATCGCAAAATTCTCTCTTTGGTGAATTGCAACCATCTTTTAGTTGAAGATTTGAATTTGAAGATTTTTAAAAATTACTGTTATATTTGTGCATCTCAGAGCTTTTCATTTAGGTATTATGCATCAAGATTGTAACCATATGGGGTCAGAGGGATGAACCCCCTCTAACAACCTATATGCCCTCCTGAGATGGTCAATATTAATAATAATAATAATAATAAATGAAGAAAATGAAGAGTTTTTCATTCAATTTTCACCCGCTCCTTTTTTTGTTTTAAATTTATTTTCTAACAACCAGGCTTGATCATCGCAAAATTCTCTCTTTGGTGATTTGCAACCATCTTTTAGTTGAAGATTTGAATTTGAAGACTTTTAGAAATTATTGTTATATTTATGCATCTCAGAGCTTTTCATTTAGAGGTATTATACATCAAGATTGTAACCATATGGGGTCAAAAAGATGAATCCGCTCTAACAACCTCTATGCGCTCCTAAGATGATCAATATTAATAATACAAAAAATGAAATAAATAAAGAGTTTTTCATTCGATTTTCACTAACTCATTTTGTTTTAAATTTATTTTCTAACAACCAGGCCTGATCATCGCAAAATTATCTGTTTTCTGAATTGCAACCATCTTTTAGTTGAAGATTTGAATTTGAAGATTTTTAAAAATTATTGTTATATTTGTGCATCTCAGAGATTTTCCTTTAGAGGTGTTATACATCAAGATTGTTATCATATGGTGTTAGAGGGATGAACCCCCTCTCACAACCTCTATGCCCTCCTGAGATGATTAATAATATTAATAATAATAATAATAATAATAATAAAAATAAATGAAGAAAATGAAGAGTTTATCATTCAATTTTGTCTCGCTCCTTCTTAGTTTTAAAATCATTTTCTAACAACCAGGCTTGATCATCGTAAAATTTTTTCTTTGGTAGATTGCGACCATCTTTTAGTTGAAGATTGCTAATTATCAGATTTTTGAAGCCTGAAGTGAAACCGTCAGAAATGATTAGTCATCGAATTGAACTCCCTAAAAGTACTTTATTTTAAAAAGTTATTTGTTAACAACCAGGCTTGCCCACCGTAAATTCTATCGTAAGTGGATTGCAACCATCTTTTAGTTGAAGATTGCCAATTATCAGATATTTGAAGCCTGAAGTGAAATCGAAAAAGGTGAAAAGTCTTGGAATTGCAATTCCCTGCAAATTCTTTATTTTAAAAAGTTATTTGCTGACAACCAGGCTTGATCATAAGAAAATTCTCTCTTTGGTGGATAGCAACCATCATTTAGTTGAAGATTACAAATTATTAGGTTATTCATTTTTTCAGGTAAAGAAATATTGTTTATATTTCATTAAAATGGAAGGCTTTGAAACTACAAACGAGTAGTGTTGATTTTTTAAAGTTATATTTACCAGAATTAACTTTAAAGTTCAAAAGCAGTTCTGTGATTCTTTAATGTTTAATAAAAGCAATACATTTATCATAATGAATAGAATTTTTAACTCCTGTTTTTACTTTAATGGTTTACTAACTCCTTTTCTAAGATAATTACATTTCATCCCCCTCTAAAAGATTATAAGTCAACTCTGTCGTCTTCAGCAAGATACGACACATGTTTTACATCTACATGTATAAACACACACACACACACACACACACACACACACATATATATATATATATATATATATATATATTATATATATATATACTTTATATATATATATATATATATATATTATATATATATATTTATATATATTATATATATATATATATATTATATATATATATATATATTATATATATATATATATATATATATATATATATATATATATATATATATATATATATATATATATATATATATATATATATATATATATATATATATATATATATATATATATATAATATTTGTAAAGTTTTGAACTAATTTCTTCTAAAAGTTTAAATACTTAAATAATAAAACATTAAAAAATTAAACTAAATTAACCCCACACAGTAAAGCTTAATCTAATATAGTTTACATTTTTTTTCTATTTTAATGCCAAAGTGTTAATACTTAAATAAACTTATAATTTTACATGAAAATGAACATTCAAGTTACAAGCCTTCTTATTTTACTTTTCTATTTTCCAAGAAGCTTTAAGGGTGTAAAATTAATTAAGGGCAAGCGAAAACATATGTTGTACATGCAAAGAAGCAAAATATGTAACACACCTTCACTCAATTTGTATATTTCCTATCAAAAAATGCTGAAAGGAGGTTGATAGTCTAGATGAATTCATGCGTAAAATAAACTCTTTACTTGGGAAATGAAAAGAAAAAAAAAATCAGATTGATCGATCGAAACTAAAAGGTTGGAGAGAAGTTTTCTCTTGCTCGCACGTTATCAATCATTCTCGCTGTGACTTGTGACAGATTTTTTATTACTAATAATTTGTCACTTTTTTTTACTGTTATGGAGAGATTTATCAAAAAAGTGTTTTAAATTAGTTAATTTTTAACTTTTAACATTTTAACTTTCCCCCACAATTTTTTTATATTTCATCTTAATGTGCATTATTATTAATATTTTCTTTTTTTAATTCTACAAAACGCTTTTGGTAGCTTTATAAAGTGTATCCTGCTCCTGCAATTATCTTAATTTTTTAAATTAATTCTGGAAAACATTTTAGTAGCTTTACAAAATGTATCCTGCTCCAATATTTCCTTCAATTTTTTTTTTCTGCAAAATGAGTTTAATAGCTTGGCGGAATGTATCCTGCTCTTGTAATTCTCTTAATTTTTCTTAAAAATTCTACAAAATGCGTTTTTCGTTAATTCTGCAAAACATTTCCAGTAACTTGGCGAAATGTATCCTTCTCTAATTATTCTTTAATTTTTTTTAAATTATGCAAAATGTTTTTCATGTATTGACGAGATGTATCCTGCTCCATTCATTCATTCATTTTTTTTAAATAGTGCAAAATGTTTTTAGTAACTTTACGAAATGTTTCCTGATCCATTAATTTACTCATTTTTTGAATAGTGCAAAATGTTTTTAGTAATTTGACGAAATGTAACATGCTCCATTAATTCACTCATTTTTTATCAATTCTGCAAAACGTTTTCAGTAACTTTAATTTTTTAATACGAAATGAATTTTTTTTAAATACTGCAAAACATTTTTAGAAGCTTGGCGAAATGTATCCTGCTCCAGTTATCCTTCAATTTTTTTTTTATATTTATTCTGCAAAATGTTTTTCGTATATTGGCGAGATGTATCCTGCTCCATTAATTCACTCATTTTTTAAATTAATGCAAAATGTTTTTAGAAACTTGACGAAATGCATCCCACTCCATTAATTCACAGAATTTTTTTAATACTGCAATTCTTTTTAGTAGCGTGGCGGAAGGAATCTTGCTCCAGTAATTATTTCGATTTTTTTTTTTAATTTTCAAAAAGTTTTTAGTAACTTGGCGAAATATATCCTCCTCCAATAATTCACTCATTTCTTTTTTTTTAATAGTGCAAAACTTTTTTAGTAGTGGACCGAAAGGCTTTCGGTTCCAGTAATTCTTTAACCTTAAAAAACAAACAAACTGCAAAACGCTCTTTGTAACTAGACGGAATGTATCCTACTCTATTAATTCACTTAGTTTTGTTTTTTAAATTCTGCAAAGCGTTTTCACTAGCTTTACCAAATGAGTCTTGCTCCACTAATTCACTCATTTTTTTTTAAATACTGAAAATCATTTCTAGTAGCTTGACTAAATATATCCTGCTCCTTCAATTCACTAAATTTTTATTTAATTCTCCAAAGCGTTTTTAGTTGCTTGACGGAATGTATCCTGCTCAATTAATTCCCTCATTTTTTTAATAGTGCAAATTCACTTATTATTTTCAATTCTGCAAAACGTTTTCAGTAACTTTACGAAATACATCCCACTCCATTAATTCGATGAATTTTTTTTTTTAATACTGCGAAACATTTTTAGTAGCGTGGCGGAATGAATCCTACTCCAGTAATTCGTTCGATTTCTCTTAATCTGCAAAATGCTTTTAGTAACTTGACGAAATATATCCTGCTCCATTAATTCGTTCATTTCTTTTTCTTTTTAATACTGCAAAACGTTTTTAGTAGCGGGCCGAAAGGCTACCTGTTCCAGTAATTCTTTAACTTTTTAAACAAAAATTCTGCGAAACTCTCTTTGTAACTAGACGAAATGTATCCTACTGTATTAATTCACTTTTTTTTAAAATTCTGCAAAGCGTTTTCAGCTTTTCCAAATAAATCTTGCTCCACTAATTCACTCCTTTTTTTTAAGACTGCAAATCATTTCTAGTAGCTTGACAAAATATATCCTGCTCCTTCAATTCAATAAATTTTTATTTAATTCTCCAAAGCGTTTTAGTTGCTTGACGGAATGTATCCCGAAACACTAATGTATCTGAATATAATAGTAGTTATTTCCCAAATATAATAAGATCATGTTTGGGTAAGGTTTGTGTCGGCCGAAATCCAGAAGAAGCCGAAGGGCAAGAGGGTCTTTAGAACCCATATCCTGATCAAAAGAACGAAATGGGAACTTGACACATTAACTTTTGTTTTTAGAGAAGAAAAGGAACTGGATAACAGGAAAGATGTGCAAAAAAATTGAATTACTTGTCCATAATCTAGCAGATTAATTAATAAAAACAAACAATAGATGATTTTACTGTACCAAAATTTGGCGAAGCGATTATGTACCCTTCTTGCCACTTATATATTTGGGCATCTTTTCTCTTAAAATCAATAGATTTTACTAATTTTTGATGAACTGTTGGCAACTCATTAAGTGCCAGTTAATTTTTTGTAACCAACATTTTACCCTTCTCAGGTAAAATATTTGTACACTGAACCCTGCTTAACACTTTTCGTAGGGCACTTTACAGAAGAATTTCTAAATGTGGGAAAGGGACGAAAATCTTTAAAGAAATTTTTGACGAATGCCTCATTAGCTCTTTATCATCACAAAACTATACTTTTGTTTGAATGTTAATTCAGTTTTTCTAGAACATGTATTCATTGCTTTACGCATATTAATAGTATACTTTTTCAAAAACATAAAAAAGTTATATAAATTAAAAAAACAAAACAAAAAATTTCAAAAACATAAATTTTTAATATATGAAAATAAATATTTTTGTTTAACGATTACTCCCTTTTGTCTCCCTTGAATCTCTTACTTCAAAATACCGTACATTATATAAAGTGTAACGACATTCATACATTGTAACAAAGGCAAGAGAGAAAAAGTATAACTGTAAAGAAAGTATTAATGACTAAATCAAATCAGACAAAAATCCTGTTAAAGAGAATTTTAGTTACATTGTAATAAAGTCATACATTGTAATAATCTCTTGCCATTGTAATAAAGGCAACAGAGAAAAGAATAACTGTAAACAACGTATTAATGACTAAATCGAATCAGACAAAAATCCTGTTACAGAGAATTTCAGTTACATCGTAATAAAGTCATACATTGTAATAAAGTCATACGTTGTAATAAAGGCAAGAGAGAAAACGTATAACTGTAAACAACGTATTAACGACTAAATCGAATCAGACAAAAATCCTGTTGAAGAGAATTTCAGTTACATTGTAATACATTGTAATAAAGTCATGCATTGTAATAAATGCAAGAGAGAAAACGTATAACTGTAACCAACGTATTAACGACTAAATCGAATCAGTCAAAAATCCTGTTGAAGAGAATTTCAGTAACATGGTAATAAAGTTATACATTGTAATGTATTGTAAAAAAGTCATACATTGTAATAAAGGCAAGAGCGAAAGAGTATAACTGTAAACAACGTATTAATGACTGAATAGAATCAGACAAAAATCCTGTTAAACATAATTTCAGTTCAAAGGATAATTGAAATGAACAAAAAAATGTGTTACCAATGTCAAAAAGTTATCAATGGCAAATTCGCTTTAAATTGCACAACTTTCCAAATTTATAGATTTTCTGAGCTAAATAGTATAACCACTCTAAAATGATATTATAACTACCGTTAAGAAAAGCCGCTGTATGGAGAGTCATTTTTTTTAGGGGGAGTATACAAACATTAACATATTTAAGTATTTTGGAGTTAATTTCCTCTAGGGATAGATTTAGCGTGACGTTTTTAAGACTTTTTGCAAGGGCAATTTTCCTAATAAATGATAACTATAAAAAAAAAAGATTTATCATACTGAGAATAATTAAGTACACTACAATAAAAGAACTAAAATTTTAAAATATGTAAAATTATAATCACTTGCTTGAATGAAAATATTTTAACGTAAAAAAAGTCCGACGAAAAAAATAAAAAAAATAATCTGAAACAATCAGAACACATGAGAGAATATGAATTCAAAAGATTTAAAAAATCCCAAATTCCTAGACTGTTTTCCAACATTTCTGGAACATCTACATCCGTTGTAACGAAACGAAACTTTAACTGCTAAAATTAAGTGAATAAATCGTATGGTAATGAGCACTGTTGTATTAAATGCCCTTTTAGGTTATAATAAAGGTAATTTTGTCATATCTAAAAAAAAAATGGAGATTGTTGTGTTAATTTTGATATCCCCACTACGAAATTTTGCTGTAGTTGGTGATTGATTTTTCCTTTAAATCGAAAAAAAAAATTTCTGTACGGAAATTTATGTTACTAAAATTTCTGTACTAAAATTTCTGTTAAGCATATTCAATATCTTGACTAAAATGATTTTTAAAAAAGTTGATTACTTCACTCGGTTTAAAATAGTTTGTTACCGCAGCTTGCAAAGCGATTATCTCAAGGACTCTATGAAAATTTCAGGTTACAGTGTTATTGTGCTACTTTTGTATTTTCATTCAAATTAACCTTAGTTAAACACGATTTTTCTCTGTAAGAAGAGACAAGGGCATCTCTAAAACTAGTTTGCTTAAGTTTTATGATGCTTATCACGTTCGCTACCGTAGACTACCTTAGTCGTTAAATATATGAATACTAACTTAGTAATTTAAACTCTTTGTAAAAATTTCCTTTTTTTAATTACTTCATTATTTTGTTACATAATTTTGATTTAACTGTTTCATTGTTTTCGTTATTTTTACGAAAATTTCATTACTTTTGCTTCATTATTTCATTATTTATTTCTCAGCTTCATATTTTTGCTTTTAATATTTCATTACTTTTGCTTCATTATTTCATTATTTATTTCTTAGCTTCATATTTTTGCTTTTAATATTTCATTACTTTTGCTTCATTATTTCATTATTTATTTCTCAGCTTCATATTTTTGCTTTTAATATTTCATTACTTTTGCTTCATTATTTCATTATTTATTTCTCAGCTTCATATTTTTGCTTTTAATATTTCATTACTTTTGCTTCATTATTTCATTATTTATTTCTTAGCTTCATATTTTTGCTTTTAATATTTCATTACTTTTGCTTCATTATTTCATTATTTATTTCTCAGCTTCATATTTTTGCTTTTAATATTTCATTACTTTTGCTTCATTATTTCATTATTTATTTCTTAGCTTCATATTTTTGCTTTTATTATTTCATTAATTTTGCTTCATTAATTCATTATTTATTATCTTTGCTTCCTATTTTTGCTTTCATTATTTCATGATCATATTTATCTTTTCCAAAATTTCCTTATTTTTACCGAGTTAACAATAATATTTCGTTTTGATTTCAATGAATCAACAAATGTGTTGTCCTTCACTTAATAACTGCTTTCTGATTCTTTATTCTCTTCTATCCTTTCGCACTCGCCTCTATCGGCAGTATTGAATTGAACTCTACTCTTCGAACGAACCTCTGTTGTGAGTCACTACTTGTTATGTTAGCTAAGGTACGTCGTTTGTCTCTGGCAAACCTGCTATTCTGGAGGAAAATCAGATTTTTCTCTGTTCCTAGGTGCGAAAGGTACGCGTAAAGGAAATTTAGACAGAGGTAATAGTGTATTACTTAACTGATTCATCATACATTTCATTGGACTTGTTCCAGGGATTTGGAAATTTACGTGTAACCTGTTCTTATGTGCATTTATGCATAGCTCTGTTGTTATCATTAATGTTGATCATTATTTAAAGTTCATCTATCTTTAGAAATTTGTATGTAACCGGGATTTACTTGTACTTATGCATAACTCAATAAAACCGAGAAACGCATAAACAATGTTATTCGATATATGAATGATAACAGACTTGATGTTTTGCCCTTTCCTTCCGGGAATTACTTTACAACAATACGATTCCAAGGCAAAAATTCATCTGCTGTTATCATTAACATCGATCAATATTTAAAGTTCGTCTGTATTCAGAAATTTGCATGCAACTGGGACTTATTTGTACTTATGTGTAGTTCTGTAAAACAGAGAAATCCATAGACAATGTTATCTTGTATATAATAAAAATATTAACAGTACTAAGATTTTGAGCTTTTCATCAGGGCATTACTTATCAAACTCTACAACAACACGATTCCAAGGTTAAAATCCAAGTTGTTATCATTAACGTCATGATCATTATTTAAAGTTTATCTGTATCTAAAAATTGACATGTAACCGGGACTTATGTGTACATACGTACAACTCTGTAAAACCGAGAAATGCATAAACAATGTTGTACATCAATATTAACAGACCTCAGGTTTTGCCATTTTCAACAGGGCATAACTTATCAAACTCTACAACAACACGATTCCAAGACTAAAATTATTTATCTGTAGTTATCATTAATGTCATGATCGTTTAAAGTTTATCTGTATTTAGAAACTGAATTATAACCGGGACTTAATTTGTACTTATGTATAACTCTGTAAAACCGAGAAATACATAAACAATGTTCTACATCAATATTAAAAGACCTCAGGTTTTGCCTTTTTAAGCAGGGCATAACTTATCAAACTCTACAACAACACGATTCCAAGGCTAAAATTATTCACCTGTAGCTATCATTAATGTCATAATCATTGTTTAAAGGTCATCTGTATTTAGAAATTTGCATGGAACCGGGACTTGTAAAACAGAAAAAACTCATAAATAATGCTATCTTATATATATATATATATATATATATAGATATATATCACTAACAACAGAACTGAGGTTTGTAAGGGTATAAAATGTAAATTATTAATTTAAAAGTAACTCACAAATGTTTTAATAATCATAAATGTTACTTTGCAAATTATTGTTAAAATCATTTTTTGGCAACAGTTATACAGAGGCTGTTAACACATTTTTTTAGACGATGTATATTGTATTCACAAAACTAAATTACATAAAATTCTTGTGTTTTTAATGTTCTATTTGACATCCCTTATTCTGAACTATCTTTCGACACCGCAATTTCCAGGATAATAATGCCTTTTGAAGTGTCAGAAGAGGTATTCTATCCCATTCCTCCAGAACACCTTTCCAGAGTCCTGTAAGGGTTTTGGGACGACGTTTGGATAATGCAGATTTTAAATGTCCGAAAACACAAAAATCCATAGGTAATACATCGGGAGATTTAGAAGGGATATCAGTGAAGGGTATGGCCTTGATACCAGTTTTTCGTTCCATTTCTTTTAGGAAATTTACAGTGGATTTTGATGTGTGACTGCTAGATTCGTCCTGATGGAGTCTCACAGATTGATGGCACTGTGGGAAAAGCGATGGTATTTCATTCAGAAAAATTGGCGATAAAATATGTTCCTCATAGTATTTGGAGTTAATCTTGACATTTTTTCCCACTCTCTTTATTTAAGAAAAACCAGCAACAATCATGAATCCCTTAGAAAAACTTTCTTTCGATTCTTTGAACCATGTACTTAAATTCTTTTCTCCCCTTTTATGATAATAAATGGCTCTTTTTTTGTTGCAATCATTTAAATACACCCATGATTCATCTATTATGACAATTGTTTTCCATTTTTCTTTGGATAAGTGTTTCTCATATAGAATTCTGCAGCGTGTCCTGCGTTCAGCGATATGATTTGGAAGAAGACGATGCACATTGCGTTTTTTCGCTTTCTTAAGATTTAAATCAACGTTTATCATTTTGTTTAAGTAGACACCGAGCATTTTAATGATTTTGCAACTGTCCTTTGACTAGGGGGATTTTCTTTTAACATTAAACAACGTACCTTTGCAATAGTCGAAGATGTCCGTTTTTTCCTTGGATACTTGTTTGGAATTTTTGTCCCACTTGAGGCTCCAATTTGACGTTTTTTTCCTTTCTTGTTGACGATATTACCTATCGACGCTTTAGATATCACAAAACCTTGTCTCTCACATCGTTTTTGGATAACGGAGTATGCACATTTCTCTTCGGAAAGAGCATAAATGTAGCCTTCGAACCACTGCTTTGTTAAAAACGCCATTTTGAATAAAGACAAAACTTTCAAGCAGCAGATGATAATTTTGACTTTTAAAAACATAGTACAATTGCAATTATTTCTTTTGCAGCAAGCGATTTTTTATTACCGCTTACCAAAATCGTCTAAAAAATGTGCGAACAGCCTCTGTATATAGAGTTTTTTTTTAGAATCCTGGTTTTGTAAGATTTTTACGTTAGTTGGTGAATAAATGATTTGGTGTTGATATTGTAGTATTATTAGCTTTTTTTTTTAGTTAAACGCCGTTAAAGTAGTAAGTTTTTATCTCCATCTTTATTCTTGTTGTTACGTTGTTACCTTATACTTGTTACTTTATCCTTGTCCTTTATCCTTACGTTACTTTATCCTTACGTTGTTGCTTTATCCTTGTTCTTACGTTGTCTCAATAAGGAGACAACAGGGTTCGCTGGGCTTTATTCACCAAAGCATGCAACAACACAATTCCAAGACTAAAGTAACTCTCCACTTGCATCTCATAAAATCCATACGTTGTTATAAGATACAGGATTTATTCTCGCATATCGCGCAAATTCAGGTCATGTACAATATTTGTCGGAGAATTTGACAGGAATGTCTTCCTTGGAAGTTGAAGAAAGTTGAAGAAAAGATCAAATGGGTTTCAGTTGAATACTGTTAAAAATGGGTTTCAGTTGAATACTGTCAAAAATGGGTTTCAGTTGAATACTGTTAAAAATGGGTTTCAGTCGAAATATTTTTATGTAAATGTTTTGTGCTCGATGTATTACGTTGTCTCGATGTTTTTTTAATGAAAATGTACCATAATAAAAAAATTTACCACGTAGCATAATTTTCACACTCAGTAAATGTAAATCTGAATTTTGAAAAGGACGAATACAAAAGGGAGAACGATTCCTTAGCAAACAGACAAATGGCAATCAACAACCAATGAACCAATCAGAGAGCTTGGAATGTTCCCGACACTCCAGAACCTTCCATGGGGACCTTCCTTTTATGTCCTATTAGAATTTTGTGAAAAAATCACTATTGTATACTATCCGATTTTCTGCATACTAGGAAAAACTTTTAAGCAATTTAAACATTGCGAAACAAGTTAAATAAACTTAAAATACACATTAAAACATTAAAAAAATTAATAATTATAAATAAACATAAAATATTAAAAATAGATTAAAAGTGTAATAAACAATAAACATTAATGTTAAAACTGAACTTTTATTTAATAATACCTGAAGTATTATTTAATAAATGGTTAAGCATTAATATTTGACGTTTTAAATATTTAAATACTTTATGAATTTAATATGTTTTATAAATTTTCCATGCATTTGACACTCTTAAACATTTGAAATCTTAATGCTTATTGCATTGAATACTAATGTTTTAATGTTCATGATGGTTTAACATTAATTTCTAAATAAATTTTATTTGAACATGTTTAAGAATGTTTAAAACAGTATGAACATGGTTAGAACGTTTTAGATTGTTAAAAATGCTAAAAATTGTGAGTGTTGTGCATGTTATGAAGTGTACACATGCGTGTATTGTACACATTTTGAGTGAAGAATTATGCTTTATATTTAAATTTCAAATTTTATTATATTGAACGATACAAATTTGTTGATATAACGGCAAACATAACAAATGTTTATTGTTTTCAAACTGCGATTTCTTTATTTTCACTTTGTATATATATTAAAAAGAGAAAAAAGGGAAAGAAAAATTCTAAATGACAGAAAAACGAATTAATTGCATTAAGCTGTTGTTTTTTGTTACAGATGTAAAACAAATTTATAATTTACTCTCCCTATACTTATAGTATACGTAGTAAAAGAAAACTTATAAATATAAATTTTAAACACTGATATGTTTTAAAATTTTAAATATATCTTTAAACATGTAGATAAAAACTTTTATTGTTAGTAATAAACATTGCATTTCTTAAAATTTCTTCAAACATTGAAAATTGTTGTTTATACCAATAGGTAAACTATACTTTCGAGTACATATAGTAGATGGCAGCACTAGTTAATACTAGGATACTGGTGGAAGTAATGGTGAACCAAGATGGTGAAAGTGAATGGATCATCTTTCACTATTCAGTCGTGGGTCAATAGCATAGGGTTAACTGGTGCTGCCATCTACCAAGTGTATTTTAAAACAGAATTTAAATATCCAATAAACCATTTTATGCTTATGATAAAATGATTAATTGCGTGAAATCTGATTACTAATTATGTAGGATATCGAAAAACATATCAAATGTGTCAAGATAAATATTTTTTCAGTTTCATACATGTTACAAATCACTTAATTAAAACATAGTTTGAAAAATTTTAAAATTAGTTATCTTAGTGCCATTTTTAAATAATTGCGGAACTGAAAGCAAACAAAAATTAAAAAAAAAATGCTGAAAGTGTAAGGTTAGATGTTTAAACAAATGAAATTCTTATCAAATAAACATATGTAAGATTTTTCTAACATTCATTAAATGAACACCGTATATCATCTAGACATTTTAAGAAGGTATTTACTGTTTTTTTGTTAAACCTTGCTTAACTAATTAAAACAAATAAAAACTAGGTCCTAAAGTTACTAATTAAATACAAATACGACATTATTAAAAATTTTGTTTTCACTTTTAATTAAATTCAAACAAAAGGAATTTATAAAATATAATTTACTTTTGTTTGAATTTAATAAAAGCACGAGTTCACATTTACCACGCTTGAATTTCATTCTTTACAAAATATTCATAATTTTATGAAATGAAATGTACATCTGTAATGACATTCAAAGATGCGTAGAAAAAGATTAAGTTTTTTTAAATTTTTTTTATTAAAGTGCGAAAAAATAGTGAATTTCTGTCGAAATTTCTCCATTATTTATTTACATCTGTGTAACTAAAAAATTTACCTTAACAAGGCTCGATTAATGAAATACCCATAATATATAACTATTATATTATGGTTTACATAGACAGTGAAAATAAAATAATGTCTAATTCAAAATATGGAAGTTGGTAAAAGGAGTCTTATTATTGTTTAAGAAATAAACTAAGAAATTTTGTCTTTTATCTCGAAACAAGTCAAAATTATATAGTTCTTCATATCAGGGCTTTTCGATCGAAATCCTTTTGAGTAAAACACCGAAAGTTTTGTAATACATTCTTTCAAACGTAATCATAGAAATTTTTTAAATGATGGTACAGTAATGCTCGTTTAAAAAGTTGAAATCTAATGTCTTTGTATAAAAACGTGAACAAAAGAACTTTCATGTGTTTTATTTCTAGTGGTGCCATCTGTTGGAAATAATAGAAACCTTTATCTGTTACCAAATTTAACACGTACAGTAAAGAGTTAAATTTGGTAACAGTTTATTAATACATATTTTCTGCACAGACGAAAGCAAGCATGCACATTTTAAATTTTTCATTTGAAGGGAGAGAAGAACAGAATATCCTGAACAATAATTTGATGTAAAATATCTTTCCCTTCAAATCTTACCTTTAAATTTTTTTTTGTTAAACTAAAATTTTTATTTATAATGCATAAAAGAGGGAAAAAATGAAATAAAACTGAGGAGGCTCTTTTAGACGTTTGTCGTGAATCCCAATTTGCCAAGTAAGGAGCATGAAGTTTCGACAATGGAGTTTCAGGTGAAATATTGGTAACATACGTTATAGAGTCACATCTACTAATGTACCACATATACTGATGGAATTTCATTTGGAGAGGTTAAAGGTGCAGTTTGTCTGTTGTATAAATTCCTAGTTATGTGCAATGGATACAACGGCCAATGGATACAACTGTTATTAAATGCTACTATATAGAGTATAAGAGAAGTAAATAGAGTTGAATAAAGTAATTTGTTGTTCGCAAGACCTCACGAAAAATTTTAGACTACTAACGCATTATTTCTCTAGGTCAGAACAAAGTTATAAAACACATCTAAATAAATTTTAAACAGATTTCGAAGTTGACAAAAGTGCTTTGCATTCATAGTTATAATGACCTTTAATTGCTTTTTTTGGTTTTTGCCATTAAAAGAAAATACTTATTTCTTTAATACTTAAAATATTTCCACTTTGGGGAGCTTAAATTTAAGTTATCTTGTCTCTAAATGTAGCATCATTTCTTATGAAATGCTTGATGAGCATTTTCTAAACATTACCGAGTCTACAACAAAGCCTTAACAAAAATTTCAATACTACGACTGCGTCAATTCTATATGCGAAAGCAAGGTCATAATAGGGCACGATTACTAAAATTTACAATAGAAATCGCATAGAAATCATTTCTATTTAATAGAAATGATTTCTATGAGAATATGCAGTATTTAAAAAAAAATATGCTCTCAGCAAGTACATTAAACTTTATCAATTTCGTTTCCTTTTATCATAAAGTAAATATTTACTGCTGGAAAAAAATTTTTTTTAGCCTAATTATGTGTTGCTATTTCAAATAATTACAGTTTGTGCAGATTAAATTTAAATTATATCCCATATTAAAACCATACCATTTATTATTAACTGATTCTCATGCATAACTTGAACATTGCTATAGTCAAAATTATTTTTTCAATAGAGCGATTCATGAAAACTCGAACATTAAACTTTATCTGTTTAACATTATTTATTTGTTTCGATTTTTGTTTCCTTTTATCATAAAGCAAATACTATTTATTGCTAGTAAAAACACTTTTTCGCATAATTATGTGTTGCTATTTCAGATAATTATAGTTTGTGAAGGCTAAATTTAAATTATATCCCACATTAAAACCGTACCATTTATTATTAACTGATTCTCATGCTTAACTTGAACATTGTTCTATTCAGAATAATTTTTTCATTAGAGAGAGATCCATGAAATCTCGAGCATTAAATTAAATCTGTTTAACATCAAACTTTGTTTCATTTCCTTTTATCATAAAGCAAATATTTATTGCTCGTAAAAACATTTTTTTAGTATAATTATGTGTTGCTATTTCAAACAATTACAGTTTATGAAGGCTAAATTTAAATTATATCCCATATTAAAACTATGCCATTTTTTATTAACTGACTCTCATGTATAACTTGAACATTGTTCTATTCAGAATAATTTTTTCATTAGAGCGATTCGAACGTAAAACTTTATCTCTGTAACATTAAACTTTATCTGTTTAGTTTCCTTTTATCATGAAGAAAATATTTATTGCTGGTAAAAACACTTTTTAGCGAAATTATGTGTTGCTACTGGAAACAATTACAGTTTATAAAGGCTAAATATAAATTATATCCCATATTAAAACTATACCATTTACTATTAACTCATTCTCATGTATACCTTGAACATTATTCTATTCAGAATAATTTTTTCATTAGAGCGATTCATGAAATCTCGAGCATTAAACTTTATCTGTTTCGTTTCCATTTATCATAAAGCCAATATTAACTGCAGGTAAAAACATTTTTATATCACAATTATGTGTTGCTATTTGAAACAATTACAGTTTGTGAAGGCTAAATTTAAATTATATCTCATATTAAAACCATACCATTTATTATTAACTGATTCTCATGTATAACTTGAACATTGTACTATTCTGAATAATGTTTTCATTAGAGCGACACAAGAAAAGTTCAAAAATATCGGTATTCGAGGACCCCGAATTTGATAAATGAACCTCTAGTTTCGCTGATCTGTTTCAGATTTGTTTAGTCGTGTTGTATTTTACAAGGTGTGACAGAATGGACTCTCACACTTCGAAGAATAATAAGAAACGAACGAGACAATTAAAAGAAAAAACTTTGAAAAGTACTAACAATCTAGTTTTTGCCCACTAGGTTTTAAAAATAATAGCACTCAGGTTGTGCCCGTTATTTGTTATTCACTGCCGAAGCCGTTCTCTAATAGCGCATACAGACTGGCACAGCTCTCTCTGCATCTGCCAGTGATTTATGTCTCTCTGTACTCTGTTCCATGCGCCGGATCGCCTCCTCTGGCGGTCCATCAAAGAAAGAGAGTGGGGTCAGTGGGTCAAATGGTGTCGAGCGGGGTCGGGGGAGACACCAGATCAAAAGCGGGAAGGGGGGTGGTTCTAAATACCGTGTCTAATGTTACAGTGACTAAGTGATGACAGGAGAGTCGGGGAGAGAACTCTGTCCAATGTGTATGCACCATAAAGTTTTCCATCCCCCTGTTTGTCACCTCTGGGGAAACGGCGGCAACTGCCTCACGAATAGCAGATTTACAGACTCGTTGCAAATTTTCAGATGTTCCAATGTTCCGAGGACGAGCACTTGGTTTCCATGGTAATGCAGACCCACTTGGTCTCACGTTTGAAACCCAACCCATCGCAGGATTGTTTTCTTAGCATTAACGACATTATTTGCATAGAGCTCGAACCGCGTCCTAAATGCCCTCTGTGTCGAGGTTATACAAGGTCTGACAATAAAGTTCGGTGAATAGTCCTGTAACATTAACGTAGATAAAATATTAACGAAAGTTACCTTACTGTCCTTCGAAATAGTCACCTCCCATAACTATGCACCGCTGACATCTGCTATACATGCTCTGGAAACTTTGCAAGAAGTTTTCTTTTGGGATGGAGTTCAAAAGCCTCTTCACGTTTCGTTGGATGTCAGGAATATCGCCAAATCTCTTTCCTTTCAAAGCGAGTTTGAGTTGTGGGAATAGGAAGAAGTATAGAGGATTGAGATCTGGCGAGTATGGTGGATGTTCAATTTGCACCACCCCATTTTTTTGCCAGGAACTGTTTGACGATATTGGCTGTGTGAGGGCGAGCATTGTCGTGAACAAAAAAACCATGAACCTTGCTGTGCATACTGGGGTCGTACCCTGCGTAGACCGTTTCATGAAACGGGTCAAAATTTCAATGTACCCTTCAGTATTCATAGCCGTTCCCTCAGGTAGAAATTCCTTGTGGATAATGCCTTAACTATCAAAAAGGTGATGACCATCGTTTTGATGCGTTATTTTTCTGCTCTGACCTTTTTCCGATGAGGTGATGTGGGAGAACGCCATTCCATGCTTTGCCGTTTCGTTTCAGGGTCGTACCTGAGACACCAGGACTCATCCTCAGTGACAATACAGTTCAAGAAGTTTGGTGTCGCACCCGCCGTTTCGACAAAATCCAGTGAAGCCGCTAAACGTGCCTGCTTGTGATCGTCATCCAAGTGATGTGGCACAAGACGACAACACGTTTATCTCATCCCTAAATTCTGGGTAACGATTTGTCGCATGGAAAAAACGCACTAAACAAGCACTTTTTAAAACAAATCTTACACGGAACACAAACGACGCTCAACTGAACAACGGTGGGGGCAGATGGTCAACACCTACCGCTACGCAGGTGCATCGTTTTGTTTCGCCAGTGTTGCCAGATCGGCCGTTCTGACTTCATTCACCGAACTTTATTGTCAGAGGTTGTATAATCGTTGTTCTTAAAGATAGTCTCAATAACGAAACCACGATATTCGCATGACCAACTCATGGTGTCTACTGATAACTATAAAATCCACCCGAACTGTTGTCACCTACCGCATAGTCCTAGCGCCATTACTCCATTACTAGTGACCTTCAGAAATGTGAGAGTCCATTTTGCCGCAACCTGCATTAATATATGTGTAATGTAAATGAGGTTGCAATGAACCAATGTGGAGTTTACTCAAGCTGACCAACTGTTATGGAAACATGACCGAAAGTTTTTAAATGTAAACGCTTTTAATTCTATCACGAAATGATTGCGAAAAGTGTAAACTTTAGGAAACTGTATTCAATAATGTCTGTTAAAATATGCTAAATTAAAAATTTCATCCATACAAATTTCAATGTAAGACAGGCATAAAAGATAAAGAAATGGAAAATATTATTTTATTAATTAAATATTTAAACTCGGATACTTATTCACTGGTTTTATTTCTAATTTATATTTTAATAAACATGAAAACCTGAATGCATAATTTCTTTGTTCTTAATTTATTAAACAGTACAGAAACTAAAGCATTTAACCACGAATCTAATGCATCTAAATGAATCTCAATCACAACGAACTTAAGTATTTAACCATGAATCTAATGTATGTAAATGAATCTGAATCACAACGAACTTAAGTATTTAACCATGAATCTAATGTATGTAAATGAA
Source organism: Dolomedes plantarius (assembly GCA_907164885.2). Lineage (NCBI taxonomy): Eukaryota > Metazoa > Arthropoda > Arachnida > Araneae > Dolomedidae > Dolomedes > Dolomedes plantarius. Next base: position 219,207,679 of record OU015490.1, read on the forward strand.
TCTGAATCACAAAGAATCTAAATGTAAATTGTAAATGAATTGTAACTGTAACTGTAAACAAGTCTAAATGTCATTGTAAATTAATGGAATCAAAATTTAATTATTAATCAGTTTGAAAGACGGGTTAAATGTGCTAAGTTCAAAAGACCTATATACACTAGTTCAATATGCGAAACAGAACAGTGGAAGAAAGGGAGATGTGAGTGAAACAGACGGACGAGTATTGAAGCGGATTGTGACTTGCAAAAATAAAACAACTGCAACTGAATTGACCATAAGAGCTCGATCTGCATCTACCAGCTCCCGTATCAGCCATTATTGGTAGGAGAAAACTTCACAAACAAAACATTTACGGATGAGTAACAATTCCCAAGCCACTTGTAACAGATGTGAATGCAGAACGTCGTCCACGATGGTGCCCCGAACACAAATCCTGGTCAAGTGATATGTGAAAGAATGTCGTGTGGTCAGAATAATCATCGGTACCATTGTTCCCACAAAAGGACGTGCGCACTACTGGAAAACATCCAAACAAATATATGATCCTGATTGTCTCGTGAAAACTATCAGTCATGAAGACGGACCTGACACGGTTTGGGCTGTTATCTCAGAGTTTTCAGCAAGTCCTAGTGTCACCCTAAAAGAAAAATAAACTGGGAAGTACTATGTCGAACATTTTGCCAACCAGGTTCATCCTATGATGGAAAAATATATTTCCAGTTGAAGAGGGTGCTTCCCAGGATGATAACGCTCCTGTCCATTCAGCCAACCCTGTCAAATTGTGGCTTGACGAACATGAAAACAGAGGCAAACATGTTACCTAATCCCAACAGTCCCCGATTTCAATATTATCGAAACACTGTGATTTGTTTGAGAGAATTGATCCAAGTATCGATATCCAACAACACAAACTGTACATTAACTTTCCCGATTTCTCCATGACGAGTGGTATAATACTCCGTTAACAACTATTCACGTCTTGTACAAATCTGTTCCTAGGCGAATTCAGGCTGTATTACTTGTCAAAAACGTTCCTGCTCCATAATAATAAAATATTTCATGTTATTCCTTTGTGTTTCCATTATTTTGATAACCACCTGTATATATATATATATATATACACTCAAGAGCCAAAACATTATGACCACCCCTACATTTTGCAATGAATTCGCCTGGATGACGTGGAAGGCACGTGATCAGGTGGAAGTGGTATTTAACTGCTGCTGGAGAGTCTGAAGAATCATTCTTTCACTTACTTCTGTGTGTGATGGGAAAGGCTGCGGATCTAAGCGACTTTGATAGAGGGCAGATTGTAATGGCTCGAAGGCTCGGAACAAGTATTTCCGAAACTGCACGACTCGTGGGTTGTTCACGACCTACAGTTGTTAGTACTTATGCAAAGTGGATGAATTACGGTGAAACCAGCAGTAGACGACATGGTGTTGGACGTCCACACGCTATCAAAGAAAAAGGTCATCGGAGACTGTATCGCAGGTGAAGCAAAACCGGAGCCAGACAGTGGCTCAGCTGACAGCCCAATACAATGCAGGGCCAAGTAGAATAGTATCGCAGCACACTGTTCAGCGGACACTGTTGGATATGGGGCTACGCAGCTAACGTCCCACTCGTGTGCCTTTGCTGACCAAGCGTCATCGCCAACTGCGCCTGCGCTGGGCCCGGGAACATCGCGACTGGTCCATGGATCAGTGGGAGAGAGTTGCCTGGTCAGATGAATCACGGTTTGTAATTCATCACGCCAATGGCCGTGTCAGGATACGCCGTCTTCCAGGCGAACTGTTGCTCCCTCAATGTACAGTAAGTCATACATAGGCCGGTGGTGGTGGTATTATGCTTTGGGGGACGTTCTCTTGGGCGTCTCTGGGACCCGTGGTTGTGGTAGAGCAGACCATGAATGCTACAGGGTATCTGAACATTATTGCGGACCAGTTGCACCCTTACATGGCTGGAAATGGAATGTTCCAACAGGACAACGCCCCGTGTCACAAGGCTAAAATTGTGTTGGAGTGGTTCCAGGAACATGATGCTGAATTCCAGTTAATGTCCTGGCCGCCTAACTCACAGGATCTCAATCCGATAGAACACATTTCAGATGTCATGGGACGGCAGCTCAGAGTTCACAGACCACCAATTCGCAATATCTCGGATTTGCGTGACTGTTGCTTAAACACCTAGTACAATCTGTCTCCGGCCATCTACCAAGGACTTGTAGCATCTATTCCAAGGCGGGTTGAAGCTGTGTTGTTCGCTGAAGGTGGGCCAACTCGTTATTGACAGGTGGTCATAATGTTTTGGCTCTTGAGTGTATATATATATATATATATATATATATATATATATATATATATATATATATACATACATACACTATCTACCAATAAGTATTTGGTCAGATGCAAATGACGATATCTGCGGTGCTGATATACGTCCTGCCCTCCACCGTGAAATGTCGTGTAGGAAACAACATTGGCATTAGTCGCATGCAAGATGCCACGAAGTGCAGAGACATCTGATTTCGAGAAAGGTGTAATTGTCGGGTATCACAGAAATGGCCGATCTATAAGGGACGTATCTAGTCAGCTGAATTACCCAAAATCGACCGTGGCTTATGTGATTCAGAAGTGGAAGGTGAGCGGCGATTGTCGGAATGTGTCCCGAGTCTGAAGACCCACGAAACTGTGAGATATAGACCGATGGCTGATGTCCTGAGAAATTCGGAAGAACCGCACCCAAACAATGATCCACATACTCTAGGAGTTTCAACAGGCATCCGGGAGTGTTGTTTTGATGAGTACCATCGGTGAGGAAGCACATCTACTTGGTTTTCATGGTCGTGCTGCCGCTCACAAGCCTTTGGTCACAAAGTCCAACCGCGCTGCTCGATTAATGTGGTGCAAACACGTCGAAAGTGGACCGCAGATCAGTGTAAACGTGTTCTCTGGAGCGACGAATCAAGGTTCCCTCTCTACCGTTCGGATGGCAGGGTCCGCGACTGACGCCTGCCTTGAGAACGCCTCCTGTCAGAATGCATTGTGCCCAAAGTAAAATTCGGTGGAGGTGGGATTATGGTCTAGGGATGTTTCTCCTGGTATGGACTGGGACCCTTGATCCCAATTCATGGCAAGCTCAACGCCGATACCTACTGCACTAATTTGGATGACAGTGGGCATCCTACATTTTGGCAGTTTTACGGGTTGGACCCATGTTACTTCCAGGACGACAACGTCAGCTGTCATGTTGCGAGGTCCACGATGGATTGGTATGGTGACAATGGAGTTAACAGAATGGACTGGCCTGCCCAGAACTCAGACCTGAACCCTATGGAGAACTTCTGAGACAAGTTGGATCGCCGAGTTAAGGGGTGCAACACCCGTCCAAAATCGGTGAAGGAGCTTACATGTCTTCTCCAAGCCGAGTGGAAGAAAATACCACTAGCCGTCGTACAAGGACTTGTGGAAAGCATTCCCCGGAGGGTTGAGGCTGCAATTGCCTCTTGTGGAGGCTCTACTAACTATTGAATATGAATAAATTTTGTTTTTCTTTTCTGTCACAGGTGTCAAAATACTTAATGGTAAATAGTATATATATATATATATATATATACACTCAAGAGCCAAAACATTATGACCACCTGTCAATATCGAGTTGCCCACCTTTGGCGCGCAACACATCTTCAACCCGCCTTGGCATGGATGCCACAAGTCCTTGGTAGATGGCCGGAGACAGATTGTACCAGATGTTTAGGCAACGGTCACGCAAATCCGAGATATTGCGAATTGGTGGTCTTTGAACTCTGAGCTGCCGTCCCATGATGGCTCCGGTTTTACTTCAACTGCGATACAGTCTCCGACGACCTTTTTCTTTGATAGCGTGTGGACGTCCAACACCATGTCGTCTACTGCTGGTTTCACCGTCATTCATCCACTTTGCATAAGTACTAACAACTGTAGGTCGTGAACAACCCACGAGTCGTGCAGTTTCGGAAATACTTGTTCCGAGCCTTCGAGCCATTACAATCTGCCCTCTATCAAAGTCGCTTAGATCCGCAGCCTTTCCCATCACACACAGAAGTAAGTGAAAGAATGATTCTTCAGACTCTCCAGCAGCAGTTAAATACCACTTCCACCTGATCACGTGCCTTCCACGTCATCCAGGCGAATTCATTGCAAAATGTAGGGGTGGTCATAATGTTTTGGCTCTTGAGTATATATATATATATATATACTAGCTGAAAACCCACACTTCGCTACGGAGTACATTCAAATTAAATACAACGGTCAATATATGCAATTAATGCCAAAAAAAATATATATATTTATAATAAATACGACGATCAATATATACAATTGATGTAGAAAAAAATATATATATTTATAAAAAAATAGTAAGGGATATTTTTATAGACAAAATAATGTCCAATCGTCTGCCGCATTATCAAGAAAAAAAATATTTTTTGTCTATTTAGTTGTTATACACGTGACGATAAATTTATTTAAAGTACCAGAAAAAGAAATCACGTGATCAGCATTTAATAAATTAAACTAGCTAAGTGTCAACCCGATGTGTTGCATTTTCGATTTAAAATGAAATGGTTTTATTTCTTAAAGATTGAAAACCGTTTAATCACTTTTAAAAATACATTAGAATTTTTAAAAAACAAAATAATGATTTAAAATTCTCTTTTTCAAATTTTCGTTTTTGGCTTTTGAAATAATTCTTTCAAATTTCCGTTTTAAAATTTTGCTTTTTAAACAAAGAAAGAAGCTCATTCAATAGGGCAGTGTCTCGCAGCATATCACATCCCAACTCTTGCAGATTTTACTTCTTGTTTGGCGAGGAGTGGCAAAACATTGCATAATTTAACATGGCGTTCAATGAACATTCTTATAGCTTGTTGAGTAAAATGCTCTCAGATTACGCAAAGTCTTTAGATGCAGTATCTAAATAAAGGTATATCACTAAATTGAACATTCAGGTACAGCCCGGAAAGGTTTATTCAGTATGTGACCCGTATTTATTGACAGAGGAAGACTGGAGTTACGATACAAGACGCTAGCCTGAAGTAACTTATCCTGATATCTATACATATCTGAACATAATAATAATAATTATCAACGAAAGAATGACTATATTCTCTTAAACCTTGCGAAATATTAAAACAAAAGTGTTAAAATACCTGTTACATACAACTAATATGAGGAATTTTATAAATAAACTTAAATTATTTAACTCAAAATGAAGGTATTGTCCAAAAACACATGCAAACGCATAGGAACTGCTTCTGTTTTCTGCCACCCGATAATGACGTCATCTATAGCAGAAGAAAACTGACGTAGGCAGTAACGTTGCGACGTTTCGCCTTATTAGAAAAAAATTCTATAGGTTTTAACTTCTCCTTTCCTGAAACTAAAATTATTTCTGGTACTTTAAAATTATTTCTGGATTTCAATTATTAAATAAATGACTCGTTCTCAACTATTTTGGCATTTGGTTATTTTCCTTTTGGCAACATGGCGGAATGTAAACATTGCATCTCATGGGGCAAAAATTGCTTAAAAAAATAGAATGACAGTTCTGATGAATTAAAAATTGGTGGCGGAAGAATCCTCATCACTTCCTCATTAATTAGAAACAAATTTCACGAATTTGCTGGAATTATTAGTAAGTAAAATAATAAGTCGAAAAATTACGAACTCGGCATTCAAGTTACATTAAGATACAATGGCGATCGCAGTGCGGGAAATTTCAAAAGTGAGTTTTGTAAGTACGCTTTTTTAGAATGATAACATTTTTTCTATTAAATGTATTTGGTATATTTTTGAAGCTGAACATCTATAAAATACCGATAAATCGTAAAATTGACATTAATAGGTGCAGAAAACCGAAATATTTGTCCATCAAAATTGTCGATTTCGTGAAATTCGGAAAACTGCTTTGGGGAAAAAGCTTCGTTTGCAGTGAAAAACATTTTTAACTTTTTGAATATGTGCATATGCTTAAAGATGAAGAGTTGTAGAACACATGGAAATAAAAAATTTGTCGACTGGTGGGCGGAAAAGTTTAATTTTGCATGCATGAAAATAGTGGAAATTTGCGAAACGGAAAGGAGCTGGCCCACCCGGAATGACATGTTTCTATTGTCCACTTCTTTTGAGTTCGGCGGTTTTAATTGAATAATTTAAAAAGTTTAAAGTTTTGAAAGTTGAGGATGGTACCAGTGCACGCGTCTCGTCCGACCGCGTCCATCGGTACCAGTCGCGATATCCTGCTATGCTCGGTTCGCGAGATTAGCCCGTCCCCGTGTCTGCTAACTAACAAACTAACATTTGTTTACCTTCAGCTGTTATTATATAGACTAGCTGAGTGGCAACCCGATGTGTTGCATTTTCGATTTAAAATAAAATGGTTTTATTTCTTAAAGATTGATAACTGTTTAATCACTTAAGAATACAGAATTTTTAAAAAACGAAATGATGATTTAAATTTCCCTTTTTCAAATTTTGGTTTTTGGCTTTTGAAATAATTCTTTCAAATTTCCGTTTTCAAATTTTGCTTTTTAAACAAAAAAAAGAAGCTCCTTCAATAAGGCAATGTGTCTACCTAAAACTTTCGCCTGGTATTTACTAACAACATCCTTCACACTGAAAATGGCCGCCATCATAAATCTCGTAACAATTTACAATCAAAAAACTTTCAAACTAATCCAAGCAACAACAAAAAACGATTAAATACCCATAATTAGTCAAAATAAATCACGTGATACATCCGTCACGAAATAATCACATGATAAAAACGTCACGAATTTACAGGAGTCAGAACGTTGGCGCCTTAACCGCCTCAACTTTTGCCAAATTTTGTCAAAATCGCATGGTTACCACGCCATACACAAAATCGCCAAACTTGGCAGGGCGGTGCGTCTGCGAAAGCTGTACCAATTAGTTCTGGTACTTTAAAATTATTTCTGGATTTCAGTTATTAAATGACTCGTGCTCAACTAATAATTTTTCCTTTCGGCAACATGGCCGAAGGTAAATATTAAATCTCACGGGGGAAAAAGTTCTTAAAAAATAGAAAGACAGGGAAGAGTTCCGTATCCTGTGCCGCTTGGCGCTATTTGGCTCGGTTTCTGATTTTTTTCGCGTTTGGAGAAAAACTCAGAATAATGCAACCTACCTAAGCGACGCCATTTTTTCGGCGGCACTTAGGCTTACGGTATCCGACTATCTACGGAGAACTTAAAAAATACTTCCGTCAATTTCTGTCTTATTTTTCGAAGGGGTATAAACACAAAAAACACTAAAATGATGAAAAAATAGACCATGACTGTGCAACTTTTAACGAAATTTATGAATTTGAGTCGAAATTCATCAAATTTTTACAAAAACGGCTCTACCTCTGAAAAAAATATGCATATAACAAATTCTTTTTGTAATATGTACATAAGTACCTCCTGAGTGTAAGGAACTAAAAGCTAATCGATATCGCGAAACCTAAAAAAATTACAGATCATTATATGCAATTACATGTAAAATTTTAGTAATTTCAAATGAGATTTTCTATAAATGCAGCTATAAATCAACAAATAAAATACATAGAACTAAATCTGTAGTTCATTGAATTCTAAATATTAACAAAAACATACGTGAAAAATTTCATTGACATATCACAACATTTATTTGCATTTTTTATGAAAAATGAGTTCTTCAGAAAACATAATTAAATTTTTCAACTTGTATTGAAATTATAGCTGCTGCTGACCTTTAAATCGCTCTCATTTCATTTCTAATGAACATTCTTACAGCTTGTTGAATAAAATGGTCTCAGATTACGCAAAGTCTTTAGATACGGTATCTAAACAAAGGTATATCACTAAATTAAACATTCAGGTACAGCCCTGAAAGGTTTATTCAGTATGTGACCCGTATTTATTGACAGAGGAAGACTGGAGTTACGATACAAGACGCTGGCCTGAAGTAACTTATCCTGATATCTATACATCTCAACATAATAATAATCAATCTCATTATATTCTCTTAAACCTTGCGAAATATTAAAAAAAAGTATTAAGATACCTGTTACATACAACTAATATGAGGAATTTTATAAATAAACTTAAATTATTTAACTCAAAATGAAGGTATTGTCCAAAAACACATGCAAACGCATAGGAACTGCTTCTGTTTTTTGCCACCCGATAATGACGTCATCTATAGCAGAAGAAAACTGACGTAGGCAGTAACGTTGCGACGTTTCGCCTTATTAGAAAAAAATTCTATAGGTTTTAACTTCTCCTTTCCTGAAACTAAAATTATTTCTGGTACTTTAAAATTATTTCTGGATTTCAATTATTAAATAAATGACTCGTTCTCAACTATTTTGGCATTTGGTTATTTTCCTTTTGGCAACATGGCGGAATGTAAACATTACATCTCATGGGGCGAAAAAGGGCTTAAAAAAATAGAATGACAGTTCTCAGGAATTCAAAATTGGTGGCGGAAGAATCCTCATCACTTCCTCATTAATTTGAAACAAATTTCACGAATTTGCTGGAATTATTAGTGAGTAAAATAATAAGTCGAAAAATTACAAACTCCCCATTCAGTTACATTAAAATACTATGGCGATGGCGGGGAGAAATTTCAAAAGTGAGTTTTGTAAGTACGTTTTTTTTGAATGATAACATTTTTTCTATTAAATGTATTTGGTATATTTTTGAAGCTGAACACCTAGGCAATGCTGATAAATTAAAAAATTGACATTAATAAGTGCAGAAAACCGAAATAATTGTCCATAAAAATTGTCGATTTCGTGAAATTCGGAAAACTGCTTTGGGGAAAAAGCTTCGTTTGCAGTGAAAAACATTTTCAACTTTTTAAAAATGTGCATATGCTTTGAAAATGTGCAGATGAAGAGTTGTAGAACACATGGAAATAAAAAATTTGCCGACTGGTGGGCGGAAAAGTTTAATTTTGCATGCATGAAAATAGTGGAAATTTGCGAAACGGAAAGGAGCTGGCCCACCCGGAATGACATGTTTCTATAACCCACTTCTTTTGAGTTCGCCGGTTTTAATTGAATAATTTAAAAAGTTTAAAGTTTTGAAAGTTGAGGATGGTACCAGTGCACGCGTCTCGTCCGACCGCGTCCATCGGTACCAGTCGCGATATCTTGCTATGCTCGGTTCGCGAGATTAGCCCGTCCCCGTTTTCTGCTAACAAACTAACATTTGTTTACCTTCAGCTGTTATTATATAGATTCTAAAAATTAATGTTTAAAAATTCCCCAAAAATCAGGAAATGAAGGTAACGATTCGAAAAAGATTTCATTTTAAAGTAATTTTTATGATCTTTCTTGTGATATAAATTTTATAACCCTCAAATTATTATTTTAAATGCGAACTTAAAAAAAGTTAAAAAACAGCTTAAAAATTTACTTTTAAAAAATCGAAGAAGAATTTTTTTTAAATCTTTCTTAGTGCACCCCTACACTATAAGAAGAATCGCCATACAAAATTTCAGCCCTATAGGTCCAGCGGTTTGGTCTGTGCGTTGTATGTCAGTCAATCAGTCAGTGAGTGAGTCAGTTACGGAACTGTTATATATATATATACTAGCTGAAAACCCGCACTTCGCTACGGAGAACATTCAAATTGAATGCAAAGGTCAATGTATGCAATTAATGCCAAAAAAAATAAATATATATATATATATATATATTTATAATAAATACGACTATCAATATATAGAATTGATGCAGAAAAAAAAATATATTTATAAAAAAAATCGTAAGGGATATTTTTATAGACAAAATAATGTCCAATCGTCTGCTGCATTATGAAGAAAAAAATTTTTTTTTGTCTATTTAGTTGTTACGCACGTGACGATAAATTTATTTAAAGTACCAGAAAAAGAAATCATGTGATCAGCATTTAATAAATTAAATTCTAAGAATTAATCTTTAAAAATTCCCCAAAAATCAGAAAATTGAGGTAAAGATCCGAAAAAGATTTCCTTTTAAAGGAATTTTTATGATCTTTCTTATGATATAAATTTTCTAACCCTCAAATTATTATTTTAAATGCAAACTTATAAAAAGTTACTAAAACAGCTTAAAAATTTAATTTTAAAAAAATCTAAGAAGAATTTTTCAAAAATCTCTCTTAGTGCACCCCTACACTATAAGAAGAATCGCTATGCAAAATTTCAGCCCTTTAGGTCCAGCGATTTGGTCTGTGCGTTGTATGTCAGTCAGTCAGTTACGGAACTGTTTTATATATCTATATATATAAAACAGTTCCGTAACTGACTCATTCATTCATTCATTCATTCACTGACTGACTGACATACAACGCACAGACCAAACCGCTGGACCTAAAGGGCTGAAATCTTGCATGGCGATTCTTCTTGTGGTGTAGGGGTGCACTAAGAAAGATTTTTGAAAAATTCTTCTTAGATTTTTTTTAATTAAATTTTTAAGCTGTTTTTTAAACTTTTTTTGCGTTTGCATTTAAAATAATACATTGAGGGTTATAAAATTTATATCACGAGAAAGATCATAAAAATTCCTTCAAAATGAAATTTTTTTCGAATTTTTGCCTCCATTTCCTGATTTTTGGTGAAATTTTAAAGATTAATTTTTAGAATTTAATTTATTAAATGCTGATCACGTGATTTCTTTTTCTGGTACTTTCAATAAATTTATCGTCACGTGCAAAAAAAAAAAAAAAAAAATAGACAAAAAATATTTTTTTCTTGCTAATGCGGCAGACGATTGGACTTTATTTTGTCTATAAAAATATCCCTTACGATTTTTTTATAAATATGTTTTTTTTACATCAATTGTATACATTGATCGTCGTATTTATTATAAATATATATATATATTTTTTTTTTTTGGAATTAATTGCATACATTGACCGTTGTATTTAATTTCAACGTACTCCGTAGCGAAGCGCGGGTTTTCAGCTAGTATATATATATATATATATATATATATATATATATATATATATATATGCGCCGGGAATAGTATAGATTACGGTGGACTAGTAATATATAAAAGAAGCCCGGTGGCATAGTCGTTAAAAGCGTCAAGCTGCCACCCCACAGGTCCAGGGTTGAACCTGGGTTGAACCTCAGGTTGTGACTGGGCAAGGTCGACTCAGCCTTTCATCCCTTCAGTGGGCGATAAAATGAGGACCAAGCATGCTTGGGAACTAAACTCTGGGGGTTCCACGTCAGGTTGACCACCTGACTGATAATGCTGTATGGCACCCCAAGCCCAAGGTTACGAAAGCGGAGATGGATACCGCCGGCCCTGGTCCACATTGGCCTGTTGTGCCGTGAGTTTAAGTTTAAGTAATATAAAAAAGTTTAAAGAATTTAATTAGACTTTATCAAAGAAGCAAAGTTTCACCGTGCTTTCTTAAACTAATCTGTTGAATTTTAGAAAAGTAATGGTGAAATGATAGCGTGTAGTTTTAGTCACGCTTTCCCAGTTTCACAATACATATGTATGTAATTTAAGTTTATTCAATAAATCCAAATTTTCCGGGTTTATTTTGTAACCCGTATTTTATGCAACAAACTTTAAATGTTTGGAGCACAAGTTTTGAAATAAATATGTATAATGAACAGTACGCCAAGCAACTAGCATTTAACTCCAGTTTTGTGATTAATTAGACGCATGGTCTGTAAATTGTAGCTGACAACCACCTTTCCTAGGAGAAATTAACTATATGCCCATTGTTTTGCTGCAGTTTCTTAGTAGTTTACACAGCTGAAAATCTGATTACGTACCCCCAGGCACACAACAAACGAATAACACTATAATAGGAATTAATTAGATTTCTTAATGAGAAAATCTCAAAGTGCCTTTTAAGAGTTTCCGTGCTTAGAATTAATCTTCTAGATTTAATTGCTTTTATTTTAGGCATTGTGAGTTGTTTACATGTCGAATTTTATGAGTTATGTACTTAAAATTAATTTAATACACAAATATAGGGAATAGGAATAAATTTTAATTTTTATGTAACATAAAATATTTCTCTTCATAACTTTTAATCATCATCAGTTACTGAAAACACGCATTTTCTTACTTTTTAATTCCTGCCGGAAAATGTTTTAAATTTTTAGTGAACCGGATACTTTAAAATAATCTGGCGTCTCAAAATTAATTAAATTTTATTTTTAAAGGTATTTTAGCGCAACGCTTTTATTCTAGAGCTTAATAATATTAATTACTCTCTTTGCTTACATTTTAATAGTTATTTGAATGTAACAATAGAAACATTTCTAAAGGCTGTATAAAATGACCTTTTGAATTACGAGAGTTACAACTGAAAGCAATGGCGCATCAAACAAAATCCACGTCTAAACTTTACATATTAAATGCTGTTTTGGGTACTACAGAATTGGAAGTATAAGTAGAAGGGTAAACAAATTTGTTAAAGATGTAAAAGAGGAATACGCAAAACAGGTAAACCCGCTACCCAGAAACATTACACTCTGAAACATAGACATTTTTTAGCCTGAAAGAGCATTTCGTTTTTACAGTATAGAGAAGGAAGCCTTTGTTTTTAGGTTGGGTTGTTAATGGGAAGAATTGCAGTGCAATTACATTCTTTTTGAACAAATTTTTAGCCCATTAAAGGACGTGGGAAGTATGAAAGAGCAACTTCTTTCGGCACCCTTATCTCACCCACGAAGAGGTACCTTATCATCTACTCTCACGTATACATCGGCTTCTATATACACAGGATGGAACTTTAACAGTGGCAGCTAGGTATGTACAAGTATACAGAAGAGATACAGGGGTGAAACATTTATAGTCCTTTAAAGTAGTAACCAGCACTGTTTAACACCCTTTGCCAACATTCTGGAAGCTGCAGGATGTTGTTGGCAGCATCTGATCTGTTGATACTTCGAATGGAGCCGTCTGCAGCCTGCAGAATCTCTGGTGGAATCCACGGAGCGGTTCCTTCATCTTGGGGTTGAGATCAAAGTCACAGGGACTTTGATTCAGGGAATATGGGGAAGGGTAGAGCACTTCCCAGCCCCAGAGAGCAAACAAATCAGCCACAGTATGCGCATAAGCAATTTCCTTCCTTCAGTTAGATGCAACAAATTATTTCGTACGATAGAACGGTAACTAAAACATGGTTGTGTTCATCCTGTCACAGTGCAGGCGTGTAATGTTTGTAAGGAGAGCGGATTCACTCAGAGGTACGGTAGGTATGTGACGTACGTGTGGTGTAAGCTGCTTTCCTGGGTTCTGCTGCTTGGGGCCTCTACAACAGTGTTCCACCCTTCGTAATATGATTTGGAATTTGAATGCGCCACCTAGATCATATAGTGGTTAGCTTCATAAGCTTCCACGGCGTGGATTTTACTACGGAGTTTAGTTAAGACTTGGATGTTCTTGTAATGTCTTCTCATAGGGAACGATGTTAGTTCCCCTAAATGGTGTACCCATAATAAAGTAGCCAAAAAAGTTTCACCAAGCAGATGGGCGAATGCCGTCAAGAGAAATACCTGCCACTTTCGGAAAAAGAATAATGTGATTGTTAATTCACAAAATTTACATCATCTGTTGTTAAAATACAAGTATGCGAAGGATTTCTGAATTAAAAAAATAAATTCTTGCCTTAATATATACTTTAGAGATTTTAGATATTACTAAAAGAAACTGTCTCTATAATGATTAGATGTTCACACGTAATCATAGTAGATATAATTTTCACAGCTGTTTATTTCTGCTGTTTGTACTCTGATACTCATCTGAATTTGAAGTCTGTTTATTTGGGAACGGATTTTTTCATGATTTTAGATCTTAGGAGGGATATATTTAAAACTCCTCGAAAGGTGTCTCTACGAAATTTTATCTACAGCTTTTCTGTTTCCAGGGGCTCAATGTGGCCTAGTGATAACGCAACGGGCTTCAAACCGGGGTCGCCCAGTTCGAATCTCAACAAACGCCATTAAATACGGTCATTTCTAGGCCGGGTATGGGCATTATAAATCCGTGGACTGGAAAGTACCCCCACGAAGTCAGTGGGTGTTTGGGGAAGGAGCGAGCCCCCAAATGTCTCCCCCTGGGGTGCTCGATGCAAATAGAGGTGCACCAAGCGAGCAATGTTGACTCACCTGTATGGTGCTCTCAGATAAAAAGTAAAGTAAAACCTCGTTTATCCGAAATAACTGGTACCATAGGCAATCCGGACAATCGAAAATCCGGATAATCCGGGTAATATGGGTAATAAGCAAAAAAAAAATCCTTAAATAGGCAGACTTACCTTTTATTACGATAAAAAACTGTTTGTAACAAAGTTACATAGTATTGTTTACAAGGCATTAAAAAATGTAAAAATAACTTTTCTGAGTCAATCCACATCAACGCTCTGTGACACTCTAGTAAAGCTTTCTTAAACTCAACTAAAAGCATTTTATTACTATAATTTATTGTACAATTTATGCAGGAACTGTGCATTAAATCAAACTAAAATGCCAATATTTAGCATACTTATAGTTACATTCTTGCTATCATAGTTAAAAATTATTATCTAATGTGAACATTGAATAAAAAAAAGTCTACAAATCTCATCCGGATTATCAGGAGATCCGGTCCAACGAGGGCTGGATAAACGAGGTTTTACTGTAGTCAACAATTTTTGCGGTTCTACAAGTGTCTCTGCAATCCCCCCCCCCCAAAAAAAAAAAGTTTTTGCTTTTATTAACTCTTTGAGGTCGTATTTCGTTTATACACAGGTGGCATGATGGTCGGAACCGAATTTCTCCAAACGGACACTTACAATGTAATGCAAGGTAGGCTTTGCATTGGCGGCTGAGTGTAGATAAAGGACTACGTATGGTTGAAATGTCCTCAAAATTTTTCGTTTACAGTAAAAAGTTTAGAAATATTTTCCCCGAGGCACAAATTGCTAAGAAAGCAAAAGGATTTCTCCCCTAAAAATTGGCAATAATAAAAAATTCTGATAAATCCTGAAGACAAATTGCCAAATACAGCATTTTGTTATACTACGCTGTCTGAGTTTACAGCAATGCTTTCACAGAACATTTTTCTTCAAGAATGGAAATAAATCGGAAAATCCTCGAAATATATAAATAGGAAATTTTTTGCAGTTTTCATTTGTCTTATTTTTACTGAAATGGTTTTGGGATTTTTGGTTAAAAGTTAAAAATTCTGAAAATATTTTCCCTATCGAAAAAAATTACCATTAAAATGTCTTAGTTTTGACTATGAGAGAGATCGCAAATTTTATAAATAAAACATTTATAAATATTGAAGACAAATTGTCTTCAAACCCTTTCTATGTTAAAAGAAGAAATATTATACGAATAAAGAAAATGGTTGAATAGATATAACAGAAACCAAACTTGACTTATATTTTAAATATTTTTAAAAATTAAATTTCGACACATATAGATATTTATACAAAGAAACATTTTATTGAAAAAAAAAGTCATTTCGAAATGTATGTAAATAGGAAAATTATAAAATTTGGCTTCCCAGAGCCCATTAAATATCAGTAAGCAACGTCGAATTTATAATAATAATAATAATAAAAAAAAACCTGACCTGATAAAATTTCCTTACATAGAGTTCTTGATACAAAGATATATTTTAAGGAAAAAAGTCATTTCAAAATGCGTGTAAACAAATGAATAAAAAACAACTGTAAAATCTTTCGCCCTTGACCCTCCATAAAAATCAGACATAGTCTTAAAATCAGAACACAGCATCAGAAGTATAACACCTCATCCAGTACTTCAGAATTACTCAAAATGATTTTTATCAGGTGATAAACACTGAGCAACGCAGAATTAGAAATTTAGAGAGCGTAAACCGGCAAATTTAACATAAATTAAAACATAATGTGAAATTGGGATTCAGTATATGAAGACTTGAACTATCCTCATCCAGATAGTCTGTTTCTGCTACGAACAATTCTTGGTTATTCCGTTAACCCTGGCCGAATAGCTGTACAACATTTTATTGAAAGGATATCTGAATCTCTTGGGCGACAATGAATTCCCAAATGGAACGCAAGAAAGCTAGTTAAGAGGGACAAAGAATGTGCAATTAACGAAATCGCAGATGAAAGGAACTGATGTTACCATCATCAGATATTTAAAAGCATTCCGAATATTCTGGCAACACTTAGCGACTGACGTCCTGGAGACATTCTTAGAGTGACTCAAGCGTTTAGCAAGAAAGTCATTCTGTTCTAGCTAATTTGTTTCTTGCTCTTTCTTATCTACGCTTTTAAAACTAAATATCCCTTATCGCTATTACAATATTTTTTTCAATATTAATGATGCACAATCGGTTAATCTAATATCATTGTTAATCATTATTAAAGGCAAGCAAAATAGACCCTATCATTATGGCAAAATTTTTCTATGTTAATAATATACAACCGATTTATAATTAATCCTTATTTACTATCATTAAGGGAAAATGAAATAGCTATTATTATTGTTAAAATAATTTCTTTATGTTAATGATGTTCAATTGATTAATCATTTATCATTACAGTAAAGCCCCGATTATCCATGGAATTGGGTGGCAAGGGTACCTCCTCAGATAGCAGAAATCGCGGATAACCCGAAAAAAGACTAAAAAGGAGGGGCAAACACGAAAAAAATATTTCAACATAAAAACCATAATTTACTGTACAGAAAATAATAAAACTTTTAAAATACCTACATATGTACAGTACAGCCGAAACCTCTGATATACGGCTAAATCACCAAAATAAAGAACAGTAAACAAAAAACAATGCATAATATGCTGTATGTACAAAAAGTGTTCAGTTACATCTTTTTAAAAGAATCAGTCACTCGTTTTTGCTTCTTGCTTTGGAAACACCTTTTCTGTATTCTAAATTGTACTTTCCTTAACATTCTCACCTTTTTTTGAGTTTCGTAATTTAGTAATTTTTCGCAGCACTCGCGGATAATCGGGGCTTTAGTGTATTTACCATCATTAAGGGTAATTAAAATATACCTTATCATTGTAGAGGTAAATAATTCTTTTTTCTACGTTGATGATATAAATTTTTTTATCATTCATCATCATTTACAATTATTAAGAGCAAAAAAAATAGTTCTTATCATTAGAATAACGTTATATTAATGATATACAATCGATTTATCATTTATTCTTATTTACCATCAATAAGGGTAATTAATATATCCCTTATCATTGTAGAGGTAAATAATCATTTTTTGTTTGTTGATGATATAAAATAAATTTTATCATTCATCATCTTTATCATTATTAAGGGCAAAAAATAGTTCTTATTATTACAATAACGATGTTAATGATATACAATCGATTTATCAGTTATCATTATTTACCACCATTAAGGGACTATCGTTATTATAGTGTTAATGATCACAACTGATTTTAAGTTAATTAATTTGAAATAATGGATAAAATGAGGACCTATGTCAGAGTGAGTTAGGATTATTTTGAATATAGAGATTTTAGTCGTCCTAAACAGGTAAGATACAAATATATAAACGACCCAACCTTTCGGTTATGCGTTTAAAAAAAAAAAAAAATTAAGGGGGGGGGGGAACTTATGCTAATTGTGTAACACACAACGAAATAGAATATCTATGAAATCGGATAATGAACAGCCATAAGGGCCATAACTATTTTTCTTATGGCTCTTCTACAGTAATAATCATTATAAAACCTATTCTTATTCCAGATATCAATATTGGTAGGTAAGCTTCTGCGATTACACCCTAAACAGGTAAGATGAACTTAAAATGCAACAAAATGGGAAATTAGGATTAAATACATGAAGACTTGAGCTATCTTCATCCAGATAGAGTTTTCACTGCAAAGCGTTCTTTGTTATTCCATTATGACTGTCCTGACTCTAGCTGTACAAACTTTTATTCAAAAGGCATCTAAATCGCCTAGACGACGAAATCCCAAAAGGAACCCAAGAAAGCTAGTTAAAGGGGACAAAGAAAGTGAAATTAATAACGAAATTGCAGATGAAAGGAAATGAAGATACCGTCATCAGATATTTATATAAACATTATGGATATTCTGGTAACACCTAGTGTTTAATGTCCAGGAGACATTCTTAGAGTGACTCACGTGTTTAACTCAAAAATAATTCTGCTCTAGCCAATTTGTTTCTATTTCTTAACTTTTAAGACAAAATAGCCCTTATCATTATAACAAGAAATTTTTCTGTTAATGATGCAGGATTGATTTACCTAATATCATTGTTTATCATCATTAAGAGTAAACAAAATTTACCTTATCATTATAACACAAATTTTTCTGTTACTAATCGATTCATTATTTATCCTTCTTTACCATTATTAAGGGCAAACAAAAGAGCTATTATTGTTTTTACAATAATTTTTTCGATGTTAATGATGAACAACTGATTAATAACTTATGATTATTTGCTATCATTAAGGGCAAACTAAAAGCTTTCATCGAGTGACTGAAGTGTTTAGCCCCAAAGTAATTCTGTTCTGTTCAATTTGTTTCTTGTTCTTTCTTATCTACACTTTTAAAACTATATTAGTCCATATCATTAGTACAATCATTTTTTATATGCTAATGATGTAAAACCGATTTGTCTAATATCATAATTTATCATAAAGGGCAAAAAAAGATTCTATTATTATTAGTATAATAATTTTTTCTATGTTAATGATATTCAATTGATTAATCCTTTATCACCATTTACCATTATTAAGGGCAAACAAAAAAAATCCCTTATCACCATTTTTCTATGAAATACACTCATGGACAAAAAAATTAGCAAACCAAGAAATAATTGCGGGGTCGTAACGAAACTTGCAATTAAGGTACATGTCGGGGAGATATGCAAATGATTAGAAATGCAGCGTGATTGCGCATTACGTATAGCCGGTAGAGGGCGTTGAACATCGTACTCTGTGGAGTATAAAACAGGTAACCAAAGCTTGTTTGAGTGTGCTGAATCATTTACAAAGGAAGAGCTGAGATAGACATGCCATTACGCCGTGTTCGAAGACAATATAAACAGTTGTCGCAGTTTGAGAGGGGGAGAATCGTCGGGATGATGGAAGCTGGGTGGTCAGCTAGGCGAGTAGCTCGTCATTTAGACCGCTCTGATTGTGTTGTGAGGAGGTGTTGGGACCAGTGGACCCGAGAGATGTCATGTACACGAAGACCAGGCTCAGGACGCCCTCGACAGACCAGTCGTCGAGAAGACCGCCACATCGTAAGAAATGCACGCGTACAGCCAACTGCTTCATCGGCCGCCATCCAGGCACAGGTAGCACCTTCACTAGGGACCTCTGTGTCTTCTCGAACCATACGAAGGCACCTGGCTGAAGGACAGTTGGTATCGCGGCGCCCATTACGTGTGCTGCCCTTGACGCCCACCCATCGACGCCTCCGTTTGGAGTTTTGCCGCGCACGAGGAAACTGGACTGCAGCGGAATGGAACCAGGTCGTCTTTAGCGACGAATCCAGATTCAATCTCGGCAGTGATGACAATCGTGTTCGTGTGTGGAGAACCCGTGGTGAACGCTTCAATCCTGCCTTTGCTGTACAGCGACACATCGCTCCCACAGCTGATGTGATGGTATGGGGTGCCATTGCCTACAATACACGGTCACCCCTAGTATTGTTCCGTGGCACCATGACAGCCCAGCGGTATGTTCATGAAATCCTGCAACCACATGTGTTGCCACTCATGCAACGGCTCCCAGGAGCCATTTTTCAACAAGAGAATGCTCGGCCTCATACGGCAAGGGTGTCACAAGACAATCTCCGCACTGTTACTACCCTTCCTTGGCCTGCCCGATCCCCAGATTTGTCTCCAATCGAGCATATCTGGGATCATTTGGGACGACGAGTTGGGCATCCCACGAGTTTGAACGAACTAGAGGCAAGGTTACAGCAGAAATGGAACGAAATGTCTGAAGACATCATACAGAACTTGTATGACTCAATGCCCGATCGTATCGCATCGTGCATTCGCGCTAGAGGGCGGCCATCGGAGTATTAACTCCTCCGTTCTTTTGCCTTTTTCTCTGAAATAAATTATCATTTTTCTTTGATTTTCTTATCATTTACTTATATCAAAGTAGTCATTACGTATGTAAAATTTCGTTTCATTTTGACGACCCATTCTTGATGCGCCAATTTTTTTTGTCCATGAGTGTACAATCGATTTATCTTCCATCATTATTTACCATCCTCAAGGGCAAACAAAGTAGCCCTTACCATTATTACAATTTTTTGTATGCAAATGATATCCAATAGGTTTGAAGATAATTAGCTTAAAATATTGCATAGACTGATGATTTATGTCTCCGAGATAAGATTATTTTGAATATGGAGATTTTAATCGGCATAAACCTACATAAATTTCAACAAAATGTGAAAATAGGAGTAAATTTATAAAGACTTGAACTATTTTCATGTAGATAATCTGTTTGCGTTGTTAATCATTTTTCGTTATTTTGTTACAACTGGCCTAACGCTATAGCTATACAAAATTTTATTGAAAGGGTATCTACATCACT
This sequence comes from Dolomedes plantarius, assembly GCA_907164885.2. Lineage (NCBI taxonomy): Eukaryota > Metazoa > Arthropoda > Arachnida > Araneae > Dolomedidae > Dolomedes > Dolomedes plantarius. Next base: position 219,228,276 of record OU015490.1, read on the forward strand.
TGGGCTACTACAAAGTCCCAAATGGAACGTAAGAAACCTAGTTAAAGGGGGCAAAGAATGTGAAATTAACGAAATCGCAGATAAAAGGAAATTGAGTTACCGTCATCAGATATTTATAAGAATTCCGAATATTCTGGCAACACTTAGTGACTGACATACAGGAGGCTTTCTCCGAGTGACTCAAGTGTTCAGCACCAAAGTAATTCTGTTCTATCCAATTTGTGTCTTGCTCTGTGTTACCTACACTTTTAAAACTAAATAGCCTTTCTTATTATTGCAAAAAAAAAAATTTCTATGTTAATTATGTACAATCGATTTATCTAATGTCATTGGATATCATAATTAAGGGCAAACAAAATAGACCTTATCATTATGACAATAATTTTCCTATGTAATATTACACAACCGATTTACACTGCTGGTCACTGTAAATGCAACACCCTGAAGGAAATATGCAAATAACATGAAATTTACAACATGCATTAGCGGAGGTGAGATATGCAAATGATTAGAATTTCAGCGCAGACGCACATCACTCGCGCCAGTGGCGCCACTTCAAAGCGCAATTTAAGGCTTGGAGATTTCGACGATTTCAAGTTCGGCAATTGTGTTTTTCTTGTGGTTTTTTCAAAAAACGATCAATTATGCCTCGTCGAAAACAGCGATCATCTTTTGATCAAGTATCTGAGTTCGACAGAGGAAGGATAGTGGCCTACCGAGATTGTGGATTATCTTTCAGGGAAATCGGTAGTCGTGTTGGACCAAAACAACTGTAATACGGATATGTGATCGTTGGATGCAGGAGGGTACGACGGACCGGCGTGTTCGATCGCATCCACCTCAGCGCACCACTTCACGTGATGACAGGCAAATTGTGCGCATGGCAGTGACGGATCGCTCAGTCACATCACGAGCCATAGCACAGCACATGCAGTCTGTAACGCGTCATCCAGTGTCTGCGTGTACCATTCGACGCCGTTTACAGCAGAGTGGTCTGTCCGCAAGACGTCCATTGCTTTGTCTACCCTTGACGCAGAACCACAGACGTCTCCGCCGCCAAAGGTGCGATGACAGAAGGATGTGGACGGCAGAATGGAATGAAATTGTCTTTACTGACGAGTCAAGCTTCTGTCTGCAACACCACGATGGTCGCATTCGAGTCTGGAGACACCGGGAAGAGAGGATGCTGAACAGCTGCGTTATGCACCGCCACACTGGTCCTGCACCGGGTATTATGGTATGGGGCGGTATTGGGTATCACTCTCGCACACCTCTAGTACGCATTGCCGGTACTTTAAACAGCCAGCGCTACATCTCCGAGGTGTTGGAGCCAGTTGTCCTTCCTTACCTTCAGGGCTTGCCCACAGCCATATTTCAACAGGATAATGCGCGACCACACGTGGCACGCATTGTCCAACGGTTCTTCGTCAATCGCCAGATTGAATTGCTTCCCTGGCCGCCTCGCTCTCCGGATCTTTCGCCGATAGAAAACATGTGGTCCATGGTTGCTCTACGATTGACCCAGATTCCATCCCCAGCTGCAACAGCAGATCAACTTTGGCAACGTGTGGAAGCTGCTTGGTCTGCTGTACCCCCAAAACCCATCCAAAGTCTCTTTGAATCAATGCCGAGGCATGTGGCAGCGGTGATCTCCAACAATGGCGGCTACTCTGGCTACTGATTTTGGCAGGAACCACATTTCACAGAAGTCTATAAATTTAATCATTTGATACTTGGTCAACATGTTATCTACAAAATAAATTTTGTTGTGATATCTCTTGTCTTTCTTGGTGTTGCAATTTGGGTGGCCAGCAGTGTATTATTTATCCTTTATTTACCATTATTCAGGTCAAATAAAAAAGCTATTATTAATGTTACACTAATTTTTTATGTTTATGACGATCAAATGATTAAGCATTTATCATTACTTACCATCATTAAGGGCAATTAAAATATCCTTATCATTGTAAATAATCATTTTTTACATTGATGATATAAAAAAATTATCATTCATCATAAATTACCATTATTAAGGGCAAAAAAGTATTTCTTATAATTACAATAAAGCTACGTTAATGATATACAATCGATTTATCATTTATCATTATTTACCATCATTAAGGGCAAACAAAAGAGCCCCTATCATTATTACAATGTTAATGATCCCAACTGATTTTAAGTTAATTAATTTGAAGTAATGGATAAAATGAGGATCTATGTCAGAGTGAGATAGGATTATTTTGAATAGGGAGATTTTAGTCGTCCTAAACAGGCAAGATGAAACTAAAAAGCAACAAATTGGGAAATTAGGATTAAATCTATGAAAACTTGAATTACCTTAAATCAGATAGTCAGTTTTTTCTTCATATCATTCTTGGTTATTCCATTATGAATAGAATAACCAAGACTCTAGCTGTGGAAAATTTTATTGAAAGGGCATCTAACGACAACAACGCTTGGACGACAACGAAATCCGAAAAAGAACGCAAGAAACCTAGTTAAAGGAGACAAAGAATGTGCAATTAACGAAATCGCAGATGAGAGGAAATGAAGTTACCGTCATCATATATTTATAAAGCATTCCAATAATCTGGTAACACCTAGTGACTGACGTCAAGGAGATATTCTTAGAGTGACTCCTGTGTTTAGCTTGAAAATAATTCTGTTCTAGCCAATTTGTTCCTTACTATTTCTTTTCTTAACTTTTAAAACTAAATAGCCCTTATCATTATTACAATAATTTTTTCTATTAATGATGCAGAATCGATTTTTCTAATATCATTGTTTATCATCGTTAAGGGTAAAAAAAATTTACCTTAACATTATCACACAAATTTTTCTGTTACTAATCGATTCATTATTTATCCATATTTACCATTATTAAGGGCAAAAAAAGAGCTATTATTGTTATTACAATATTTTTTCTATGTTAATGATGTGTGTTGTTGTGACTGATGTCCTTTGACCGACAGTATACTGTCAATTCAAGTCCATAACGTCTATTGAGCAAAGTGGCAAGGCTCCAGTTTTTAATAGCACCACAAGGTTCGGAGTCCGACTTGGCTAAAGGATCGGTCCTGTAATTTTGAACCGAGTCAAGGGACGAGACTGGAACACATGTCCCCGCACCTCCAGAGGTAAATTTGAGAACTTAGAGGACATTGCAGCAACGACAGATTTTTCGTGCACCAGCCGTCATTAGTGTACATAGTAGTGGAATTGTCAGTGACCGGCATCGAACCACAGATGTTCAGATCCCTGGCTTGCTGCCTTTTCCAACCGGGCCACTGCGCATATGTTAATGATGTACAACTGATTCATCACTTATCATTATTTTCCACCATTAAGGGCAAACTAAAAGCCCTTATCATCATTTGTCGTAATGACAGATGTCCAGGCGAATTTCTTAGAATGACTCATGTGTTGAACATGAAAGCAATTCTGTTCTAGACAATTTGTTTCTTGCTCTTTCTTATTTACACGCTTGAAACTTTGAGATAAAAAAAATTACTTCCTGAACCATTTCTCAGATTTACAACGTAATAAATGGACAAATGTAAGGGAATTTTTGTTGATATTGTTAAGGATGTCAATTCACTGGTGACTAAAAGAACCCCTGTTTACACGATCTGTGTCTGATGTTCATATTTTGAAATTTGGCTTAATCCCTGATCTTCTGATCTGTGGGCTAATCCCGAATATTTCGGATTATAAGAATATAAATTCGAATATAAGAGTAATAATTATGGGATTATAAGAATGATAGATGATATCCGGAAAAGTTTAGTTTGCTTCCTTTCTTTCACAATGTTATCAGTAGTAAAACAAGAAAGTAGGGGGTCTTACTTTGTCAGAGAAACTCTTTGTTAATTACTGTTGCGTTTTTTTTATCTGTCAAAAAAATTAAATTTTATGTTTTAAGTCGATATGTCACACTTAAAATTGGTTCTTCAATGTGGCAAAAGCTGATATGTGGAATTATGAAATAATACTAAGTTATTCGTATTGGCAAATGCTGTTATGTATAAAAGAGTTTTTTCTCAACCCTGCCAGAAAATTTTAGTCTCTAATTGAAAATTTCATTGAAGACCTGCCTTATGCTTGAGGTTGAATATGAGTATTAACTAAAGAATATTTGGATTGAAAAACATAACTGAGCTTTTTTATATTTCACAACAAATGTTACTTTTTTAATTTGCCGAAAACATGAAAAAATGACGTATAAACATCTACCATAATGCCCCATATATATATATATATATATATATATATATATATATATATATATATATATATATATGGTAACTCTAGGATAGATGGCCATAGTTTTTAAAGATTGAAATAAAAATTCTTAGAATGCAAAAACACAAGAAATATTTATGCATATTTAAAATTCTTATACATATGCTCATCATATTTTGGGCAAAAAATAATTAAACATTGAGTACAAAAAGTGGGAAACATAGTTTGAAATTAAAATGGCAGATGGCCTTCTCTCCTTCAAGAGGAGGAGAGATGGCCATCCAATCCAAGAAAGAAAAAGTGAAGTTAAAATAGCGGAAAAATACACATTTCATATAGTTTATCATGAAAAACATATAGCAATTTGTAAAGATGCAATCATATCACAGAAAATGAGTGAATAAAGTTCGAATAAACAACATTTGAAGTATAATTTCAATCCTTCACTTTTCGTAAAATTTTTGCCACATTTTTGGCAAAGGTCTTGATAATTTGTACACGTTTCATGGAACCACTTCTTGCACTTTATGCTTTTATCCAGTCATCCTTTTTGGTTGTGGTATTGTATTCTTCTCCATAACCAACACAGTGATTGTCATCAAATTCTATTCTCTCGGAATCTGTAGAATCTGATAATTTCAAATGTATTTCATCTTCGCTACTGGAAATGTCGTGTTTTTGTTTTTTGTCCCTTGCATCATTAAAACGGTGCTTTATATCCAGTTTTTCTGGAAACTTCTAGATTGAGAATGATGCTTTCTTATGTATTTATTCGGAATATTGAAAAACTGGAAAAAAAACATCGTTCCGTATATTATATTATTATTATTGAAATATTTATATTAGTTAAAATTGAAACAATTTTATCCATTAATATAATTATAAACATAAAAGTTATATAATTATTTTAAATATAATTATATTTAATTAAAATCCTCACTCCGTATAATTTTGAAGTATTGATTAAAGGTGGTCGTCTCTCCTCGATTTTATGTGGCCATCTATCCTGAAATTGAAGAACAGATGGCCACCAAATTTAAAGCGCTACTCCGCCATTGTACGTCTTTATTTTAGGCTTAGAAGCAAAGATTGGTTTATATACGTGCCTTAAAAGTCCGTAAAGTAAAAATAAAGTAACATACGTATTGCAAAATTTTCAGATACCTAACTGAACAAAAATATTCAACCACTAACCTAAATAAACATTAAAATTTCACTTACTTTTATAATCGAAAAACACAGCTGTACCTCGCAATGAATGAACTCGTTGAACATTTCCTACGAAAAAAGTTTAAACTGCCATATATGATCAAGTTTTGGAAATATTTAGATTGACCATCTCTCCTTGAGTTACCCTATACACACACACACACACACACACACACACACACACACATATATATATATATATATATAATCAAATCCCGTTCTAGCGAACCCGGTATATAATGAACGTAAATTTTGGTACCGCCGTTTTCCTATTGTACGCAATTAAATTAGTATTGTGTCAGTTTAATGTAATCGATTTTAGTCGATTTAATTCATTAACGATCATTTTTAATAGATTTTATCATTTCTTTAAATACATCATTATTGAATGCACATTGCAACTAATGAGAACTCTAGAATTTTTCTTAGCGTTTCTGATATAAGAGAATCACAAAATGTATAACTCATTAGTTGCGATGTGCCTTCAATAATCTAATATATAAAAATGAATGTTTGTATCTCTGTAATTGTATAGAAATCCACAGTTTAGGAGCAACGATCGTGAAATTTTACATACAGGCGTCTTTAAAAACAGCCGAGGGTCTGAAGAACTTCAAAAATCGAAATTAATTACCGTTGATTTTTAATTAATAAAAAACCAACAATTTGTAAGCTGTTACACTTTGTGGAATCACCGCTCCGAATATGGCGTCCACGTTAGGGTTAGCTGGCAAACAGCGAGCGAAAAGATAAAAATAAATAAAATCAAAAAGTTTCAAGTTATATATTAAACCAGAATAATAAATGAAAATAATAATCTTTCAAGTCAGATTTTATACTCTAAAATAAATCGGATCCAACGGCATATTGACACTCTCACACGCGATGGAAAATTCGAATCAACCACGCTAAGTGTCACGATCTTTTTTAATCGCTACTGCAATCCTCCTAGCTTATGTCTCTGTGTCTATTGAAGAGTTAAAGACTAAGCTTCTATCCTGCTAACTTATTTCTCACTTAAAACTCCTCTTACTCCATAAATGTATGTATATTCACCAACCCATAGCAACTTTCCAAAAAACTCATTGCGTATATTTTTTACTTTACTCAACAGTGTTGTGCATAATCGTGGCGTAGTAGTTAAAGCGGTTCATTTGGTACCCCGTAAGTCTCGGGTTCGAGTATGGGATCGTGCAAATTTTGCTAAACCTGTATTTTCAGCTTTTTTATGAAGGCTTTTTTATTTCAGCTTTTATTTTATTATTTTTTTAATTATTATCTTTATTTTATTTTATTATTTTTTAAATTATTATTTTTATTTTATTTTATTATTTTTTAAAATTTTTTTTCAGCTTTTTTATGATGAAAGACCGAATATAGCTGAAATCTGAGGAGTTTATTATACATTTATATATTTTAATTGGTTTTCATATTATTAATGTGTATAACATTTCGTATGCTTTTTTTTCTATGTTATTTATACTGTGTTTAGTTTTTTAATGGATTTTGGTAGGTTTATTATAAATAGATGGCGCCACTATTTTAAACTTTTAGTATTCCATAAACCAGGTGTTCCTAAACGAACGGTACATTCAAATTAAATACAATGTCAGTGTATGCAATTAATGCCAATATATATATATATATATATAATAAATACGACGATCAATGTATACGATTGATGTAAAAAAACAAAAAAAAATATATTAATAAAAAAATCGTAAGGGATATTTTTATAGACAAAATAATGTAGAAGAAAGTATTCAAATTAAATCTCATAGGACATACTAAAGAATATAGTACAGTTAATGTAGTACAGTTTGAGGAACATATCTTTTACATTATTTTAATATTTTTTTGAATAATGTCCAATCGTCTGCCGCATTAGCAAGAAAAAAATGTTTTTTTTTTGCCTATTTCGTTGTTATGTGAAGATAAATTTATTTAAAGTAACAGAAAAAGGAATCACGTGATCAGCGTTTAATAAATTAACCTTTTACATGCCAATGTTCCTTTTTTGGAACACCATGTTTAATATTTTTTTAAAAAATAAAGTGCGATATCTGTCAGTTTGAAAAATTACCGTATATTATAGAAGGCATGATTTTTTGACTTTTTTTTTTCAAATATGAATATTTTAGCGTAGAAAAATTTCTAAAAATCAGCTTTTTTCACAATTTTTACAGTACGTAAGAAAAAAAATTCTATAAAATTCCTAAAAATTCAAATCCACCCAAAAATTTCCCCATCGTACTTGCAAAGGACAAGTTTAACGAGTTAATAAAATAAATTAAAATAATAACAAGAAATATTTCCTCAAGACTGCGTAAAAATGCAATGTTCCAAAAAAGGAACATTGGCATGTAACGATATACAAAAGCAGTGATATCACACGTGATCAGTGATTCTGCCGTCTGATTACTTAGAAAATTCAGCCGAACTTACAAAGCTGTATGCCCTACAAAAAGGAGACTCTTTAGACGTCGACGCAAATGACATTCGGCAGTTTCTTGGATTACTGTTGCTTAGTGGCTACCACTCAGTACCTGATGAAAATACATATTGGAGCTCTCAGGAAGATTTGCATATCCTAATTGTTAACAATACAATGCCCAGAAATAAATTTCGGATGTTAAAATTATTTCCACATTGTTGATAATAGTAAATTGAAACCAGGCGATAAATTAGGAAAAATTTCTCCCTTTTATGAAGAGATGGGAAAAAATTTTCGTCAATTTGGATTTTTTCATGAAAATATGAGTATCGATGAATCCATGGTTCCGTGTTATGGACATCGTTCGGCTAAGGTATTCATACGTGGAAAGCCAATTCGCTTTGGTTTCAAAGTTTGGATGATCTGCTCAGCAAATGGTTATCCTTATGCTATGTCTATCTACGGTGGAAAAAGTTCGAAAAATGAAAATTTGCCACTTGGATCAAAAGTTGTCTCCGAACTATTATCTTTTATTGACAATCCAGAGAAACGCAAAATATTTTTCGATAACTTTTTTTACATCGTACAGTCTGCTAACAGATTTATCTAACAAAGGCTTTAAGGCAATCGGCACAGTGCGAGATTCCAGAACGGGACAATGTTCTCTTAAAACAGCAAAAGAAATATCGAAATTTCAACGTGGAGAGTTTGATTACCTATGCGATGGAGAAGTTTATATGTGCTATTGGAACGATAGTTTTGTTGTAACTATTACATCAAATTTTATCACTCACGAACCATTAGGAAGAGCAAAAAGATATGTCCGAGCTAAAATACAAGTTGATTTTCCTTAACCTTACATTATAAAATTATATAATAAAGGAATGAGTGGAGTACACCTGTTGGACCGACTTCCTGGAAGTTATCGACCAAAGTTACGCAGCAAAATATGGTACTTTATTCCTTGATCATAGTGTGGCATGTAAAAGGTTAAATTCTAAAAATTAATCTTTAAAAATTCACCAAAAATCATAAAATGGAGGTAAAGATTCGAAAAAGATTTCATATTAAAGGAATTTTTATGATCTTTTTCGTGATATAAATTTTATAACCCTCAAATTATTATTATTTTAAATGCAAACTTAAAAAAAGTTACTAAAACAACTCAAAAATTTAATTTTAAAAAAAATCTAAGAAGAATTTTTCAAAAATCTTTCTTAGTGCACTCCTACACTAAAAGAAGAATCGCCATGCAAATTTTCAGCCCTTTTATTTCCCGCGGTTTGGTCTGTACGTTGTATGTCAGTCAGTCAATCAGTCAGTCAGTCAGTCAGTTACGGAACTGTTTTATATATATATATATATTATTATTACTATCTTTATATCGTAACGTTAACTTCATGCGCACGCATTATTTTCCTATGCTTTTTTTTATCTTTATAATAGCGTAATTTTCATATGATTTTAAACAACAATAATTTTTAACTGGCATTCAATTCGATGTTAAAACTTTATATTTACACCCTATTTAAAAGAAGTAGGGTGTATATTTTCAAAGAGAATGTTTCAACACCCAACTTCAAAGAAGTAGGGTGTAAATTGTAGGGTAGAAAGTTGGTAAAATCAAAATTTTGTGCAATGTATTTAATTTCTCGATTAAAAGTAGTTTTTTTCTAAAAATGAATTTATTTCCCTTGAAAAGCTAAATATTTTATGCACGCGGTTTATATTATTATTACTATCTTTATATCATAAAGTTAACTTCATACGCGAGCATTATTTTCATATGCTTTTTTTATTATTATCTTTATAACAGCTTTATTTTCATATGCTTTTAAACAACTATTGTTTTTATTCATATCATGTTGGTTTTTTATTAATTAAAAATTAAGGGTAATTAATTTCGATTCCGGAAGTTCTTATTATCTTTATTTTCATATGCTTTTACATTTACGAATTATTCAAATGTTGGTTAAAAAACTTATGTAATTCATACATTTGCGTGAGTTTAATTATTGTAATTAATAAATTTATATTTCTAGAGAGGATGTTTCAGGTTTTAGTGGTACTATGATGAAAGGCTGAATCTACCAAAATTCTAAGGAGTTTATTATGGAGAGAAAAGGAATTTAATATGTAGAGGATGTTTATAGGAGTTTAATATGGAGAGGAGTTGAATGGTTTGCAGCCCTCAATCAAACACTTCATTTTTTAAGAGGCAACGCTACAGTCATATCATGGTTCTATTGGAAATTTCAGCTAAACCTGTAATTTCAGCTTATTTTTCTGCCCAAATGATAAAAGGCGAAATCTAGCTGAATTCTGAGGAGTTTATTATAATTTTATATATTTTTTATTGGGTTTTCATTTTATTCATGTGTATAAGATTTCACGTTTTTTTCTATGTTATTTATAACGTGTTTAGTTTTAAATTAATTTTGGTTAGCAAACATTAGACAATTTGACATTTTTACTTTTCGGATTTTAGTGCTTCAATGATGAAAGGCTGAAATTCCTGAATTCTGAGATGTGTATAACATTTCACATATACTATTTCTATGTTATTTATACTGTGTTGATTTTGGTTAACAAATATTGTTAAAATCCCGGGCAATGCCGGGTACTTCAGCTAGTAATGTATTAAAAATGATAAAATCTATTAAAAATGATCATTAATGAATTAAATAGAATAAAATAGATTGCATTAAACTGACACAATACTAATTAAATTATGTACAATAGGAAAACGGTGGGACCAAATTTGCGTTCGTTATAGCCGTGAGTTCGTTATATACCGGGTTCGCAATAACGGGGTTTGACTGTGTGTGTACATATATATATACAGAGGCTGTTCACACATTTTTTAGACGATGTATATTGTATTCACAAAACTAAATTACATAAAATTCTTGTGTTTTAAATGTTCTATTTGACATCCCTTATTCTGAACTATCTTTCCACAACGCAATTTCCAGGATAATAATGCCTTTTGAAGAGTCAGAGGAGGTATTCTATCCCATTCCTCCTGAACAGCTTTCCAGAGTCCTGTAAGGGTTTTGGGACGACGTTTGGATAATGCAGATTTTAAAAGTCCGAAAGCACAAAAATCCACAGGTGATACATCGGGAGATTTAGTAGGGATATCAGTGAAGGGTATGGTTTTGATACCAGTTTTTTGTTCCATTTCTTTTAGGAAATTTACAGTGGATTTTGATGTGTGACTGCTAGCTTTGTCCTGATGGAGTCTCACAGATTGATGGCATTGTGGGTAAAGCGATGGTATTTCATTCAGAAAAATTGGCGATAAAATATGTTCCTGATAGTATTTGGAGTTAATCTTGAAATTTTTTCCACTCTCTTTATTTTTAACTTGCCATTATAAGAAAAACCAGCATTAATCATGAATCCCTTAGAAAAACTTTCTTTCGATTCCTTGAACCATGTGCTTAAATTTTTTTCTCCCTCTTTATGATAATAAATGGCTCTTTTTTTGTTGCAATCATTTAAATACACCCATGATTCATCTATTGTGACAATTGTTTTCCATTTTTCTTTGGATAAGTGTTTCTCATATAGAATTCTGCAGCGTGTCCTGCGTTCAGCGATATGATTTAGAAGAAGACGATGCACATTGCGTTTTTTCGCTTTCTTAAGATTTAAATCAACGTTTATCATTTTGTTTACAGTGGACACCGAGCATTTTAATGATTTTGCAACTGTCCTTTGACTAGGGGGATTTTCTTTTAACATTAAACAACGTACCTTTACAATAGTCGAAGATGTCTGTTTTTTCCTTGGATACTTGTTTGGAATTTTTGTCCCACTTGAGGCTCCAATTTGTCGTTTTTTTCCTTTCTTGTTGACGATATTACCTATCGACGCTTTAGATATCACAAAACCATGACTCTCACATCGTTTTTGGATAACGGAGTATGCATATTTCTCTTCGGAAAGAGCATAAATGTCGCCTTCGAACCACTGCTTTGTTAAAAACGCCATTTTGGATAAAAACAAAACTTTCAAGCCGCAGACGATAATTTTGACTCTTAAAAACATAGTACAATTGCAATTATTTCTTTTGCAGCAAACGACTTTTTATTACCGCTTACCAAAATCGTCTAAAAAATGTGCGAATAGCCTCTGTATATATATATATATATATATATATATATATATGAATTTCTTACAAAACACCATGTTTTTATAGAGGTAGTATAACATGCATCATAATTCATGTATCAAATATGCACCAGTGATACGATGAAACTTTCTGTTGAAAGCAAACCAAACAGAGTGAAGGAAGAAACTGGTAAACAGAGTGTAATGAAGCGCCTTCGGATATATGAAAATTTCATAGAAATATTAAGAGGTGAAGTCGATCGAAGGCTTTTATCATTACATTGTTGTGATGAAATTGGGAACGCCGACTGAGCGGGACGATAATTATAGAGCGGAGAGGTCCTGTGTGACGTAAGGCAGTGAATAGTCCTGCGGCGGTGGTCAACTTGGGAGGTAGATCGCCAGACGAGATTTAAGAGTTTGTCGCCAGGATTTGACACTACACGACAATGGACTGTGTTTTCAGATTTACAACGGCGGCATGTAAGAACCAAAGGCGTCGTGTGAGGTTTATGCAGGCATGTTTTCCGTGGGGGCGTGTGCGGTTTAGCTGAGGGCGGCCAATAAAATAAAGTTTGAAGTGAGCAAGCGAATGAGTTTTTTTGCTGAATCTTGTATGGATGAGAAAATTTTGAGGAGGAGGAGACACGAAAGAAGAAAGGAGTTTGAAATGTATAAATTAGGGAGTTTAAAAAAAAAAAAAAGGGGGCTCTCTCTCAGATCTCTCTCTCGAGTCTCAGACTCAGACTTCTGGCGTGTCGGGTCGAGCTTGGGTTCCCCGCTTTTATCCTGAGATTTTGCGTATTGGAGTAGAGCTGCGGTTCTCCTGGTGTTATTACTGCGTTCAGTCGAACTTGGAGTTCCCCACAAATATTAATGATAAAATAGAATTCCCTGCATATAAAATAAATAGTGGAGCGAGTGTGTCGCGGTCACAAGAATCATCAAGAGACGGAGAATCAAGAGGTGTGTGTGTGCCCTGCCAGAAGGATCCAAAGTACAGAAGGATCCAAAGGACCCCAGCTAGACGAGTCAGCGGATTCAACAATTAGATAAATATCAACGGAACTGAGTGAGTGGCACAATTTTATTGTTTAGATTAGTCCCCTTTTGTTTTGGTTTTGTTTTGAAATAGGTTGTTTACGGTTAGAGTAGGAGTAGTTGATATAAGAGTTGATTAAGTATTTTTGAGTTTTGGTATTTTGTCGTGCGCTCCCTATTTTCCTCGTCAAGTAAATTTTGAATGTTAAATTTCGATATAATGATAAACTAATGTTGGTATATGGATAGTGTGTCTATAAAAAAAAAAATATGATTAAAATAATGTGTACAAACAATGTATAATAATTTGTAAATAAATTTAAGTTTAAGTTAATTTTAAATCTCTCTGTTTTATTTGTTTTTCCATTTTTTAGTTCCCTTGTTCGTCAATTGCTAGTTACGTCCTGAACTACGGGTTATTAACAAAATAAATATTAAAAACACAACGCACCCAACTACCCCTTTATAAATAATTTAATGTACTAACTAACTATTTCACGCCCGTTAAAATAACTTTGGACGAGCAATACGACAAATGGTGACCGTGACTCAGTCTCATGGTGTGTTAGGGACTTTAGAGATAAAAATTTTTTTGTTTTTCAAAGTGAAGGGAGCCGCACATTAAAATTTATTTTGAAAGCGCGCGATGTTTGAAATTTAAATGTGTATTTGCCATATTTAATTTTGAAGGTATATGAATAATTGTATGAAATCACAATTTGAATTTTATGAAAACATATAATTGATGTGCATTTGATTATATTGAATATTTTAAGTGGTTTAGAAATTTAAATGATATAACTAGTTTGATTTATGTGGGATAATTTGTGAAAATTTGATTGATTTTGGTACAGGTGTTTCAATATATTGCATTTTATTAATATTTTGCATATTGAGGAGTATTTTTGGAAACAAATTTGATTTGAAGTGGTTTAGAGAAAAATAAGAAAAATTGATACTGATATATGTTTGAAGTGTTTATTGATATATGATTTAAAGTAATTAAGTTGAATTAAGACGAAGTTTCAGAAATTGTTTGAATTGTTTAGAACTAGTTTGTGACATAGAAGTTTACATTGAATTTATTGATAGATAATAATGATTGGTATTTTGAAATAATTAATTAAATTGAGGAATGTTTTATGAAAAGTTTTGATTAGTTAAAAGTGCTTGATTGTATTGAATTCAGTAGATGAATATTCGAGGGTCATTTCGAAAAATAGAAGTGTTTTGAGAAAATAGGTAGAGAACTGATATTTGTATGATAATTTGAGAAAATTATTGATTTAAGTACAAGTAGTTGATTATTTGAATAGTAATTAGTAGGATTGTGCATAATATAATTTGTGAAAGATAAGAGTGTGCAAGTAGAATTTAGAATTGAATTGTGTTTTTATATATTTTAAAATTGTGTATGCATTATGTATTTTGGGGGAAGTCAGTGTTTTGAGAATTTAGAAATTTTAATTGTTATGTCAATAATCATTAGAGGTTTTTAAATGTAGCGGTAAGGGAAGTATTTAAGAAAAGTGGGATAAAGTGGCCATAAGTATGGAAACCATTTCGCTAGAGTCGTTGATACCAAGTTTTAGTGGGGAAAAGGAAGATGATTTTGAAGATTTTATTAGAAAATTTAATCAGACTGCGAGTTGGTTGAATTGGTCGGAAGGCGCGAAATCTCTGTTTTTTGCGTACCGATTAACAGGAAAAGCGAGACGAGCCTGGGACTTTTTAGAAGAAATTGAAGGGGATGGGACGTTTTCGTTAGTAATTAAAAGATTCATGAAGGTCTATGGAAAAAATATGGATAGTGCGGAATCGCAGGTGATAGAGAGAGTTACGATTGAAGACGAGGAGCAGCGAAATGAAAAGAAATTAAATATTGATGTAGAGAGTGATAAACTAAATATTGATATGGAGAATGATAAACTAATGATTGAGGGGGAGAGTTATAAACTAAATATTGAAGTGGAGAGTGATAAACTAAATATTGAGGCGGAAAATCAAAAGGACAATAATTCAGAGACAAATCAAAAGGACAAAGACAGAGAGAATAATTCTATGATAATAAAATCGGATGAAAGAAATAGTCAGGAGCAGAAAATTAAAATTTTTGAGGGAAAGGGTGAGAGTGTGAACAAAGAAACGACTCAAGCGATTGATTTAGTGACAAAAAATAAACTAGACGCGAAGGCGAATCAAATAATGATAGGACGTAACACGGCGGAAATAAATAATGATTATGAGTCGGAAAATACCCCAAATGAATTTAATAATAAACAACAGATAGAGTCATTGAAGGAAAATAGGATGAAAGCAGATCGAAATTGTAAAACTAGTGGCGATCAAAGACAAAATAAAGTAGAGACCAAAAATGCAATTGTTAATTTAGGTCAAAGAGGGTCAGTGAAGGAAAATGGGAAAAGTGTAGATCAAACAGGTATGGTGATAAGTGATCAAAAGATACAAACAGGGAAATTAGATGAGATGGTGATTAATGGGGAAAGAAAGAAAAACGAAATTAATGCAATAAGTAGAGTTAATGAAGTAAATATAAATAAAACGGGTACGATGGCCAGGTCTCTAGAAGTTGAGGTAGAAATGGGCAAAGAGTGTGATAATCATTTAGTAACTGATAAAAATAATACCACAACAGACAGTATGAACGAGGTTGGAAGGGACGAACGAAATAATTTAATCAAGGAATGTGAGAGGCAGACAAACTTAAATAGCAATGAAGTTGAAGAAATTTGGACGGTGAATGCAAAAATATTCAGAGAGAAAAATTTTTACACAGCGAGTTATGTACAGAACGGGAATAAGAGGATAACAAGGTGTCAGAAAAAGAGAAAAATTGAGAAGAGTCATAGAAATGAAAGTATAGGTAATAGAAAGTTAAAGAAGGGCAGTACGCGAAATTTAAAAAGAAAGACGGTTAGACATTTGATTTTTGCAAAGAATGGGTTTAAGACGTGTGAAAATACTGCTAGCATTAGAGTTAAATGGATGATGAAAAAACCCCGATTAAGAAAATTGCTGAAGTTTACGTTAAAAAGTTTTGGTTTAAGAGACACGGGAAGTCAGGATATCCAGTTTGTTTACACTACGCGAGGGGGTTCTTTTGTTGAGGATCATGCAGTTTTGAAAAGAGCAGAGGGCTTGGTGGATTTCTTCCCCCACTGTACAAAGAGGAAACGGTTAGTCTGGGACGGCCTTTGTTTACGTTTTACGAAGGGGGTACGAGTGTGCGTTTAGAGGGGCGTTTCTCCTTTCGAAACTTTGAGGAGTACGGTAGAAAGGCGAAAAAAAAACGGGTTTGTTTGGAATACGTGCAAATGAGCAAGAGAACAGGGTTGTCGGTGATAATATTTCCAGTACGGAAGTACAGGGCGAATTGCGTTTGAAAGATAAAGTTAAAAAAAAAACAAAAAAAGTGCTTCGTTTATAAAATAAATAAATAAATAAATAAATAAATAAATAAATAAAAATTTTATAATTATCTTAATGAATTTAGAGCTGCAGATCTGAATTCTCTAAAGATAAGATTGGTTCACGAAAATTAGTGATGGAAACAACATTGCGTTAAAAATACATTAAAAATAGGAAATGCATAAAGCTATTAGAAAATGGATGAAAATCCTGGCCAGATTTGCATTCATTTATCTAAAAAAATGGGGATGCACATAATTTAGGTGAGCATTAAATATAAAACGCAGAATAATACATAAAATTAGCAACTAAATAAAAATAATAGTTAAATAAAACGAGCGTACAAGAAATAAACATATAAGAAAAGAATATTTTGAGTTGAAGAAACAATGGGTAAGTGTCAACAACAGGGGGTGTTAAATCGATAAATAAATAAAATAAAAATTTTTGACATACCTGTTTGGAGTTGAGAATATGCAAGGGCGAAGTTTGTAGATCAAACAAGATTTAATTCCATCATCATCGTCGAGGTTGTAAAAATATTCAGCGAGAAAAAAAATTGCCGTGTCGTTAGAGAAAGGGTATCATATGAAAGAGATAAAAACAAATAATATAAGTGAACGGATGGGATTTAAAATAATAGTCGACAAACAACAGTCATCCTAAATGAAAAGATATTTTAACAAATGTTATATAGTAGTGGGTAAAAAAATATAGATTTGAACTCAACCACGTGAGCGGTTTAGAATAAAACGATCTCTAAAATGAGTTATTTCACTAAAAGTTTGAAAATAATCACATAATACGTAAGCAACCAAATGGATAAATTAAAAGATAAATAAAGATGATACTCATATATAGATTTAATCCTGGATGAGATGTGATTGAAATCCAGAGAGCACGAGGTGAAAGATTCAAACCAGATACGAAGGGGGAGTTGTAATGGCACGACGTTAAAAAATAATTAGTACCAGGTGTGCCTGGACGAAACCAGTTTAGTTTCGAGGTAGGAAGAACTTGGGACTGGGGTTATTGTGTAAAAAAACTGAGAAGGGGCTCGAATTTAGGTGAACGTAGATAACCGGGTAAACATAAAATAATGAATTATCGAAGGCTGAGCAAAGTTTTCAGTTCGGGTACGCAAAACGTTGAGTTAGATAGTGCAGCAAATATTACAGGAAGTTTTGGTCAAAGGGAATTTAAACAAAATAGGTGTGGGGGTCAAAAATAGAATGTACATTTTTTGCGATATAAATAAATAGTTTGACTACGTGTTAGCATGAGTGGAAATGTTGGGCTAAAATAATGAATAAATGTTTAGAGTTTTGTAGAGTGTAAATATCGTGGGAGTTAGGAACTATGAATAGTAAAATGTATTGTGTGTATATAATGTCATTTGCAAAGTGTTGAAAATTTTTTATAGTGAATCATGTGAAAATTAGATTGAAAGTAATAAGTCAGTATTTATGTGCAAAAGTGTTTTGAAAAATGTATTGAAATATATAGTTTTAGATAGAAATGTTAATTATGGCAAATATACATAGATTAATTAATGATTTTGAATGTAATATAATAATAATAGAAAGGAAAATCTAGTGCATTGTTGATAGTGTTTTGGGACTGATCTTTTCAATATATGATAAAAAAAAAAAAAAAAATTTTTTTTCATGATGAAAGCTGTAATTGTGTTCTAAAACAGATTGAATATTATAAAATGTGATGACAAGTGCGACGGAGACGGCAAAGGACATTTTGTCGGCGATTTTGTTTAACAATTGGTGTTTGCAGTATGTAAAGTTTTCCAATGTGTTTCGAGCAGGACATTATGGACTCGATGACGGTCGTACTTGTAGATGCTAAGCTAACCTTTGTGAAAGTGACAATTTCATCGTCAGAGTAAAGAATACATGTCACAAAGACTCTCTCATCATGATGTTTAAAATATTGCTTTTCAGGTATTTGATGTTAACACAGATTGTATATATATGGACGGTAAGAAATATAATATAAATCTGTAATTGGTTTCAATGTTATAAATTGTATATATATATGTTTGTGTAGTGTATTGTAAACTTTTCGAGGAAGGGAGCGTATATAGGGTTTGCTTTAGGAACGGTTGACGAAACTTTGTTTAGGAATTG
>OU015490.1:219249390-219329390 GCA_907164885.2 Dolomedes plantarius
TGTGTGTGTGTGTGTGTGTTTGTTTGTGTGTACGTATGTATATATTTATACCCTTTTAATAACAAAAACAAGAATGTATTTAATGGAGTTCCCCTTTCTCTTAAAAGATAATAAGAGATATTGAGAGAAGCAAAAGTAAGCGATATATCTCTTGCATTACAGACATAGGTGAAATCTCATCTTACAGTTCACTGAATGTATTGTAATTTAAAGCTTTATGAAATTCTGTAAAATTAGGAAATATTTTCTGTTTAGAGATTATCCAAGTATTATGAAATTCCTGCTAGATTCAATATTATCAAAAACAGGAGATTTTTTACTTGATTTTTAATAAAACTGTTATGAAAAAATAATCCTGTAAACGAAAAAAAGCTGATTTTTTATTTTATTTTTCGCTACAATATGTGCACATAAGTAATACATCGCGTTACACATCGCGTTACAGATGGCTCTGAGTAGTGTCAGTTTAAAAAAACCCTGTATATTTATATATATATATATATATATACACTGGCACAAAAAAAATATGCACTCAGAAGGAAACGAGCTTCTATCACGAAACTTAACATGTATGTAGTGTATGAGGCGATAAGTAAATGATTACAAATTCAGAAGAACAGACCGTTTTTAAGAAGATTTGGCATGAAAAAGGTTACAAATCAGTAAGTAGTAAATCCATCTCTGGCAGCTATATAAGCCGAAACACGGCGTGGCATCGAATCAGTGAGGTCACCTATTACCTCCTGCGGAAGATCATGCAATTGGGCTGAAATCTTTGCAACTGGTCGGTAATTCCCCAGTATTCCGGGACGGCTGCAGTTGCCTTCCAAGCACGTCCCAGACGTGCTCTATTGGCGAGAGGTCTGGTGACCTGGTAGCCTCGGGAGTACAACATATCCTTGAAGATATTGTTGGGAGAGTCACGCAGTATGTGGACGAGCGTAGTCTTGCTGATAAAAAGCACCTGGGCGATTTGATAGCATATGCAGTACAACTGGCGTTAAAATCTCGTTCACGTAACTGCGTGCCGTCAAAGTGCGTTGAAGGACGACTAGAGGTGATCGCGCGTCCCAACAAATCGCTTCCCACACTGTCACACCTTGTGTAATCACCGTATGCCTCTCGACAACAAATGCCGGATCAGACCGGTGGCCTGTCCGCCTCCACACGCGTATGCGATGGTCATCAGCATTGGGACTGAATCGGGATTCATCGCTGAACATCACACGCCTCCAGTCGGCCACACTCCAGCTTGCCCGACGTCGGCAAAAATCCAATCGACAGTGCGTATGATGTGGGGTCAGTGGTAGGCGTCTTAATGGACGTCGACTCCTTATACCTGCGTCGGCCAGTCGTCTCCGAATGGTTTCCTTTGATACCACTGGATGTCTGGAAGGTGGTAAATTGCGTCGAACCTAGTCTAGCGACGTTGTTGTTGCGGACGTGGACGCTCTTATGATTGTGCGATCATCGAGCAAATTTGTGTTCCTGGGACGCCCTGACTCTCCGCGATGGTAGATTATCCCTTCCGTGATCTATTGTTGCCAACACCGAGTAACTACCATATCGCTCCACCCGAGGTGGCGGCCGATACGCCTGTTCGACCAACCTGCTTCTCTGAGGCGTACTATACACCCCCTCTCAAAGTCCGATAATTGTTCGTAATGTCGCCGGTTACGTGTCAGAGGCATCTCTAGTCACAATACTGTCCATCCAAGTCGACACGTTTGTTTGAATAACACTATGGCCCGAGCAATCATGCTTTTAAACTCTCCCAGCTGCGCATCTCACATGCGCATAGCGCATTCACCATTGTCTCTTTGGCGTCCAAATTTTAATCATTTGCATATCTCTTACCAGACTGCATTCCTGCCAAGTTTCGTGATAGTAGCTCGATTTCTTCTGGGTGCATAAATTTGTTTTGTGACAGAGTGTATATATTAATATATATATATATATATATATATGCACCCCCCCCCCCCCACACACACATATATATATATATATCAGAACATAAATGGGAATGAGCAGATTAATTAAGAATAATTAAGATAATTGTTAGGAATATAATGGTAGCACGAGTTTTATTCTAAAAGGGAAAAGGTGTTTAATATCTTAAGTGACCAATAGAGGACGCCACCTGACGGTGCAACTAAGAAGAAACGATATTTTTGGCAGGGCAGGCTAAAATTAAAATTATCTGGGGTTCGGTTCAGGAATTACATAAGGTAAAGCTCTGGAAAGCTTGAATTTGATGATTTCAGGGATTTTTGGGCGGGCTCTGAACAAAGGATTTAGTCAGTACAGAGGAAGTTTTCGTTAGGGTAGGAGGGCTGTTTTGGCCTCTCTAGAGAGAAGTTTTGTATGGAGCGGTTTCATTTTTAAATAATTCGTAATGGAGGGAAATTAATTAACTTACGATGGAGCTCTGGGATTGCCATGATTATAATAAATAAATTGAACGTAACTCCTGCCTTGTTTATATTGGTCATTTTGACCACGTCTGCACCTAAACTCAATAATAGCATGCGGATTACGAAGCGTGTCATATATATATATATATATATATATATATATATATATATATATATATATAAAGAGAGAGAGAGAGAGAGAGAATCTGGCAGGAATTGTTGCTGATAATGTTATGATAATCAATGTAAAAAATGATAATCATGTTATTGTATGAAAATCAATATAAAAAATATTATTTGAATATTTTGACTCATAATATAAAACTTCCTGGAAAGTATGTTAACAAATTTTGGTCTTAATAAAATAATTCTAAGTAGTTATCTATCTCTATTTATCTACATTAGTTAATTAAGTTCACGCATTTTTGGGGTGGGAGTTCTTAGTCTGCTGTTTTAAAGTTAAGAGAAATTATTTTTTGGTGTTTTGTGGAAAATATTAAATGATGATACTTCTGAATCATCAGCTCTTTCTAGTTTTCTGGATGTTCATATTGCACAAGTTAATAAAGTATATTGTTTTAATTCATGAGAATAAGTACAAACCTAATTTAGTTTTATTTCAATGTACATGTAAAATTTTAATAATTCCCTACAATCCAAAATTATAATGTTCTTTTCTTTTGTTGCCACGTCATCCTGAAATTTTATATTTTGGCCCAGAATTCTACCCATATTGTATAGTTGTTAGCGTTCTGAGCTGCCATGTGATTGGCTTGAGTTGAAATCTTGATTAAGTCTTGGTCGTTTACGTGTCGCCCCCGTTATAGGGAACAATGCTGGCTCAGTTATATGGTGCCCCCCTAATAAAATAGCCAGCAAAGTCTCTCCATGGGGTCTTCATGAGCCAATATCGGAGAGTATCTACCGAAAGAAACAAGTGCCTCCCGCACTGAAAGAAAAGAATTCATCCTGAAAAATAATTTTTCTAATGAATATGTGGTTACAGATCTATGTCTCTAAAATTAGGAATAACTTTAGAAATGAATAAAGGGGTTTTTAATACGTTATTAAAATGAAATCTAAGTTCAT
Organism: Dolomedes plantarius; assembly: GCA_907164885.2. Lineage (NCBI taxonomy): Eukaryota > Metazoa > Arthropoda > Arachnida > Araneae > Dolomedidae > Dolomedes > Dolomedes plantarius. The sequence continues at coordinate 219,252,894 of OU015490.1, forward strand.
GAAAAGTTGTAAGGAAGGAAATTTAAAGAAATGACATTTCCTTTCGACATCCGTAGATTTCCGTCGACGGAACAGTAACCTCAAGGTTAGGAGACCCACTTCAAACTTCGGACTGTTAAAGGGTCAAAATATGACCCCTAGAGAGTAATAATTACAAGATAAAAACATTTTATATACCATGTTTTCAAATTTTCTGTTGAATCATATAAACTTGACAATTCTATGTATTAATAAATACTTAAAAAAATTTTTTTTTTGATGAATTATTCCATCAACTTGAAAGAAAATGAAGTTATATGGAAGTTAAATGGAAGTTAACTTGCATTTAACTTTTCGTTCCCGTTCCGGCCGATAGAGGGCTGCACCAGTCTACTAAACAAAATTAACTGAAAATAACTGAAAATTAATTTAATTCTGCTTAAAGATAGCAAAAGTATTAAAAAATGCATTGTCATCGTTTTCTGAGCTATTCTAAAAGTTTCAAATGTCTAGCTAGCCGGGAAGTTAGTTAAAAATCGATTGCAAGATTTGTACTTGACAAACACACTCACAAAGAAACACACAAACAAACAAAGAAGAAAGCAAGTTAATAAAAACATTGTAAAAAATTTAGGCAATTAGTCCCGTATGTAAGAAATATTCATGAAGAAAAAAAATTCGCTTGACCGAAAAAAAATTAAAAAAAAAATTATAAACCAACGTCCACTGTTTCTGACTTCAGAAAGAAAATATGAATATATGAGGAACAGAATTTCGAACTCTGATAAATTTTCAACCTTCACGCTAATTCAGTAGTCAGAACTCTGACCTGGATTGTACACACACACACACACACACACACATATATATATATATATATACGTTACGATAAAATTGATAAATCCGGTGATTATGCATACTTGACCGTTCAAAAATATGATCAATCGTTCTTTATTTATCAAATTTACTGCGCATTACGCAATGTCGCCAGTGTAGGACGGTAAATTTGATAATTAATGTATTCACGTCGAGTAACCATTATTCTGAAGGTAAGAAGATCAGATGTGGGAAAAGAAAGAGGCCAGCCGAGGAATATATTGGCAGTAATAATAGCTACTGATAATAATGAGTACTGTCAATAGGGAACAAAGGAGGGACGTCCTTCACTATTGCATACCAGAAAATAGTTTGTACTATGTAACGAACAATTTCTTAAAGTAGAGAATGCACCAAATATCACTCTGTATGTATGTGAATATATATATATATATATATATATATATATATATATATATATATATATATATATATATATATATATATATATATATATATATATATATATATATATATATATATATATATGAATAATGATATCAGATATACTTGTGGATGTGAAAGGTAAAAACGTCAGGCGTTTTTTTCATGATTATGAGATACAAAACCATAGAAATTCCCCAGAGCTGTTTTCTATCTTTCAACCTTTTATGAGCTAATATCATGCCAGTTTAGTGCAAAAATACTTTTACAAGAAAGAAAGCCGAAAAAACTTTGGTTTCTATAGTGTCTGAAACATTTTCAATTATCAAAAGAAGAAAGTACTTTGTCACTGAAACTCGGAAGACGGGAACTATCGAAGCAGAAAACTTTTATTTTCTTAAAAGAGACGTAGATGTGTACGGCAAATTATTATTTTCCCTCTGAAACGAAAGCTCATTCAAGTGCGTTTTCTATAAAGTTTCACAAGCGATATTAGTCCACGATTTTTTTGTTGCTAATAACTCGGGAGAAATATGAAAGCACTCCACGGAGTTTCTTTTGATGATCGAAGAAATCCCTTTTATTAATATACAGTATCGGTTTTATTAATATAGATTCTCCAGACAAGGAAATGTCATTTAACGAAGTTTTTTTCCAAAATACAATGACAATGAACGATTTTTATCCAAAACTCTGGTTTTTAAGAGATATTTTTTATGTTATAGGATACGAGTATCACTGTAAACTTTTTTACTGAAATACAAATAGACTATTCAGGTATACGCCTCTCAGTTTGTTGGTAGACAAGGTTCTTACTTTATTAACTGACTATTCCATTGTTTACACCTCCTGAATAAGTTTATTAAGTTTAGTATAGCTTTCTACTATATGTACATTTGTATATATATGCATATATGTACTTCAAAATTTTGGCGCATTTTGGTACGTTTCTGTTTAAGTGCTTACTGCTTGTCGAAGCGATATAGACTGGATTTGGCGTGCTGGCAAAATTATAACTTGCGAGGTACGGACGGACGGTTTTAGCGTCTGGAATTTTGCTCTCCGGAGGACTGTTATGGAGGAATGTAATCCTAAGTTAAAAATGAAAATGCCTAAAAATGTCTTTGCAACTTTTATGAATTAATTTTCCACATTATTAATTGAACATTACTAAAATTGTTCATGGAATACGCAGGTATTTGTATTTCTCACTCATATTTTGGTAAATAAATATTTAATTACTCAACAATAAACCTCATCAGTTATATTAGATGAGAGAATGTAGTTTCTGAGATATTCATATCGCAAATGATGCCAAATTTTCTTAAACACCCTGCATATAAAAATTAGGGATATTGCAAGAAATAATTGCACAGTTGGCGACGCCTCTGTTAGAAAAAGAATGCAAACTCTAATCTACGAGATGGGGGGAAAACGTGTTGGGCAGAATTGTTAATGTACTACGAAATTTCGTGGCTGCTGGCAGGTCAACCTCCGGGCACGTTAAGAATTTAAAAATAAAACAAGATAAATCGCCTTTCGGTTATAAGAAATAAAATCTTTCATCATATTGTAACAAGACACGGAAAATTTATCGCAGTAGGATATTTTTGTCTTTAAAAATCTGCCCGGCAATCATTTTTCTTTCACGGAAAAAGCTCACTCATGTACGCTTCCAATAAAGCCCCGTGAACGATGGAGTGTCAATTTTGTTTTCACTTACTCGAAATTTCAGAGAAACCAGGAATTTTCAGCGGAGAGAAAATATACTTATTTCCAGGAGAGGGAGGTGAGCGTAAACTTAATACAAATAATATTTTTATGATATTCTTTGAGTAATAATTCTACTATTTTGACTTTCAAAAGCAATACAGAAAATATGATATTACTAACTGAATACCCGTACTTCTCTACGAAGTACATTCAAATTAAATACAACGGTCAATGCATGCAATTAATTTGTATGTTTAATATCCATAAAACATACTAATTTGAATGAAATTCTTAAAAAAACTTCCATCTCAATTAGTCTAGTGGTTAAATTTTATCTTTTATTTTTATCTAAATTTTATCTTATATTTTTCTATTTTTTGTCAATTTATTTCGTTGTTATGCACGTGACGCAAAATTAATTTACCACGTGAGCAGCATTTAATAAATTAAATTCTAAAAACTTATCTTTAAAAATTCCCCAAAAATCAGAAAATGAAGGTAAAGATTCGAAAAAGGTTTCATTTTAAAGGAATTTTTATGTTCTTTCACGTGATATAAATTTTATAACCCTCAGAATATTATTTTAGTTAGAAAAACAGTTTAAAAATTTAATTTAAAAAATCTAAGAAGAATTTTTCAAAAATGCTTCTTAGTGCACCCCTACACTCTAAAAAGAATCGCAATTCAAAATTTCAGACCTTTAGGTCCAGCGGTTAGGTCTGTGTGTTATCTGTCAGTCAGTCATTTGCGGAACTATTTTATATATATAGATTTGAGATATAAATATCCCTGCATCTACACTGGCTAATCAATTAAATCTGAAGTGGCTTATTGTTGAGTACCGTAAAATCTTGACTATAATACTCACACGTGTATAATACGCCCGCTTGATCTTGCACGAAATTTTCGGAAAAAAATTAAAATTCAACTATAATACGCACCCATAACTTTTCAATATTTTACTTAAATATTGCACAAATATTTATTGACATAAATAAAATTTGTAATAAAAATAAACAAAAACGTCAAATTCAGTAGGAAAATTTTTTTAATTCAAAACAAACAATATCGTGAAATTATCAGTCTTTATAAATTTCACTAGAATATAACTTATCTATTGTTTGTAGTTTATTCAATGTTTAAAACTACGTTTTTTTTTATATGAGTGTAATACGCACCCTCATTTTTGCGGACTAAAATGTGAAAAAAAAGTGCGCATTATTCTCAAGATTTTACGGTAATTAAATACTTATTAACCAAAATATGAATGAGAAAGACAAATGCATGGGGATTCCCTGAACAACTTTAAATATGTTCAATATGAGTGCCACCTGTGACATGTCAAGATGGTACTTCATTTCCTGCCAAACGCGCTCTAGCATGTCATCGGTAATATTTACCAAAGCAGCACTGATTCTTAACTCCAGTTCCTCTGCATTTGAAGGAAGCGGGGGTACATAAACCAGGTCTTTAACATACCTCCAGAGAAAAATATCACAAGGCATAAGATCTGGTAAACGTAGTAGCCATTTAAAAAAAAAATGAATAAAAAATCAGCGTTATATAAAATACTAGCTGAATACCCGTACTTCGCTAAGGAGTAAATTCAAATAAAATACAATGGTCAATGTATGCAATCAATGCCCAATATATATATATATATATATATCTCGTATATACACTTAAGAGCCAAAACATTATGAACACCCCTACATTTTGCAATGAATTCGCCTGGATGACGTGGAAGGCACGTGATCAGGTGGAAGTGGTATTTAACTGCTGCTGGAGAGTCTGAAGAATCATTCTTTCGCTTACTTCTGTGTGTGATGGAAAAGACTGCGGATCTAAGCGACTTTGATAGAGGGCAGATTGTAATGGCTCGAAGGCTCGGAACAAGTATTTCCGAAACTGCACGACTCGTGGTTTGTTCGCGACCTACAGTTGTTAGTACTTATGCAAAGTGGATGAATGACGGTGAAACCAGCAGTAGACGACATGGTGTTGGACGTCCACACGCTATCAAAGAAAAAGGTCGTCGGAGACTGTCTCGCATGGTGAAGCAAAACCGGAGCCAGACAGTGGCTCAGCTGACAGCCCAATACAATGCAGGGCCAAGTAGAATAGTATCGCAGCACACTGTTCAGCGGACACTGTTGGATATGGGGCTACACAGCAAACGTCCCACTCGTGTGCCTTTGCTGACCAAGCGTCATCGCCAACTTCGCCTGTGCTGGGCCCGGGAACTGGTCCATGGATCAGTGGGAGAGAGTTGCCTGGTCAGATGAATCACGGTGACAATTAGAAAGGAGACCTAAACAAGTCTATGTTTCCTGTCTCACAATTCAACCATATTTTTATAAAGCATACATAAGAAAAAAATTAAAATGTGCTGCAACAGAATATACTATCCTTTTATAAATCTATAATTTTCCAAGGTAACCCTTTTTCATTTCATTATAAACACTTTGAATGAAAATTTTGATGCAGTGGAAACATATAATATTGTTTCATTTTTAAAATCAATCAGTAAACAGTCATACAACAGAAAATTAGGTTATTTATGAAATTCTCAATAGTTCATTCAATTTAAGTTCTCTTTTGAATAAACAAGATGTTTATTCAAAACAGTTGTCTAAGAAGAAGGAATCCAAAAACAAACAGAGAATTTTTCCTCGGAAATCTTATTTGACTATCATTAGAACTCGCACTGGCATTTTAATTCGAATCAGCCCTTTTTTAATTTGTTATAATACGAATATGTTTAAACATTTTTCATTTCGTTGAATTATTATTACTGACAAAATATTAAGATTTTTTTTACTCATCAAATCTTAACTATCTTTTTATGATACAACTGGATGTTTTTTGAAATTTCCTTGTTAAAGTAACTGGTGTATAATAAATTGCTTTTTGCTGACCATACTCGACTATGTATTATGCCCACATTTACTGTTCTAAAGAAGAGGGGTTTAATGAGACTTAAGAACTTACATAATGTAAGAAAATTACAAATTCATTGGTTTAATTTTAAGGAGTTTATAAAACACAATTAGCTTTTTTATTGTAATCTTTTGAGATTGGATATTTCTTTTTTTAGTTAGATACCGTTTAAGTTGGGGAGCATAATATGCCTGAGAAATTGCTGTATTATGCTACCCAACTTAACGAGTGCCAACTTTCCTTCCTTAGTTTATTTAAAAAATTTTTTTTAAAAAGTAAATACTTTTTTACTTATCGTTCACCTAATTAACAAACCACGTAACTCCAAAAAATACAATTTTGGGATTTTCATGCTATTACATTAGTTTATGGTCCTTGTACAACTCTGTCAAACCTCATAACTCCAAAAAATTTAGTTAATCCAAAAAAAAAAAAAGGAAAAACAACACATACTACGTAACTCCTTAATTTAACTGTTGCTAACCTTGTAACTCCACTTTAGTTATGAAGATGTTTAATTACATAACAATGTGGTCTATATATATCGCAGAACACTGTAACATTTATTTTTAAGAATAAACGATAATAATTTATCTTTTCACTGTCAAAAAAATCCGTTTTTTATTCATCCTGTAAAAAGTGAGAAATGTTAGTTACATGGTTTATTAATTACGACAACTCTATATTATTGTTAGAATTTTTTTTTTCTGTTTGGTCTTCTCCTATACCTATTTCCTCTTTAATACTTCCCTTGCTTATTGACAACCTTTCGACCATTAACTGGCTGTTCTATGAAACCGAACTTCATCTCCCTGATCAGAGGAATATTTTCAAAATAAAAAAAAATACACTTACAGTTAAAGAGAACTCCGATCGAGAAATCTTTTGAAGATAAAAAAGGGAGAAGTTTTCCAATGCTTTAGAGCAGTGACAGTAATATGATATAGAATTTACTGCGATATACAATTTATATGCATATTTAAGGGAATCTCCCAAAGCAAATAAAGTCCGTGGGCCAGAGGTAGCCTAATGGTAGCCCGTCGGCTTTCGTTGATGAGAGTGCTTGGATCGAATCCGGGCAAACACTATTAAATACATCCTTGCCTAGGCCGGATATGGGCACTTAAAATCCATAGACCGGAAAGTTCCTCATGAGGTCAGAGACGGTGGGAACGGGCACCATCCCCTCACATGTCGCCCCTAGGTTTGGCGGTTATATATATATATATATATATATATATATATATATATATATATATATATATATATATACTGAAAAGCTAGAAAAACTGGTACACCTGCCTAATATCGTTTTGGGCCCCATGAGCACGCAGGAGTGCTGCAACACGACGTGGCATGGACTCGAATAATGTCTGAGGGTATCCTGGAGGCAATTCACACCATGAATCCTGCAGTGCAGTCCACAAATCCATAGGAGTGTGAGGGGGTGGAGATCTCTTCTGAACAGCACTTTGCAAGGTATCCCAGATATGCTAAATAATGTTCATGTCTGGGGATTAAGGTGGCCAGTGGAAGGGTCTAAAGTCAGAAGAGTGATCCTGGAGCCTCTCAGTAGCAACACTCGACGTGTGGGGTGTCGCATTGTCCTGCTGGAATTGTCCAAGTCCGTCGGGACGCACACTGGACATGAATGGGTGTAAATGATCGGACAGGAAGCTTATGTATTAAAATTGAGGTGGAACCAGGCTAAATTGTACTTCTGCTCTTGTGGTGCCATTATAAACCGGAGCAGAACTCCGCAGTCCTTCTAGCCTATATGGACCTGGTCTGGAATACTTCAGGCCAGGAGACATTAGAAACAACAACAACAACAACAACAACAAACAAAAACAAAAAGTTGTAGTCGGCATCCAAACAAATTTAACTACAAGACGCCTAAAATCATTTAGCTCTTATTGCATGTGTACAAATTATGGATGAGTGAGTAACACGAACATTGAATATGTGTAGTTCTAATAATTAGAGGTGGAAATGGTTGGAACAATAATTAGATTGATAAAACTACAGGCAATGTTTTCTGAACATTATAACTATTAAAAACTTATTACTTAAGTACACTGGTGAAATAAATTTAGAGAATTTGCATATTTATCGAATTTCATGAAAAGAACTGAACTGAATGTAAAACCACTGCTTCTAGATAAAAATGCAAATCTTGTACGTCGAATACGTAAGCGTATACGTGTGTAGGCGGAGCCAGTAGAGAAACAGACTTTATAAGCGTGCGTAAGTTAAGTCGCATTTCGTTCGCTAGCACACCTCGGTGAATTTCTTGGTGTTATTTTGCAGCAATCCGTTAATTTCAAATTGTAACAGTAAAAATGAGTAACAACCAACGTTTAGATGACGGAATGAGGTGGCAAATTGTGGGGAGGCTAGAAGCAGGCCAATCTCAAGTCCAAATTTGTAGAGAGTTCAATTTAACGCCCAGCGTCATGTGTAACTTATGGAAACAGTTCCAGAATACCGGATCCATCGAGATATAGCCTGGGAAAGGTCGTCCAAGAGCCACGACGGCCAGAGGAGATTGCCATTTGTCGATTATAGCGAGGCGTAACAGGAGTGCTACAGCTTCTCAGCTCTCTTGTATGCAGCCACAGGAACCCGTGTATCAAGGGTGACTGTTTCCAAAAGACATCACGAGAGAGGGTTGTTTGCAAGAAGACCTGCTGTTTGCGTCCCGCTCACTTCTACGAACAGGATAATCCGTTTATCATGGTGCAGAGAGCATAGAGATTGGAGTATGGATCAATGGGCGACCGTTCTCTTCACTGATGAGTCCCGGTTCAGCCTAAACACCGATTCTCGCCGTACGTTCATATGGAGAGAACCAGGGACCCGCTATCTACCCTCCAATGTCCGCGAAATCGACCATTATGGCGGAGGAGGTTTAATGGTCTGGGCAGGCATCATGTTGGATGGCCGCACACCTCTCTATGACTTTAAAAGAGGCACTGTGACTGGTGTCAGGTATAGGGATGAGGTCTTGGAGCCCTATGTTCGCCTTTTCAGGGGTGCAGTTGTCCCTGAGTTCATTTTAATGGACGATAAAGCGAGGCCACATAGAGCTCTTCTGGTCGACGAATTTCTGGAGAGTGAGGATATTCGCCGGATGGATTGGCCAGCCAGATCTCCAGACTTTAACCCTATAGAGCATGTCTGGGACGCTCTGGGGAGGGCAATTGCAACTCGCAACCCCCCTCCGAGAACCATCCAGGGAATGAAAACAGCGTTGCAGAACGAGTGGGACCAATTGCCACAGGAAATGATAAACTGTCTTATTTCAAGTAGGAAATCACGCTGCGAGACCTGTAAATCTGTAAGAGGGGACCATACCCCCTATTAACCCATCTATTAACCCCTTTTTTTGCTTATTCTGCTACCGCTGTTTCATACCTTCCGACTCCAACGAGTGTTACGCACGATCATGAGTGTGCATTACAATTATTGAATGGTTATTTGTTTTGTATTGTATCAATGTATGTACATATCAAATTTCATTAAAATCGGTACAGTAGTTCTAGAGATAATCGACCAAGTCTGCAAATTCTCTTAATTTCTTACACTAGTGTATAATTACTGAAGCAGAGTACACTATAAATTGAGTGAAATGTTACACAAAATATTTTGCTTCTTACCTTTTTGAATATCTTTGATTTATCTTAGATAGAAATAAAAATATCATTACTCCCCAGAGAGTTTCCCCTGAAATAAGTCTTTTTTTTGCAAAAATGTACACACCAAGATACTTAAAAATCAGAATTGTTTTAGAAAATCTTGGCATCTCAGGAATATGTCAAAAAGCCCAGCGGGATGATTCCAGAGACGTTCTGCTTCAGGAGTTATTTTCGTTTCCAAAAAATTGCATTTGGTTTAAAAGAATTCTTACTGTATTTTGCATTTACCGTTTTTTAAGTACTACAAATCTTATATATTTTTTTTATTTTATATTCTGCCTCGCTGTTTTCGATGTAATTGGCATGCAAAAGAAGCATTTTTTTTTAATCTTTCTCAGGAATTTCTTGCTTATTTTTACTGAAAGAAGATGGTTGAAATATTTTGAACTTTTTAAAAATGCATTGAAAGCATGTTATATTTATTTCCGCTTTGAATTTAATTTTCTGGGTATATGCAAATGTAAATAAGTAATAAGAATTTGTATATTTAGATATGCACAGATCCAGGGATGTATACGTACAAAAACCCTTTCATATATTGAAATCAAACAGAGAAAATGAAAGAAAAAAGTTAACTCTATCTTGGCTTGAAATCCAACGTAATCTTTAATTTTAGACGAGAAAATATCTAATAGAAGATGCCATTTTGCTTTAAGGGTGAGGGATCATCTTTGCACTCGCAAAAATACACGGATTTTACTTCCAAGCTTAATGTGTTGTCAAACAGTTAATTGGTTATTAATTTAAACCAACTTTTAGGGGGAATTTTACAAAGCTTTATCTTTTAGAAAACAAAAGCAGAATTGTTGGGTTTAGAAATTATTTTATGTAAAAAAAATTTGTTTTATGAATAATGAATCTTAGATCAATGCATTGCGCACGGATTTTTAAAAAAAAAACTATAAGAGATATATATTAAATTATTTGTATATATTCTATCCATAGGTTATACATTAATCTACACCTAAAATAATTACCATATTTTACATAAAAATATTATTTTTTCAGGCAAATGTATTGTAATATACAAGAAATATCATAAAATGTTTTTTTACAAAAATTTGTTGTAAAAAATTAGTAATATATACATACCTAAATTTAGGCAGAAATTCTATAAACATAGTAGATAAACATGTATACAAAATTTTAGCAAGTTGTGTCCATTAATTTTGAAGAAATAGTGCACACAAGTTAGAAAATAACAGTTTTTAAAAAATGGCCATTTAAAGTTTCTATAAATTACTTTTCAATTAGCTTTATACATTTGTCCATAAAAGAGGTTCTAATTATAGTATCGACTTCATATTTAAAAGATTCCTTACATTCCATTCTTTAAAATTAAATCATAATAAAAAATTGAGTTTTTTGAAGGTTTTAAGGTGATCTGCCCCGTCTTAATTTATTGTTCTATAGTACTTAGTCTTGAAAGTGAAGACTAAAAAAAAGGTATTTTAGATACAGGGTCATGGAAAAAGGTGTCTGTGATTGCAAAGGTAATTAAGGCCATTTTAATAGATCTCAAGGTGATTTTTTTTGCCGAAAGATATTGAAAGATATTGAATCAAGATAGATATTGAATCAAAATATTGAATCAAGTTTTGGGCATTTCCTAATAGGTTTCTTTATGAACACCCATCGTCGCTCGGCATACATCTAGGTGATAATCGATCTCCTTCCAGGTACGCTCGATCATATCAGGAATAGTCACTATTGCAGCAGTGATTCTGTCAGATAAATGACGTAGTCCCGGATCTTCTCAGCGTATACAATGTTTTTCAGGTAACCCCATAGAAAAAAAGTCTAGAGGCGTCAAATCGGGGCTTCTTGGTGACCAAAAATTTGGACGGTCCCTTCCTATCCAACGTCAAAACCCATGTAGAAGGAAGCGCAATGTCACAGCGTCGGCGCATGCCCCCAACTCTGTCACAGTCACCATGACACGGAAAAATAAAACACCCAGAGGTAACATACCATCTGCTGCTACGCAAAATCCGGTCAGTTTTTGTTCTCGGTGTGCACAACTGAAATCCCGGGCAATCTTTTTCGATGACCCTGCATGATAAATCATAAAAAAGCTACAAAGGGCCCACATTGACTGTAATTAAACTTGAATTGATCAGGACTAGGATCTCAAAATGTAAAAGCCAATATTCTACTCACTGAAATATCCCTGCAATTCGTAAAATTCACTTTTCATGAATTTCTGTTTCTCTCATAATTCTCTCATTCTTTTTGAGGCTAACAGAACAGGACGTACACATTTTTTTACAACTGTACATTAACTTATTTTTTGCTCTGTTTTTCAATATTTGTCATAGGTTTCTAAATGCTCTGGATACTTCGGAGCAACTGCCTGCCAGAGAGGGTCAGGCGTCTAACAATGGAAACGCTCCACTTTCAAATTTTTAAAAATTGCTTTAATTATTAGGAACAAAAGTGACTCGTCAACAAACTCCAGAAGCCTAGTGTAAGGTGTAGAAGTGGTACGCCAGATACTCGAGACAGAAACCTTTTAAATTTTTTTCTATTATTAAGAACAAAAATGACTCGGTAGAAAACTAAAGAGGCTAAGGTGTGGAAGGAGTACGCCAGATACTCCAAGAAGAAACCTTTTAAAAACTGTTGTATTATTAAAACAAAAATGATTCGGCAACAATTTCAGAAGCCTCTTGCACGGATGTGGAAAGAACACGCCAGATACTCCGGACAGAAATCTTTTTAAAACTGTTTAAATTATTAGGAACAAAAATGACTCAACAACAAACTTAAGAAGCCTGGCATACTGATGTGCAAGGAGTACGCCAGATACTCCAGGAAGAAACCATTTTAAAACTGTTTAAATGATTAGGAACAAAAATGACTCGACAATAAACTTCAGAAGCCTAGTGTACGGGTGTGGAAGAGGTTCGTCAGATATTCCAGGAAGAAACTTTTTTTAAAACTGTATAAATTGTTTAATACAAAAAAGTATCAACAACAATCCCCAGAGGCGTCGTGGACGGGTGTGGAAGGTGTGCACCAAATATTCCAGGCAGATATCTTTTTAAAACTGTGTCAGTTAAGGACAAAAAAGACTCTGCAACAAATTCAAGAAGACTCGAAGGGATACGCCAGAAAAAGCTTAGCCTCTTAGTATCGCTACCTAGTACAAATTATGGTGGCTGCATTAGGCGGGCAACAAGCATGGATGGTCCTATGTCTTGCCACTTTTTGCACATAAAGCTGTGTGGTATCAATATGATTGCGTATACTTGGGTGGTACATTTATAAATAACACGTAACAAGAAATGATCTCGCTCATAAATATTTCTAAACAATGCATACAAGAACATGAGTAACACTACTTCAAATAAATTACAAGCAATCACTCCACAATGAATATCACTTTGCTGCAAAACAAGCCAGTACTTAAAAATATCATCTGATAAGAGCAGAGTTCACAACAAAACAAAACCAATTAGATCTTTGTAAATAAAGCTAATATGCGAAACGTTAAAACACATATTATTCTAGAAATATTGGAAACATCACTTTACACTAAAAGTTACTTTGCGAAATGTTAAAGCACTCATTATTCTAGAAATATCGAGAACATCACTTTACACTAAAACTGTTTTACACTCAAATTGGGAATTGTAATGCTACTTACGAAAGGAAGACAGATATTCCGAAACTTGATAAGAAACAAAAATTGTTGGTGATGTATTTAGTAAGAGTTTCAGGCTGTAAACTCTGAAATTTAACTGTTAAAATCACTGTTAACTGTTGTGTCGGAGTTTTGTATCCGTCAGAGGTTGGCGGTTGAGTGTGTGTGTGTGTGTGTGTGTATATATATGCAGTGGAATCTCGATCGATCGTTTTCGGATCCATCGTTTTTCCGTATGTGTCGTTCATTTTATCCAGTCCCAACAATCATATTGCTTTGTTATGTTTCCGCATCTATCGTTTTCCCGCATTTATCGTTCATTTCAATCGGTCCCTTGGAAAACGATAGATCAAGATTCCACTGTATATATATATATATATATATATATATATATATATATATATATATATATATATATATATATATACTGAAATGCTCTTTCCTCACTTCTAAACTGTTTATAAGACAATTTATGCTGTCTACATACAGGATGAAATCCTATGTAAAATGGAAACCAAATATGAAGAAAATTGCCTTTGCAGTGGCTGCTTTTCGCCTATTTGCCTTGCAGCTCATCTGTGTCGTATTAGCGTTCTTACTGAAGCTGCCAGCCCCATGTGTGATAAAAACGAGCCTATGGACAAAGATCACCTGCGTGTCTGTGGAGCTCTCCATGGATATAATGATGTTTCTAGATATTGGGAGGCGAGGAGACTCTTGGGAGGATAACCTTTGGTTATCTCTGTTGCTGCTGTTTTTTTCTGTTTATTACTTGTTTGTATACTATGTTCATGTACCCAAGCCATTGGAAGTAATAAAAAAATTACTGAAGTGCCAGAATTACTGGGATATACGATCCCATTCGGAATATGTAGCAAAACACTTTATTGTCAACGGTTTGTCCTCAAGCAGTATATAGAAAGCGACAAACATCTATCGTAGACTTAAGAGCTGACTGCACAGTGAGCAGGGCAGGTTATGATTTAACCCTTTGAGGGGCGCCGTTTGCACAGTGCAAACGCCTAAATCTAGTCTTTTTTCACTTTCATTCAATGTATTACAGTTAAATGAGCAGAAAAATGGTTAGTACTGCTATCTGTTATCAGTTTAAAGAAGTAAAAACATTTTGCAACCTTTAGTTTGAAAATTTTTCAAGATTCTTTAGGTTATAAAAAATCGGGAAAAAATGTGCACCGTGCAAACGTTTGAGGTTGTTGCCCCTGCAAGGGTTGAGCGAATTTTTGCGAGCTACGATAGATGGTGCGTGTGTGATGGGTCATGATATTTTGGAGATACAGTCAAAGCTTAAATTTTTACAATCGACCATTTCAAGGGTGTACTTTGAGTTGAAAAATTCCGATAAAACATCAAACCTACGTCAGTGTGGCCGTTGGAAGACTCTGGATGCTCTTAATCAGCACCATCTGTCGAGAATAATTTCAAGCGAAAGGAGTACATAATTGATGGAAATAACATCGCAATGCAATGCTAAGGGTCTCTACTAACGTTATCCAGAGGATTGTACAACATTCAGGTAATGATATGGGCTTTAACGGCCGATGTTCTACCTGGGTGCCATTGCTTTTCTCGTGAAACAGAACTCTGAGTCCCGTTTGAGCTCAGGAACACCGCCCATAGTCACTGGATGACTAGAAAAGAGTAGCCTTATCTGCTGATTTTCGTTTCCAAGTGAATCGGTCAGATGGAATTCTCCGAGTGTGAAGAACACGTCATGAATCAATGAATACAACATGTCAGCATGGGACTGTATGTACAGGCTGGTGGTACCTCAGTAATAGTATGGAGTGGTGTGAGGAGATGGCGTGAATTAGGATCTCTCATACGGACCTACAACTTCTCTGACCGGTGACCGCTATGTTAACATCCGTTCAGATATGTTACAACCATTCATGTCATGTATTCACTTGTATGGGTTTGAGCGCCCTCCAACAAGAGAATGCGCCACCACACACATCTACAGCTGCTAAATTACGATTAGAGCAGGGGTTCCCAAACTTATCCAAGTCGTTGCACCCTTAAGGGAATTAGAATTGTTTCATGGCACCCGCGTCATATAATAGCTATATGTGGTATATTATTATTATTATATATATATTATGTATAATATATATATTTCATTTGTTCGACTATGAAGAAATTTGAGAAGTGGTAAGAGCATTAATAAATTAATACAACTTGTGTTTAAAAATCCTGCAAGTACTTTAGTTGTAATTAATAGGAAAACATATCAATAAAAGTAATAATAAAATTACCCTCCAAATGCTCTTGATATACGTGTGTTTAGTTTTAGTGTGACGAGTCAGCCTGCTGCTCACTGCACAATTGTTGGAATCGCGGAATAAAGCTTGATACAGCTACTCTCATTTCTTTTTCGACATTAATTTTCGAACGATATTTGCTCTTTATAACAGCAACTGCTGAAAACCCAGCTTAACACAGATATGAAGTTGCAAAGGTAATGAGAAGCCTTATAGCTTTTGCACTTAGAATGGGATACTCATTTTTTAATAGATATCTAAAACTCCGTCAAACCCAAACAAGCGAATTTCGCTTTCAGGCTTTTGTCACTCAACAGCTTATAAATTCAACTCATAGCTCAATAGCTTATAGATCACTCAATAGCAATTCGATTTTCTTCCTCTTGTGAAGTGAATTATTTTGGAGCTTCAACATATAATGGATCTTGAATCCACGCAAACTTCTCGGTTTGGTCTTCTGCGAAGTACTTTGCGAACCAGTTAGTTGTGATAGGTGCTCTGTGAAAACTGTCAGCATGCTATGTGAAACTTTTTCTCCACTACAGACCATGTACTGCTGCAATACAGGAAAACAATCTTTGCCTCAATTATCATTCATTTTACTTTTCCACATCAGTAGTTTTTTCCTTGAATGAAGAAATATTATCTTCAAGCTTCAATATATGCATGTTACGTCCCTGAAGAGAAACATTTAATGCCTTTGGTTTTTCAAATATGTCGCCTGAATATGCAAGTTTCAGTAGAATGTGTGGATCCGCGAAATTGTTGGCTTTCATATGATCATTTTCTTTCAGGAAATTGAAAATTTCTTGTCGAAATTCAATCGTTCGAGACAGTACATTGCCACGTGAGAGCCAACGCGAGCTGCAGTAGTATAAAAGGGTCTTGTGATCGGCCCCTAAATCTTCGCATAGGTTTTTGAAAAATCTAACTTTAAGTAGTCTAATTTTTATATAGTTTACCACCTTTATTACACAATCTAGGACGAGATTCAGGATTGGATAACTCAGTGATTACGATGAAAGTGCTTCTCTGTGAATGATGCAATGGGTCCATAAACAATCAGGGGCTTTGTGACGAATCATCGCCTGTAGGCCTCCGTAATGACCAGACATTGATCGAGCATCATCCGTGCACACACCGATGAACTTTGTCCAATCCAAATCATTTTCCGTCATAAATGTGCCAAGGATATCGAGCATATCTTCAGCCGTTGCACTTTCAGTAATGCTTTTACAAAACAGAAGTTCTTCAACAATAGTACAACCAGCAATGAAACGTACATAGCTGATGAGATGTGCATCCTTATTGCTGTCTGTGGCCTCATCTAGTTGCAGTCCAAATTCATTTCCTTTCATTTTTTTCTATCAATTGATAACTGAGATCCTGAAACATGTGCTGGATTCTTCGATTGATGGTGTTGTTCGACAAAGGAATGTTCGTCAGATGTTTCCCCGCATTTTCTCCTATCATTATATTAGCCATGTCCAGAGCAGCCGGTAGAATTAATTCCTCAGCAATAATGTAGGCCTTTTTGTACTTCGCTACTCTGTATGCCACCTTGAATGACGCCAACAACACATTTTTTGGCACTGATGCTTGCTTAGTGAAAAAATTTTTTCGTTGGTGCAAATCTTTTATTTTTCTGCTAAAATATTCACGTAGTTTGTCGACCATGTTGGTATGCGTTTTTTCAAGGTGTCGTCTCAATTTACTTGGATTCATGCTCTCGGATGATAGAACTTTAGAACAGATCACACACTGCGGTCTCTCTTCATCATTGACTTCTATTGAAGTGAAGCTAAAATCCAATTAGCCGTCTTTGTATTTGAGGCATTTCCACGCACGTCACATGTCAATGCATAATCTTTATTAGTACTTGCATTATCGGTTTTTTTTATCAAAAATCTATCCATTTTTACGAAAAATATCTATACAGCTTTCTTAGAACACACATGTACAGCGACCACTTTTGAGATAAATGACGACGGGACTACCTGCCCGAATAATCAGACGATATGAGCAGTTAGAGGAAAGGGGAGAAGGAATGTCACCACACCCGTTCGTTATTGGTTATTGTGAAATATCTGCAGCCGAGAGGGCAGGTGCAAAGAACGCACAGGAGGCATTCTCGAAATTCTTTGGGCAGGTGCCTTCCGACCGTTGGGGAGTGACCTGGTTTTTGGTGATTGACCTTGACATTTTTTCTCTTTTACTAAGGAAGAATGCACATACAAGACAAGAATACGACCGGCTATGGGAAAGCCTATATCAGATGTGCCATGGTACGTGACACGAGACGAAACCAGACACTCCTTAAACTATGTCGAATCTACTGATTCGATCTCCCCTCTCGAAGCAATCACAAAGATATACAACAGCGGACTCGAAGAGGAGAGTTGTTTTGACCCTTTTTGTCCACTTTCTTCAAGTCTTTTCATCAAGTTATAAGGGAATAGTCCTCAGAAATAGATTAGATTGGAGATCATGGGCGCTTCGCGGCACCCCTGATCTCTGCGTGGCATCCGAGGGTGCCGCGGCACACGCTTCGTGAACCTCTGGCTTATAGGAAGACTCATCCATGTTTTGAAACATGACATAGCCCCCTTGTCATTCAGATCTTAACCTTATTAAGCTTATCTGAGAGACCATGCAATGCTGGCACATGTCCTGAGGATATTATCCCAACATTATAATTTTTAAGGCTACTTTATAATGGGGCCATGTAGCTGCCTATCTAGCATTGCTCCCTATAGGGAGATAACTCAGGAATATCCATGCCTTAGCCGGGATTCGCCCCGAGACCACACCGTGGAAAATCACGATGCTATCTACCATACGACATGGGAGGTGATGTAATCAGTAAGGCTTGTTTTTCTCACAACTATTCAATTATAGACGTCTCATTGTAAGGAGACTACCCCACTAACATCCCTTCTCTAGTATTTTTCAATAATAGGGTTCGTACAATTTCATTATAATTGTCTTAAAGAGTCGGGTGCCACTACAATGAACACTACGTTGGACCAGGATTCGAACCTTAATACCAGGAATATTATTAGCAGTATATTTATCCCTTTTGGTATATTTTAAAGTCCAGACTTGTCAGTTTCAAAGAAAAACAACAATGGGAAGATTTAATATCAATCCTTGATGTTTGGTTTGGAGCACTACCTTCAACTTTTGCTACACGGGGCTAATTAGACCGGGACCTACTACTTAAAGCCGATTCCGAACGGCTACAAACATCCATGCCAAGAGTGGGACTAGAACCCATGGACTTTGGTACAGAATGCCAGCTCCATAGCTTAAGCCATCGTCTGGCACCAATCCCGTATGATATGAATGAAACTTTATGTTCTGCTAATCTGTTTTGTTATAGCGTTAGGTTTTAAAGACATCCCACAGATGGTTTTTAAACTCTGAACTATAATACAATCATAGGCAAAAAAAATTAAATTAAAACCCCCCATTGAATTCTATCAAAAATTAACAAGATAATAGGTAATAAAGTTTTAAATTTATTTCTTTAAGTGGTGATTCAAACATCTTTTTGATTTAATGCATAATAAGAATATTAGAAAGCTGTTATGGTATACAAAACACACTAACGTATGTTATTTGCGCCAAATCAAATTACAAGTGCAGTATCTAGTATCTGCTAGTAATAAACAGTACTTTGATATGATCTTACTACATTTCTGTGCTGAATAACTACCATACATTACCTTGATCAAATCATAGCTTAGTCTTAGGTTATATTATTCTAATGCAGTTTTCTTTCTCAAAGTTACGTTTAAAATGTTATGCTTCGGATGATTTTCAAGAATTTCCTGAACTTGTGGTTATCCCAAATCGATAAAAGTTCTCAGGGTTAAGGAGATGTTGCAGGTTTTATTCCTACAGCTGACGTAAAACAGTGGTTTTAAAGGAAAATGCACTTTAATCAATTTAAACAAAAAAGAAGATTTGCAGTAACATCGGGCACTTGTTAACAAAGTAACGTAAATTCATGCATTTCCAGGCAAAACGTGATGTTGTAAAAAACAAAATCACTATCCTAAATAGCTTTATGAAACTAATCAAGAAAAAACCATTACTCAGAGAAAATCTGCCTTGTAAACATAAATTAACATGCGGGAGAGTTTAAGAAAATTCATAAATTAATGCACACTGTATTATTTATTCAATATTTTTTCAACAAAAATAATTTTTTTAACTATTAAGAGTAACGGACAAACTCCTTTGTCATTTGTTTAACCATAATTTTTTGAAAAACAAGCAAAAATAGGCTTATAAGCTATTAAGCGAACAACGACTGAGAAATCGTTTTAGCTGTTTTCGTATATATAGCTTAGAGGAGTGGGTAATGTTTCCACTTAAAAAAAGACGAACTTAATCATAAAATATTTTGTAATTCTGTATAAAATATAAAATCAATATGTTTATATCAGTATTTTCTTTGTCAAAGTAAATAGATGCTGCTCCCATAAATCATTATTTTTTTAAAGAAAGATACAGAAATTTAATAGAAAGATGCAATGCTCTTCTGATTATCTGTGTTTTAAACAGTAGTTAAAAAGATTTTTCCCTCAACCTTTTCTTCATACTGCCTGACTTGAAACATTTTGGGTTTGAGAGAACATTTTATGGGGTTTAAAATATGTTCACAATAAATCTATTTACAGTATATTTCTATCTCGAATGTGTTTAAAATGTTTTGATAATATTTGGCTTTAAAAGTGTTTGCGTGTTTTTATTTATGTAACATCTTACAAAGCAAATGAGCAGACTATATGGGAGCCTCAGAAGCCCATTGGTATAAGCGCAAATAAAAAAAAACCTGTGAGATAAGTGCATATATGTTTAGTTAAGGTGTAAATTAATTTAGTACCAAAGGTTATAACAATATTCCTCACATCATCGATATGATCTACTGGTCAAAAGTTATTAGAATTACAGTAGGATATGGACTTTTTTTTTAGTTTTCTCAAAAATGAGTTTCTTTTGCACATAACAGTGTATCTCTGATGTCATCGCATATATATATATTTATATATATATATATATATATATATATATATATATATTTGTTACGGCACTTGCACCGCATACCCGTTAACAAACTAATACTTAATGACAGTCATAACAGTAGACCAGTGGAAAGAAACTAATACTTAAATTACATTTAAACAACTTTATTTCTCAACATTATTAAAAAAAAACCTCCTCAAACCAGCGAAATCGCTATTTATCTGGTTTAGAAAATTACCGTTTAACGCTAATTAATATAATTAAATATAGTTTATGCTTCTAGCATTACACACACAGACACACACACACACACACATTATATATATATATATATATATATATATATATATATATACACTGAAGTGCCACTGAATTAGGGATACCTACCTAGTAACGAGTTGGGCCTCCTCTGGCCTTGATAACGGCTGCCACACGACGATGCATAGATTCAACAAGTTTCTGGAAACGTTCCACGGGAATGGCTTGCGAAATATTGGCTAAAGCTGTCTATAATTCAGTAAGGTTCTTTGGTGCTGTGTGATGGCCTTTCACGCCTTGTTCCAAAACATCCCAAAGATGCTCAATATGATTTAAGTCTGGGCTTCTAGGTGACCAATTCATGACAGAGAAGTCAGAGGAATTCTCATCCAACCAGCCAGTAGCCAACCGGGTCTTGTGAGAGGTACAGTTGTCTTGCTGGAAAACTCCATTACCGTGCGGATAACAGAACAGCATAAACGGATGGAGGTGATCACCCAGCAACTCTACGTACCGAATTGCATTGAGGGAGGTTGGTACACGCACCAAAGATCCCAAACTGTGCCACGAAAAAACACCCCAGACCATGATTGAGTCACCATGCCCTTGTACAGTTCCAGCCAGGCATGCAGGATCCATCGCTTCATGAGCCTGATGCCATATTCTCAGCCTCCCGTCGGCGTTAAGTAGTCGGAATCGAGACTCATCACTTCATGCTACTCGTTTTCAGTCCATGGCTACACTCCAGCTACACTCCAGTCTCTGTGCTCTCTTGCCCAGGCAAGACGTGCAACCCAATGGCGAGTATAGAGCAATGGTACTCTCGTAGGTCGACGGCTCCCACCCATACGGTGAAGAGAGCGTTGCACAGTCCGTTTACTGACTGTACGACTGACACCGTCATTAAACTGGGTGGTAATTTGAGCTAATGTTTGGCTTCGCTGGCTACGTATAATACGCCTGAGCCGTCTCTCACCACGCACTGTCAAGGCTAATTGTCCTTTGCAGTTTGCCCGATCGCTAGTTTTTTCCACCATCCATCTATTCTTGGTATACTCTTGACACTGTCGACCTTGAAAATCCTAGCTGTCTGACGATTTCGGAAATTGAATGGCCCATGCGTCGCGCACCTACGATTTGTCCGCGATCGAAGGCGTCCAAATCAGGAAGTTTACCCATACTGGCAATTCCAACAACTAATTCAGAACAACCACAGTACGCGCTATATATGCAGTTACCACAGCGCCCTCACTTGCGCATACATGATGCGCAGCGCTACACAATTTGCATAGGCTTTGCTATCCCTAATTCAGTGGCACTTCAGTGTATATATATATACAAGTACAGGAAAAAATAATAGGAACACATGTGAAAGAATGCAAATTATTTATTTGTAGGGAGTTGGGACACCCTTCGACTTAATTACATCTTGCATTCGACGTGGGATTGACAAATAAAGGTTTTGAATAAAGCTCAAGAGAATTCACCCCCCATTCCTCGTGCAGAGCGGTCTCGAGCTCAGGTTGTGTGCATGGAAGAGAAAACCGAGCTCGGACTTTGTTCTCTCAAAACCCCCACAAATGCTCAAAGATGTTGAGATCAAGGGAATGAGGACACCACATGAGATGTTCCACTTCATCATTCTGCCCATCTAACCATCTTTGAACACAGCGAGCTGTGTGGATGTTCTCCAGGAAACAAAGTCTGAAGCATAGGATGGAAATGATCTGCGAGAATACTGCGATAATGCTTGCTTGCGATCTTCCCCCTCAGGTCTAAGAGTGGCTCCAAGCCCCGCCACGATATCGTGCCCCATACCATCACATAGCCCCTTCCATGCTTCACGGTGGGAAGCAGACACTCAACATGAAATGCTTCTGCCGGTGTTCACCAGACGAACAAACGTCCGGTAGTATGAAATAATGTAAATGAGGATTCGTCAGACCAGATGACATGTTCTCATTGCTGATGTGTCAAGTTTTGGTGGTCTAGGCACCGCTGTCCTGCCATAAATGGTCGCAGCATACAGGTCCCGTTGAACAGTTTTGGTGGATACGGGGTTCTGAAGATGGGTGTTCATCCCGGAGGTTATCTGCGACAGTGTAGTCTTGCGTTTTCAGGCTACTATCCTCTTCAACACTCTATCCCGATTGGTCTGAATTTTGCACTTTGTAAAATATATTAAAAAAACGCATTTTTTTTTTTAGAAAATTACGAAAAAGAGTTTCTTTTCATTTCTCATTTTTACAAAGTTATCAAAACACAGTTTCTTGTGATCAAGAGATCATTGGAAAGTACACTATCAAAATGTCATTTTGTACAGCACAAATTCTGTGTATTGTTTATTTTGTGATTAACTCAGGAAATTTCGGGAAATCATTCAAATATTCCTTCCCTCTGGCAGATCTTAGTTATCATAATTTTTATACTCCAGTGACACACCCACAGTATTTAATGGATAACTTGGAATTTTTGGTCTTAGATTTCTTTTCTCCTTTACATTTCATGTGTATCATTTTACAGTTTCATTAACTTTATTTTGGTTTCATTTTGCATTTTCAAGAGTTGATAAAACGTATACCAAAAGTGATACAATTCAGGAGTAAATAAATCATTCCGTCTCAAAGCTGTATGGTTTTATGTTAAAGCAATGTAAATACCTATATCAGTAAGAAAGCTTCATTTTTATATTATTCTTGTGTTAAATTATGTGTTCCTTGTTTTAAAATTTCCTCTATAACATCTTGCTTTCTCCTGAAAAAATAGTCTTTAATTTTTATCAAATCTCAAGCTATTAAAATGACTGTCATCAATTTAAAACTCCTAGCTAAAATAATAAAGAAGGATTTTATCCCTCTGTAGGATTTTTAAATAGTTTTTGTAATTGCCATTCGAAATGAAACACAAAAATGCTCAAAATCCTATTTACAAGTATTTTAAGGCATTTTTTGGCATTCATGTATCTATTGTCCCTTTTTAATAAAATACTTAAAGTTTATTGGAAGAGAAAAGGGATATTTTCCGTTAAAAGCCTTTTAATGGAAGCGCTTATCAAATTTTGAATTTCACAACCTGGGTTAATCACCCGAAGCAGTATAGTTTGACGCTCTCAATACTCATTAACTAGTTTTTAAAAAATTCTGTCAGTTATAATCTGGTAAAATTTCTAGTTTTCGAGAATCATAGTCGTTTGGACTAAGAAAATCCGCCAGAATGCATCATTTCTCATTATCAGAGTGAATGTAGCTGACTTGGTTATTAAAGATTTTGAAATAAATGGGTTTAAAAGCGCGAGTATTTAGGTAAACTCAGGCGAGAGAGTTTAAATCTTAATATCATTATAACCAATCAATAATCATAGATATAATTTTACTAGATCTGAACCAGAATTTGTCTCAATGATGATTTTCCCTTTATTCTTAATATTATTATTGAAAAGAGAGATTTTTATTATATTTTCTATTTACGCATTGAACACCGTTAGTTATTATTACACATAAAATTATAAAAAACATCATTAATAAGAATTTTTATAACAAAATCTATTTATTTTATATCCAGCGTATTGCTGTAGAAAAAGAGTTTTCAAATAAAATAATCCACGAATGACGAATATTGATATGTAAGTACTGTATATTGATTTGAAGTTTTGCAGCAATGAAAGATCTAAACCACCTCATTTGCCCAAGCAAGAGGCTCACCTTAGACAAAGACAATGATTTCTTCTTTTAAGCCTAGCTAGAAGTGCTAAAGAAGTTAACTCATATTGAATAGAGGAAAGCAGCAAAGGGTATTCTAGGTATGCTGAATGTCTAAGTAGACTCATGAGCCTCCGTAATGTAGACCATTCTTCCCAAATACACCTCATGAAACACTTAAACTGCTGTTTCATAGCCAGCTTGCAAAAACTCAGTGTTAAAACCTTCTCATTCGACTATTTTATGAATTCAATCATCTTCCTCTCTAAACTAGTTGAGTTGTATTTATAAAAGCAAAAGTATAATTCAAAGCAAAAGTATAATTAAAAGCAAAAGGTCTTTCAAGTAAACTATACTTGAACGTAATCAGCTTTATTGGAGGAATAATTTAAATTTGAGGCTGTGGATAGTTGTAAAATTTAAAGTTTTCTGCAACAATAAATTCAAAGAAATATATTATATTTTTGCAAAAACAGGTCATTTGAGAAAAGTCTCTAAAAGAACGTTTTATAAAAATGAGAGTGAAATGGTGACTTCACTTGTCGACATAGGGCAACATAATGTTTGAATAATCGGCTAAGATATTTAAAAAGCCTCAGAGAATGCCAGATATTGAGGTTACTCATAGGACATTTTACTGCCAATTGTTTCCGTCCGATGATTACACTATGATCTTTTCTTCTCCAGACTTGTCTAAAAGAGTTCCTGTTGTAAAAATTTATTCCAAGAAGTAATTAAAGCTAATTGTAAGCGGGAATATAATTATAATGGCCTTTGTATTACCCCAGTTAATAATATTAAATGAGAATTCTTCAAAAAAAAAAATTGTTTTTCAATGAAATCCTTTGAAAGGTAATTTTTTTTTCTTTGAATCATATATTCTTAAGAACGTAAACAATAAAAGTTCATCGAATACGCGAATCATCCAAAAAAGAAGTTTAAACAGATGTTTTCGCAAACTGCCGATAAATCCTCTACAAAGGTATTTTGTAGCTTGTATTTTGGTGAGATTGGGAAACAAAATGGAATCTCAGGAATCAATCTGGACATTTAAAAGCAGTAGGGTTCAGCAGAACTCCTAAATATTCAGGCTGACTCAGAATCCTCTTTCCTGCTGTCCAAGTTCACACACACAAAAAAAAAAACAAAAAAAAAACAAGTCACGTAATACCCTTTTCGACGTCAGTTCACAAAATATCGATGTTGTAACTTTCCTATTAGGTTACTCGATTATCTTTCTATCATTGCTAATACATTGCATAACATACATGCCAGTGCATAATTCAGAATGAAAGATCTTTCAAATGAACTATACTGAGGGAATAATTTGATTTGGAGCATGAAGTGAAACATAAATATTTAAATTTACTCCTCCAGTGATCTCTGAAAACTCAGTGAAGTATATTAGTTTCAATGTAAACGGGATTTCTATGAAAAAAAAAGAGTGCTTCCTTAAGCACCAGATCCCAAAAAATGATGACTTTACTTGATGACAGTTGTGGCAGTGAAAGGATAGTATGGGTTGAGGTTAGTTAATTGCATGAAATTAAAGTAGAATTTGTTGTGACCCTAACGATTGAAAACAACTCTGGTTAGAATGAAATCTTGATTTATTGAATTGAAAGAACATTATAAAATATAATACCTCACTGAGTATTACACTTTACATGACGTTATTATAATTCGTCTACTACAATTGGTTCATTATCATTAATCAAGAATTGGCATTGATTCATCATTAAATCCTTATACATTATTCATCAAAATGAGCGCTAATTTGTATCCAAATCAATCATATAAGCTTAATCAATAATTAGCATTAATTCCTATCACAGCTATAATACATCCCTAATCAACAATTATTATTAATTCATACACAAATCATGCTACTTTATACTATATAAGATATCGTTTTACGAATTATCGCATATCACCCTTCTAACTTCGTCATGAAATTAAATCGCTATCGCGCTGTATATACGTTATCACGTTACATGAACTGCTCGCGTATGAGAAGCAATGATGATAAATATGAAAAGGAGAAAAGACGGTACATTTGCAGACGATTATTGAATCACCTTTGATTATGGACATAGGGCACAGGACGCTGGATTCCTCATTAATCGTTGAACTGGACATCTGGTTAACGCATGAACTGCTTTCTCATCCACTGTTCGTACTTACATATAAAACATATTTAAACTAATTGTATTCCTCAATAATATATAATTTGAGTTTAGGTTCAGGATAAAAGTTCAAGATAAGACTGTTTGATGATCATGTATTCATTGATTATGTCCCCCGATTAATTACTAACAAACATCTTTAACAGAAGTGTCAAGGGATTTCTTTTCAGAGGTCAAAAAGCACTTAAGTTGAAAGCATATTTAAGTTAACTGTATCTTTCATGAATATAGATTTTTAAACTTTGGTTAAGTATAAAATCTATTTGATACCATATCTTTACTGACTATATGCCCCTACTATTTTCTAACAAACATCTCCAGAAGAAGGGCCTAGGAATTTCTTTTCAAGGATCAAACAGCACTTAAGTCGAAAGAATATATCGCGCCTCTGCTAGAAGAGAGTTACATGTCCGAAATTTTCGATTTTAAGATAATTGCACCACAATGATCTATAAGAAGTGCTTCTCAATCTCGAATAATGTTATAAGCCTAGTACCAACACAATTTCCTAGATGGCGCTTATAACCCTCATCCATAACTAGGAAGGGGAACTTGCTCATGCGCGAAGAAGGAAAATAAGATTTTTGTCAGTGCCTAATGTTGTTGTATTAAAATGTTCCTATAGTAAAAATGTTCATTACATTTTATTTGGAAAAGAAATTTTTTATTTGGAAAAGAAATTTGTACTTTTTCTAATCTGCTGTTTAAGTTATCAAGGTCTTTTCTTTGTATCGTGCAAAGTTTAGATATATTGTGAATTAGCATAGATATATGACAGTGTTCCTTCAAGCTTTTCAGTCCATGTTGACAAAATGAGGTTACTAGAAGAGGGTTATGTCATGTAATTAAAATTCAAAATCATGCTTTAAAAATTGAAGGCAACTTTAATAGTATATAGTTGTGCCTTCTGAAGTAATTGAAACAATAAGTTTCCCAAAATTACCATAGTCATTCTTAAAACAAGAAATGAAATTTCGACATATTCTTCTTTAGCTCTGCTTTAGCTGAAAATATGGCTATTTTGAGATGTAACACTCTTCTAGTAGAGATGCGTTATAAGGTAACTATATCTCTCATGAATACAGACTTTTAGACTTTTAGACTTTTTAGTTCAGTATAAAGCTATTTGATGTGCATCCCTTTATTGATTCTGTCGTCCTACTGTTTTCTAACAAGCATCTCTAGCAGAATTGTCAAGGGACTTTTTCAGAGGTCAAACAGTAATTACGTTGTAAGCATAGTTATTTGCATCTCTCATTAATACAGATTTTTAGACTTTAGTTCAGTATAAAGCTATTTAATGTTCACCCCTTTATTGATTCTGTCGTCCTGTTATTTTCTAACAAGCATCTCTAGCAGAAGTGTCAAGGAACTTTTTCAGGGGTCAAACTGCAATTACGTTTTAAGCATATTTCAGTTAATTGTATCTCTCATTAATATAGATTTTTAGACTTTAGTTAATCATAAAACTATTTGATGTTCATTATTGACTGCGCCCCTTTTACTATTTTCCAACAAAAGTATCCAATCATTGAATTTCCAAATAATTGCACATTTCTCCAAGTTTTACTGATTAAGAACGGATGGATTTACCGCATTTTAATAACTATGCCTGAAAGAATCATTTTCATTTCACGAAAATACTAACGTAACTATAATTATCCTAGAAAGTAGCGTTAATTTATTTTGAATTTGCAATACCGATGAACGTTTTCAAAAGCAGTAAATTATGAAACGTTAATTTACCTTTGAGGATGTAAATCCAGCATGTTACGTATGAGGTTAGGAGGAAAGAAATGTTTAATCATTCACTTTGGAAAATTATTTGGGAGAAGACAACGCAATTTCATATAATAATACGAGGAAAGAAATAATTTTAGAAGAGGCGATAAATATTAAAAAAAAGTCGACATCATTTTAATTTCCACCTCCACTAACTGCGGTATTGCCGCAATTAATTGAATTCATTAACTCTGCGTATCGTTGCGAAAAATTGAATTCGGTAGGCTTCGATAAATTAATGATATTAAGAGGAGCTAAAAATAAGACAAGAGCTAAAGTACTTACCATTCAGGCGTCAATATGTATTTTGATGCATGAGTATAGAGAGGGGAAATTTATTCCGAAAAAGATCTTAAGTTGCAAAATATTTAAAAGACCGCAATCGGTAATTAAGATACACAGGGATTTCCGCTTCATAAAGAAAAGAAATATGTGTAACAAAGCATAAAATTCAGGTGTTGCAGTTTTGCTTATAAGCACCACGGTGATAACAAATCCAAAACTCTAATATAATTTTCTTTGGCATTTTCACCCGGAGCGTTGGTTTTGTTTATGTGAGCGTAACAGATAGAGGACTAAGCTTCTTTACAATAAATAATTCACGCATAAGAAATTTATAACAACTATTGGTGTGGTTGGGTAGTGTTCTGAAATTTAACACCTGATTTATTGACCTAGAATGAGCACTTATTTTAATTGAAACTTATTTACCTTAACATTAAACTACGTTTATTTTCATTAAGGCAGTAGTTTATTTAATTTCAAAATAATAGATTTTTTATTGACGTTGATTTATTGCATAGAAATTTCATCATATAGATTTTTATTAACATATTGTTCTGTTTTTCCCTGGGTTCCTTAGGATTGTATAAAGTCTCTTCAGAAACTGTACACAAAATGAAATTTATTATTCTGTAAATTCTTCCGGTGCATACACAAATTCAAATAGAAAACACGTAACAACTGTCTTCTACAGCAGAAAACTCTAAAAACACAAGTCAGGATATCAGAGTCTTCAATACGATACACGCCTAACGCACTTTCAACACATTCAATTCTCAGTAGAAAAGAACTGAGTTCCAATGCCAATGTCAAGTATATTTATAGACTTCCAACGCGTCTTCTATCGGTCAGTCAGCTAGATATCTCTAGAAACTTCCAGAAAGGTCAGATGGCAAGTTGGCGACAATTTGGCATCATATCGCCAAATGTGACGAAATATCGCAAAATTTGGCGAACAAAATAAGTCACCAAATGCATCACCAATTTGTCGATAACTCTCATATTTGGCTAGATTACCATAGACACGTAAAATTCGTAACAATATATTCATTGCATAGGGCTTGTGGCGGCCCAGTAGGGATGCGACATCGATGTCGATGTTTTCAAAACATCGATGTTTTGATAAAAACATCAATGTTTTAAACATCGATTTATTGAAGCCGATTTTTTTGATATCGATGTTTTGTGCTCGATGGTTTACGTTGTCTCGATGTTTTTTTAAGAAAATGCACCATAATTAAAAAAAATTAACCACGTAGCATAATTTTCACACTCAGTAAATGTAAGTCTGAATTCTGAAAAGGACGAATAAAAAAGGGGGAACGATTCCCTATCAACGAGACAAATGGCAGTCAACCACCAATGAATAATAACTATATGCCCCAATAGCCCCAATAATTGTTATTTACAGTAAAGAAAAATAAGCTTGTTCAGTTTTCTCCCATACGCTGGTTTTCCATCAGTACTTCAAATTGGTATAAATGTATGTAATTTTCTTTTGTATTATTTAATTTGAAAATAAATGATTTGCTAATAAATTGTTCTTATTAATTTTTTTGATATTAAACTTTATTGAACCAAACTGAAAAATTCTTTGAAATGATTTTGCCTTATATCGCAAAATTTGGCGACCAAACCAATCCTTTCGGCGATGAAACCAATCCTTTTGTCTTGTGTTACAGTCATGAACTTCAGAATTTATTTTAAATTCTAAATAATTTAAGCCGCTTTGAAGTAAATTATTCTCCAACTTGTAAATAAATATGACTTGATATTTACAATAATTTTTGACTTTCCACCAATTTAAATAAAAAAAAACATCACGGATTTTTTTTTTATGGCTTTGGTCCTATCAATTGTTTTTATAGCTATAATTTCTTCCTCAATTTTCTGGTAAAAGTAATAAAATGTATAATGGAAATTCCATGATATGCGCTGACTCTAGCAACCAAGTTTTCGTCATTTGTGTCAGCCCAATCAGAGAGTGAAATTATCCCTCCATGACTAACCGAAGTAACATTAATGTTAGAGGTTACTAAACCACTTTAAAAAATGGAAGTTCAAAATCATCGATGTTTAAAAACATCGATGGTGTTTGGACGATGTTTTATTAGCATCGATGTTTTAATATTGAATATCGATGTTTTAAAACGTCGATGTCGCTTCCCTACGGCCCAGTGGTACAGTGCTCTGGTTTTCGGTGCTGAGGATGCTCAGATCGAATCCTGGCGTCGCGCCACGAAAAATACCTCCGTTCGTGTCGTCCCTTCTTAGGGGTTAATGCTGTCCACCTATATGGTGCACCCGCAATAAAATGGGCAGTAAAATTGCGTCGTAGTATAGGTGAATGTTTGACAAGTGCCTCCGCGTTGGAAAAAAATATATTCATTACATTTCTTCGTCCTAGACTTCTTATAGCTTTATTTTATTTACATCAGAATAAGAGTCAGAAGAATCTCCATTTATACTGGTCACTTTTTTTTGTTCAATTCACTACTTATCCAGGGAGCTTTCATTCGCACAGTAATTCCCCTACTTACGCTATCCCGACTTACGTGAACTCGGAGTTACGCGGTTTTTAATTTTTTTTTTAAATATTGGAATGAAATCATCCAAAAATTTTAAATTGTGTCTGGGAGAAACTTTCTTCAATATTTTTTAAAAATGAGACGGAAACAACGAGTGAAACTGATCATATTGCTCGTGTGATAGAAGTTGTCGATTTTGCCAGGCAGTTAGATATGGTAAGTCGATGATGTCAACGAGCTGTTGGATTTTCAGCTTGAGGAGCTAACAGTTTATGACCTCATAGAGATGCTTGACTAATGCATCAGTGACGAATCTGACACTTCACCCCCATTCCACAAGAAAACCTAATGACAATTATAAACTTGACAGAAGGTCTCAGCGCAATTGAGAAAGGGTTACAGATTTTAGAGAATTTATATCGCGGGATCACGACAAAGGAAAAAAAAATGTTAGTCTGCTATGAAGAAATTCTCCCCGAAGATAAAAGGCGTTAACGCGGCAAACTACTTTATTGGATTTTTTAAAACCATCAATATACATTTTTTAAGATCTTTTACACATGTATAATACTAGTTGATTACCCTGATTCGTTACGGCGTATATTCAAATTAAATACAACGGTAAATGTATGCAATTAATGCCAATATATACGTATATATGTGATGACCCGAATGGTCATCTCTTGAAGAAACACAATCGAGGCCGAAATTAAATGCAATTCCAAATCATAAGAACAACTGAAATTTATTCCATGAAAACAGCAACATGTTACTCGCATCGAAGCCAACCCGCGTCTATCGTAAAAGCACTAAAATACAATTAGATTATTAAAAAAATTAATTATTTTAAAAAATCTAAGAAGAATTTTTCAAAAATATTTCTTAGTGCACCCCTACAAGATGAATCGTCATGCAAAATTTCAGCCCTTTAGGTCTATCGGTTTGGTCTGTGCGTTATCTGTTAGTCAGTCAGTTTGTCAGTCACGGAACTGTTTTATATATATAGATTAATATGAAATACAATATTTTAATCTTAATACAATATTTTCCCTTTAAAATGGTTCTTTTGTAATTTCTTGGTCTCAATTAGGCAAAGTTTATATGTATTTATATGCAAAGTTGTACCCTGACTAACGCTATCTTTCGTTGGTCCCACCTATCGAAGAACTTCAGGGTATTACAGTACTGATTTTTTCGTGGCAATCAACATTGTTCATAAAAGATAAAATAAATATGAAAGGAAATTTTTATGATTTCTGTTTTTAAACTACAGTGAATAGTGAAATCTCCTTACGGAGAAAAAAGGCTTCATTCATAAGTAAAAATACCAAGAATGACTTTCCATTAGGAAATACCCTATTCAGCTAGTTGAATGCAATATGTCGAAATGATAATATGTCTGTTTAAGAAGCTACAGCGTTTAGATATTGATAGCGCTAAGTGTCTCATTTGTGATTTGGCAAATGCGTCAAGTGTGACTGAATTTGAGTACTTTATTTGCATTCTGCTCTGAATCGGTGATGCATTTGTCAAATCAGATCTCAGTAGAATTTGTGGCAATTGCGGATATTGTCACTTATGATTTGAAAACCTGTCTATTATGATTAACTGCGAAATTAGTCCACCCGCCAGTTTACCATATTGCGAAGAACAGGCATTCTGTGTAAATATGAACAAATTAGAGGATCCGGTTGGGAATAAATTAGAATATGTATTTAGATGTATTATTACATTAATAAAGGTCAACTTAAACTGCTAAAAATAAAGTTTTTCGATTCCTATGACATTAAATCTGAAATATGAAATTCACCATATTGATGGATCTTAGAGGTAATTATAAACATCATGGGTTTAATTTATTGGCATTTAGTATGAAATCTGATTTTTGGTATGCATCTGTGATAGGTAAAAATACACTATTTAGATGTGTGTGTTACCTAACGCATTGATAAATAAATAAATTCAGTTTACTGTATATTTTCGTAAATTTTTTAATTTATCGTAAACTGAATTAAATTATTACTATAAATTAATTAATATTGTGACTATCTGTTTAACATTGATTAACTCAGTATTAAATTGTATTAAATTTTTAGAAATTAATAATATAGTTAATATTATAAATTTTAATAACAAAAGCTCGACTTATGTAAGAACAAAAAATAGATAATTTTATTGTTTGTTTTGTTGTAGAAATCATAATATCATAACAGTTGTAATTGCAGAGCAAAATTGTAAGGAAAGAAATTTCCTAACTAACTTGTTTGGTTTATTTAAAACTTGACATCGTTGTGATATTTCTGGTAATTTTATACAGACCCAGCTTTCATTCCCATGAGTCATGTAAGATAGTCTTTCTTTGTGTTCTTTTTAAATAAACAGTCAAGGCTTTTAGTACAGATAAAAAAAATAAATTATTAACTTGTTTGGCCATAGGTCAAACTCTATTTTACTTAGTAGATACCTAGTTTAAATTTAAAAAAATCTCCATTCTACTACCTAACCATTCGACTCTCCTTGCTTGTTAATAACTGGAGGCATAAGAGTCAAAGTTGGTTCTAATCACAGATTCATCCTCCTCAGATTTAAAAAAAATCTCTAACGGTAAAATGTTGGTGAACCGAGATACCATTACATAAGATATGTTCTACAGTAAAATCATGAAAGTAATGTCAGCAAATTCGACCGAATACAGGCAAAGCGATAGAAAGTTGAGGATCTCCTCACCATTCCCAATGACCCTCGTCGTGATGCTGTTGCTTAGTTCGTCTTTTGACGGGTCACGACTGCCTGGGAGAACATTTCCGTCGAATAGGCATTTTCGACCAACCAAACTGCCCTCTTTGTAATATGGCAGAACTAATGAACCGAGCCCACATCCATCATTGCTTGTCACTTAATGGTGACCCTGAGACTGCGAAGTACTGGCAAGCTAGAGAACTCTGAGGACAATGACTTCAGACATTTTTTGTTGTGTTTTTTTGTACTTCTTTCTTTTGTATTGCCTTGACATTGGAAATAAAAAACAAATGTTAGCAAATTCTATATAAACATCAAATTGCATCGTAAATTCTTTAACCGTTGATTTAAATACCGTATTTCTTTGGCCTGAATATGAGTAAAGTGCAGCTCAGACAAATACTGCAATTTTGCAGAATACCAATTGTGCAGTAACTAGAAGGAGTAGACAGCCCTGTAAAATCACTGCCTGAGATTTTTAAAAAAGAAATTCTTTGAAAAAATGTATTTTTTAGAGTCTGAACCTTCAGTGTCATTTAAAATTAAGAAATTTTACACCCCAAAAATCCCATGAAAAATTTAAGAGGCAACTCTGGAGTGCTACCTAAAAATACTACTTTTTTTCTGTAGAATTAGCGGCAAAAGACCGTGGAATCAACTGTGTTTTTTACAATATATTTTCTCCTTCTGCTTACATTTAAGCTAGAACCCTACCGAGCTCAGTACATCTGAAATGAGGGATTAGAAATACAGGAAAGTAAGTAAATAGCAAAAGGGAAAATCCCAGTAAGAAAATTGAAAAAAACAAACATAAGATAATGCATTGGTACTTTCTGTGAGCTACACTCTTGTACTCTATAAGTGACAAGTGGCTAACCCACTTTGGCTCATTATTCTCTAAACATGGCGCTAAATATGGAGGAACACTAAATCCAATCCAGCCTGCTTTGGCAATAAAGTCTGTTGGTGTTTTTTTTTTTTTTTTTGGTTTAATGTCCCTGGGGGTGACGATATTACACCCCAGTCCAGTGTACATATGCATACAAGGAAAGAGAAACACACAAATCACACAATCGCCGAAGAAATTTATTAAAAAACGATGACACCGGCGATGGACGATGGGTTGCAGCTCCCTTTTCTAGACCTCCTTTTGCAGGCGGAAGACTGACCGGTTCCCCAGAATACAACCAAGTCTTGTACCTTCATTCAATGGGGGTGCGGGAATTGAACCCGCACCCCCGGGAGTGGCAGGGTGGTGTCTTAACCACTTAGCCACTGGGAGACAGTATGGTGGTGTAAAATTATATAATGAAACGGTAATAATTTTTTAATGAGGAAAATACGTTTTCATTGAACCGTTACTTTCTACTTTCTACTATAACTTCAGAGAAGCAGTATTTTTAAAATAGACATTGGTATTGGCGAATTATTGATATTTCTCTATCTAAAGTTTCTTTTTAAAACTTTTACTCACAAGTTGAACCTTAATAACACCCTTAGAGACCATGAACTCTGATAAAACTTAATCAATGCCATCTTGATATTTGAAATCTATCGGAATTAAAATGTAGCGTTGTGCCAAATAATGAATGATTCAGTAATTCCTTTTGGAATATGAATAATATTAGAAGAAAATTAATTAGAAAGAGAACCCGGAGCAATTAATTTTCTCCACAGGAACCAATTTTAATCGGCCATCGTTGATCTGCAAGACTAATCTCGACATGGAGAGGCTCGAAATTAAAATGATAAAATATTGATTTATCGAAGCAAAATGCTTGTTACTGATGTTGCATGAAACTTTGAGAGACAATGAATGTGTTATGAATTAATATCGCCTCACTTATTTTTCTTGGGGAGCCCAAGTTTCGCTGAGTATTTAATTTTTGTCCTAAAACGATATTTTCATTGATATTTGTCGTTAAATTTTGAATGTTATCAGGATAGATTAAATTTGCAATAGAATTTATTCTAACTCAAATAGTTTGAGCTTTTTTTAACTGTGAAATTAATAAAATTCTTTCACAGTTATGAATTTTAAAACTTATTACCAAGCGAAGTTGTGACAAAAATATAAATAGATCCTACTTTTACAGGAATGACAATTCACAAAACATAAAGTTTCCCACCAAATTGGCATCAACTGTGAAAGAACTGAAGACTAGTCACTCCAGTAATTCCTGAATACGCAGTCGAGGGTCCGCCTGTTCCTTCAATTATTATGGATCTGGACGGACAGTACAGATCTGCGGACCAAATAAGGCAACCTCGAAACCCAATGAGACAGTAATGATAAGTAAAATTAATTAGATTTCTTACTATATGTGCGTAGAGAGTCCACATAATGACATGACGTGGAACATATGGTTCTCAGTTGATTATAAATGTTAAGGTAAGCAGTGCCAGAGGTAGCCTAATGATAGCATGTTGGCTTTCGGTACTGAGGGTGCTCGGATCGAATTCCGACAAGTTCCATTAAATACCTTCATTTATAGGCCGGTTATGGGCCCGTTAAACCTGTAGACTGGAAAGTCCTTCTTTGAGGTCAGTGGGTGGGGAAGGTACGATCTCCCCTGATGTCACCCTTGGGGGTGCTCGGTCAAAATTGAGGTGGCACCTAGCTAAATCAGACTCCGACCCTTGTGGTGCCATTATAAACTGGAGCTGCACCTCTCAGCCCGCAAGCCTATATGAACCTGGTCTGGAATACATTCTGGCCGGGGGCATAAGACACAATAACCACAACCACAACCACAACCACAACCACAACAACTTACTGCTTAAAGTCAATTTTGAACGACTGCAAACTATGCCAATTGCTGATTCAAAACCGTAAATTATGGATCCAAAAGACTAGCACCCAAGGCAATACGCGTTTGGCTTTAGAGGTTTAAGGGTAATAGAGTTTTTAGGTTGTGGGGATGTTCGTTGTAGGTTTATACGAAAGGTGTGTCAGTTAACCAATGGGACTAATGTTATACCTTATTCTTTATTACTATTGATGCAGTTTAATTTGATGCCACTTATCTCCTTCTGTCTGTATAGCGAACACTTTTCTTTTTTCCTCAGCTTAAACACAAGGTGTAGTTTACCATAGTTCATTTTTCTCAAGATGCTCTTCGTAAACTCTAAAGCCACAGTACCCTAATAGCACAGACAATCGAGGTGTCATTGATGGGACCACGCAGCTGGTCACATTGCTCATTTCAACCGCATCCTGTTTGCAACCTATAAGTGTCTTTCCCCATGTGATTTCATTGTGAAGTCGTTGAGCCAGTCTATCTCCGACTAATCACCATGTGGCGTCACAAACAGGGCAGAGTGATTCCACAGTAAAGTCACGCTGATTTTGCGTGTAGCTGTATAGATATTTTGTAATGACTTGGATCTATTCTCTACTTTCACATAATATGACTGTAAAGTGATTACACTGCGATGTCGATTTCTGGACATGGGGCTATTAAGGTAATTGGTGTAGAACAGGCTCATTTGAAGACAAACTGGATTCATAAAAAAAATAAATGTTTACGGAGAGAAACTTTGATATGCAATTATGGTGTTTTAACGGTGCAATCCTACTTTTGCTTAAATTTTTTTAGCAGAAAGTGCGTGTGTGCTCGTACCATGTCTCGATGAAGGATGATGATCCATTCTTAGATAACCAGTTTCATCTGACTTACATTTCCTTTGGCAGTGTTTTCCATTTCCGTGTTCATATGGATGTTAGTCGGAGCTTTGTAAAAATTCACTTCTTAGTCTACCCATGGTGTACACAGTTTCTTAGAAACTGTGGAACTGTGTTCTTTATAAAAATAATCTACATATTGGTAGATTACTTTATAGAAATAATTTGCATACATGTAGATTATTTCTACAAACATTAGCATCAAGAAGATTTATAGAAATTCATCCAAAAATTTAAGTGTTCAGGTTCCTTGGCAGTGGGAAGGTTACGATACTCATCTAGCAAACCCACCTTGTTTGGTGTCTGGCGTCAAGGGTTACTATCCCGCGGGTATGCGTATGAATGGCCGGTCTCGTGATGGATACTCAAAGGGAGTATTGGTTTATCCAATACGTGCTCCTATTGGGTAGAGCTAACAAAAAGTTGTAGTGTGAATGGTGAAAATGTCCACAGGATAAGTGCATTCCCCATTAAAAAATATTATGATTAATTGTCATGATGTACAAATTTCCTTTTCACCTTTTTCATACTCACAACACATTATCATTAAAAATTATTTTGATAACTTACCAATGACAATGCATATGAGTAAGGTAATTTGCTTTTAGCAGCAGAACTACCGACGCCATTAAGATGTGCCTGTTTCTAACAATGATAAAACAAGAGATTTTGGCAGGTGTAATTGTTGTTGTTGCTTATGCCACTTGACCGACAACAATATCAGATCAAGTCCCGAAGGCTATGGGCGATGAAGGTGAGGCTCCTGTTTTGACTGGCACCATAAGGGTCGGAGTCCAACTTGGTCGAGGAGGAGTCCCGTAATTTTGAACCGAGTCAAGTGACGAGACCAGAACACATGACACCGCACCTCCAGAGGTAATTTTGAGAACTTGGAGGACATTGCAGCCCCGACAGATTTTACGTGCAGCCCCCGAAATTAGTGTACACGGCGGTGGATTTGTCAGCGACGAACATCGAACCAGGGACTTTCAGATCACTAGCCCGCTGCTCTTGCCAACTGGGCCACTGCGTCCAGGCGTAATTGTTCTAGTATTCTGAAAAGAATGTGTAAGTAATAGCTGAGGGGAAGATATAACAGATTAGAAAAAAATGGCGAAAGGTAACCTAGCCGTAGCGTGTTGGCTTTCGGTAATGAGGTTGCTCGGATCGAATCCCGACACGTGCTGTTAAATACTTTCAGGTCTTGGCAGAATATGGGTACGTTAAATCCGTAGACCAGAAAGTCCTTCTTTGAGGTCAGTGGGTGGGAAATGTACGGTTCCCCCAGATGTCACCCCTGGGGGGGGGGGGTTGCTCGGTCAATATTGAGGTGGCGCCTAGCTAAGTAAGACTCCGACCCTTGTGGTGCCATTATAAACCCAAACCGCACACTTCAACCAGCAAGCCTATATGGACCTGGTCTAGAATACATTTGCGGCCAGGGGGCGTAAGAAACAGCAACAGCAACAACAGCAACTACAACAACAGATTAGGAAAAAAACCGTTAAAGAAGCTCTTATCTGTTCTTGAGTCCGTCCTAACAAGTTCGTCTGTTCGGACTCTAACACTTCTTTGCCCGTAACAGTAAACTCTTGTCTACGAGATCCGAAACTGTATTTAACTTGATTGCCCCGTGGCTAATGAAGTGAGATGAATTTGATTGCCCAGTGTGTATCATACGGAAATTCTGGTTATTTGCCAATCTCAAGAACATGTAACATGCATTTAAAAAAAGAGGAAGATGGAGGAATATCCACCGAAAAGTTCTGACCAAAAGATCCACTGCTTCACTTCTTGAGTTGCAATTTCCTGAACTTTTATTGACTCTCATCGAACTTTCTTTTTATTTTCTGTGTTATTTCTGCTCTCCGATGGCATATTCATGAAATATCTGTGTTAAAAGGCTCTGGCCTAGGTAACACAGTTAAACACTTGTTCCGATGGTCCGATGGTCCGATGGAATATCCACCGAGAAATGAATGATGTAGGATCAAAACTAGCGATCTCCATAAGACCTTTTTTTTCGGTGAAAGTCAAAGATCTATATCTTAGGCATTTTTGAAGATATAGAGGGTGTTTCAAAACACCTTGATAAATTTTAAAAATTTATAGAAAAAATGTACTCATGGTAGGAACTAGAAATCCACATACGTGTTACCTAATATATTAGAGTTTTTTTTAAATATAGTCAATAAATTTCAATATGTGCTCCTTTTGTGGCACGGAGAATATCCAGTCAGTAATCCCTTTCAGCCCATGTGCGTTCCAAAATGGATTTCGTAACACTTGAAATTGCAGAAATTATGCGTTTTTTTAAAGGGTTCATTTTTGTTGAATAAACATTGTCTTTGACAAATTCCCAAAGAAAAAACTCAAGAGGTGTAATGTCTGGAGAACGAGGCGGCCATTGGATTGGACCATCTCGTTCAATCCATCTGTTTCCTCATTTAAAAAGTCTCGTGCAATCATACCGCAATGAGGCAGTGCACCGTCTTGTTGCCAAATGATTTTGGGTTGTAAATAAGAAATTTGTGGGACAGCAAAAATTTTGCAACTTTTACAGCTATTTTACAATTTTCCCCTTTACGGAACAACTAGCGCCTTCTGTTGAACTTTTTTGGCACAGAGAAAAACTCTAATATATGCGGTAATACATCAGTGAATTTCCAGTTTCTGCCTTGTACACTTTTTTTAATATAAATTTTTAAAATGATTCAAGGTTTTTTGATACACCCTTCACATTTGAAATTACCATTAGAAAAATTCCCACATCTTTTTATTAGTAGGCCATTTTCTAAAATATTCATTTTTAACTGATTGAAATACCATAAGAAAGTATCCCTAAAGTAATTTTGAAAAAAAAAATGGAGATCCTACCACTCAAATATCCAATTAATTTAAGGACAATTGGAAACTGATTTATCAATTGACATGAACTGCTGCAACATCTGTGGAATAAAAATTCCAAATTCCAAATAATTTATAAGTAAGTGTGTGTAATATATTTAAGTTATTAAATCTTAAAAATTTTGAAACAAACTCTAAATATTTAATTCCCAATTTTTTCCTGGAAGGAGAAAATATTAAAATTGTTCCGACCTTCACACGGTATTGCTGAGTAGTAAGTTTTGACTTTCTGAAAATTTAATAGCCTTTCTAATTAAATTCTATAGTTTTCAATATGTAAATGCTAATTTAAATAACTGAAATCGATTTTTTAATAATTAAGTTTGATTCCCCAGACAATTTTTTATAAAATGCATTCGAAGGATGAGGCACACATTTACCATAGAATTCTCCGTCTGTTTTTGCAATAAAGGTAATGACTAAATGCCTTAAAATAATTTGGAAAATACACAGAGCGAGGCAATTTCAGATTAAGTTGAGTTGGATCGATTTCTCCAATCAATTAGAACCTCTAATTAAACTTTTATAGATGAAATGCTGAGTAATTGAATCAGATTTTTATTTCTTTCGGAATATTTCAAAAATAACCAATTTTGTTCAATTAATTTAATTTCGTTAAATCTTGCGAAATAAATATTATTTTAGAAATCAGGAAAAGAAAAACGATGAAAGGAGAATAAACTTTTGACAGATTTTGAAGGATGCTATTTATTTTTATCATTTCGCTCGAAGTGATATAAACGACAAAATTAATTAAAAAATTATTTAATAAAAATAGCTCCTTTTGATCAGATCAATTTTTGGGATATGTATATTTTGGAAATTGGTTTTGTCTCGATTTCGGTGGAATGAATTTTTAAGTGAAGTGTATTAGTTAAGTCCCAAAAGTTGTAAAAGTTAAAAGTTTAGCTGTCACTGAAATTCTTTAAGTCTGATTACGAATTTCGCCGAAAAAGCGACATATTCCAAGAAGCATTGCTGTCATATAATATTTACAGAATGTTTATCTGAAGCTCGCTTAACACTTAATTTTAATGTTCATCTCAAAAGTTAAAGCAGTTTTACTTTGCAGGTAACTGTCTTAAATTAAGAATTAATACAAAAAATATTTATCTGCAGCTCGCTTAACTCTTAATTTCAATGTTTATCCCAAAAGCAGTTTTACTTTTCAGATAACTTTATTAAATTAAGAATCAATACAAAAATATTTATCTGCAGCTCTCTTAACATTTAATTTAAATGTTTATCCCAAAAATTATAGCAGTTTTACTTTGCAGGTAACTTTCTTAATTTACTGCAAATGATACAAATAAGGTGTTATTATTGTTAACAACACAAAGTTTGGTGTTCTGTGTTGTGCAAGACAACGTTTTCTATTCAGGAGTAGAAATAAATCGCTTGTAATGGGTGTGGCAGGGATCTTTGTAATTAGTGGCAGTACTTGGATAAAACTAAGAGTGATTACTCAAATGTACGTTAATGAACCAATTTATTAAGCATCATCACAATATACGCATATATAAACATTTCATCATTAATCATACCTTATGCAAATATCCTTTTTAATCAATACTGCTATGTGATATATATCTATATGAATAACTATCAATCCTAAATTAATCTGACCACCTATCAACTAACTCGGGCCTTACATGCGATGAGCATTGACAAGGAAGCAAACATACAACTCTCTCCCTACCTTGCGACGACTTCACCTGCATAACAATGGGGGCCTCTCCTTGACAACAATGGGGTTCTCATTTGGGGGTTCAACAGGTAGGTTTATGCCTCTCGCTGATTGGTTGACCTGAGTCGCCAGACATCTCTTGCTTCTTGTAGTGGGCAGATTACGGTGCGGGTGCGGCTTAAGCTCTAGGACTTTTTCCAGTGGCACGAAATCACTGGAGACGGAGGCTAGTCATCCTTCGCTGGAACAGGCTTGTAGGAAAGCTCTACTGTCGTCCGATCTTTCCTCATCTGGTCATCTACGGCCTTGAGGATGCGGTGGCAGTGGATATTCTTTATCGCGGGCTGGTTCATCAACCGTCCAAATCTGCCGGCGAACAATTGTATTCGGTAATTGCATCTCGCCTGGGTTCCAAGGGGCTACCTCTTACGAGTTTCTAATCATCTTCTTGGGTCCGTCCGCTGGGCATCTTAACATCACCATCTACATATCATACTGTCACTTTTAATCTCAGCTTTCGAGTATCCCTGTCTCTTCGACACAACTGTTACTACTTTCTCTATCAACTTCCTCTCTTAACTT
Source organism: Dolomedes plantarius (assembly GCA_907164885.2). NCBI lineage: Eukaryota > Metazoa > Arthropoda > Arachnida > Araneae > Dolomedidae > Dolomedes > Dolomedes plantarius. The sequence continues at coordinate 219,295,777 of OU015490.1, forward strand.
CATTAATACTTTCTCGCTCTTGGCTATCATTGGTGACCCTCTCCAACCAATGAGCCCCCTGAAATTTTTATCATTGGGTGCCCCATTTACTTTATCCTTTCCATTTCCTGAAACCGAGGGGGCAGCAGTCCTGTTTCCGACGCGTTCTTTTTCCCACGCTGGAACTTCTCGAGGTGCAAGGGCACCCCGTTATTTCCACTAACGATCCCCTGCTATCTTCTTGGTCCCTTAGCTACTTATTTTCCTTACACTCCGGATATCTCTATCTCTACTTTCACTGGGCAAGTTCATTAACTGCAGCTGGTCAAGACTCGTTGCCTGTTGTCCTTACTGTACTCATGTTACTTGTTTTCTCTATTCCCCTCATAATAATGTCGCTTTCTGCACCTGTGACTTGGCTCTCCCTCTTTTCTAAGAAACATGTCGTCCGTAACTACGACAATGGGTACTTTAAGAAAACATTCTAAATCTTCGTAAATCATCAAACTTCCTTATATTCTGCCTTTAGATTTTATACAACATTAAATGTTTTGATATTGTGCCAAAAAGGTTTTATGAAGGATGTATTGTTATTTTTAATTAAATATACGTTAAAAGATAAATAATGAAACAGATAATAAAAAGGAAAGATTATAACAACTGTTTATCAGGTGTGCGGTTTGAAACCACGTCTCCTAACCTAGAGACGAGCTTTCTACTAACGAAACTACCCCATTAGAGTGAGGTTGTTAATTTCCCTGATCTTTCTTCCTCAAGCTTTTTAAATTTTTTTTGAATCTTTAATATTATAATATCCTGTATATTATAATAATGGAATACTTTTAAGAAAGTAACATACTATATCTTCCCAACCCTCAAAATAGGAAAATTAATTGCATATTGTAATTTCCTTTTATACTATTACATTTTTACTCTTCACTTTTGCATAAGTATAAAACTGAGGAAAATATAGTATTCTTTGACATCTTTAGTAGTTAAATATTCAGAACTTCATACAGCACACTGTGTAAGAAGCTTAAACGAGAAGTTCAAACGAGATACTTAAAACGCATTATAGAAATAACATATTATGTATAAATACTGTCAGTTATTAATATCAAAGAGATTATTGCATAATAGATGGTGTTATGTATGCATTAATAACTGTCTACAGCAAAATGTATTTGGGTTTCTATTTGCACTGAAGATAAAATTTCTAATCTGTTTATTTAAAATAAAATCGTAATTTTAATCTTTTATTAACAAAAACGGAAAAAAATTGTCTCTGGGTTGGATTTTAGGGTATGGTTTTAATATATTTCTGCTAAGAATTATCTAGTAAATTCACTTCAGCAGATACCCAATTAACCATTTTTTGCAGAAAAACAATTTTGATATACATATCACAGTTCAAAAACGTCTAGCAAGTAGTAAGGAGAGAACTGAAGATCTCAAGGCTTCGAAACCAGAATTTTAACCACTAGATCATCTCAGCCATGTAGAACTGTCGAATAATAAATACTCATTTTAAAAAAAAACATTTCCCATTTTGAAATTTACCCAATCCACATCTCGACTTAACTGGATTCTTTATTACAGGAGGGCCATATAGCTAAATTAACTGCGTTCCCTTATGGAGACAGCTTCAGGTCATCCATACCCTAGTCGGGATTCGAACCCAAGCCCATTCCATGGAAGCCCTAAACGATGTGGGCGACGAAGAGGGCAATAAATATCTCCCTTACCTTCACAGCCATTTTTTTGTGATAAATGCACATAATGTTGGCTTTTGACAGCACAAATTATGATTTTTGATAACACTTTTGAAACACATCTGTCAGGAATGGTCTACATTCTTCTCCTATTTTTCCCCTATGACCACCCGACCGGAACTGCCTGCTTGGAGAGTGGTCGAGTGGAAGAAGGGGTGAACCCGTTTGACGGAAAGTGGAGGGGTGAAAAGGACTGGTTCGACAGAGGCTCGCTGGTCTGCTTTCAAGGTGAAAGGAAGTGTGTTAAAGGACTCGCCAAGTGGAAAGTGGCTTGCACGTGATGTTTATCGATATATGTAAATTTGTATTATACAAGCAACGTATCGTAATGTGTGGTGTGTCCCGGTAGAAATTTATGTATAATAAATAATTTTGGGGCTAAAAATCGTATCTTGATTCGTCAACCGTGTAATCTATTCCTACAAAGGGGCAGAAACGCCTCGTCCAAGGAGAGGGTTCTCGTTCAACAACATCTATTTATTAATACATATTTGCAAAGACTATGATTTTGTCTCCAAAATGACCATTTTGCTATTTTACTTCTTCACCTTTTACTAACTCTTCTTTTCACGAGCGACAGTGTGAAGCCAAGAGTGGAGCTCGAACCCAAAACGTCAGAACATTAGTGCAAGCATTTTAACCACAAGGCCACGCCGGCGTAACGAAAATTTCTTATCTGATGAATACAATCGCTTAATTCATCATATATTGATAAATAAATGTAAATTAAATTTCATCATGCTAAATATTAACTAGAATCCTATCCATCTTTTTTCAACTAATCTACAACTTTTCTTACATGGTCTACATATACGGGAATACTACAGTTCGTGAATGTAAGACACTAGGGAATATATTTAGACACTGAAATTTCATCACCCAATTCTTTGACACATCAACACGGTTTATAATTTTCACGAAAGTATTTTTCAATTAACCTTTATGTAGAATTTTATGAATTTCTGCTTATAGACAGAGAATATTTCAAAAGAAACTCAAATTGAAGTATCTGCTGCCTTTTTACCCAGTTGTGACTATTAATTACTTCTAATAATTGAATTTTATCTCCACTGAGGAAACATGTTATTGATTGCTTCATCGGGCAGTATTTCTAATTACAATACCATTCACCGAGATTTATCGTTATTGGAATCCTTTTGTTTAATGATTCCTTGGTTTTCTCCTAAATCTCCTTATTAAATGCTCATTAGTTTTGAGGAACTTTCGAATTTTCAAAGAAATTACTCAAACTGGTATTTTGAAGCGGAAAGACAATGTTTCCAATTTCAAGAAACACAACAGGCAGATCAATTTGTCTGGTCGTTTGTCTAGACAGTACCATGGTCATAAAGATATTAAAAAAGAAAAAAATCATACTTGCATATTAAAGTTGCTATGAAGTACACTCCTGCATATGACTCTAATTTACTGATTCATTTATTACGAAGTGTCGAATATTGTGTCTTAGCTGCTTTAGTCACTAATTTGAGTACCGAGCATTGCAGAAGTGAATTATGTGAGATAAGGTTTCCTATCGAACGGCATAAGTACGATGAACGATCCCAGAGAAGTGTTTCTTACGGTCAGATAACCCTTGGCATGCATTACCCCCTCTGAAACCATATCTCGCTAACTGATAAGCATGTAGGGAGGGCAATAAATTTAATTCGAGGTTAGCCTCAAAACTGACCGTTCGTTAAAGTTCTGAAGGAGATGCATAATACAGCCATAGGCTCACATTTTCTGAATATCATAATGGAAATTGGAAGGTAGGTATGAAACTTGGAAGATTCGATACGTCATATAATAGCAAAAATTTGTTTGTTGTACTCATTATCAGCATTATGTCGCATGCTAACGTTATAATAAACAGATTTATCAAAATTTCTATCTATGCATTTTACCCTATATAAATTGTTTCCTTCGTTATCTGTGATAATTCTTTGACGGTCTTATGTATTGACTCTCATTTATTAACTTTAACGTTGTGCCTAGTCCTGTTGTTGCATATCCCTAAAGACTATCAGGGCTATATCAGGTCCATTACATTGTACACCCTAAGGAAATCCAGAACCATCAATGGATTGGCAGCTAGATCTCACATGGACAGCCCTAGGTAAGCAAGAATTTGTTCAGGGGTAGCCCGCTCAGTTGAACACTTTGGAGCAGAATTCAAAACTCTTAGAACCCTCAGAGTATGCCAAAGATCTAAGATGCCCGCTGAAAAAGCGAGTAAGGATGGTTTGATATTGCCTGTTACAACTAAGTGCCAGAGAGCCACCCGGTCGATTACTATGATACCATGCGCCGGTGGAACGAGCCAAGTGGTTTTATTTTTGCATTTAGTTCTGGAAAAAAGCTCCATACAGGTGAGAGGCGCAGAAGGCACCGAAGCTTTACATGCACCCGCTTTCACCAGGGAGTTTGCGATCTTATTATCCTCGATGTCAACATGAGAAGGGACCCACTGAAGGTGGATCCGATGAGACAAGGATAGACGTTTCAGCGTTTTAATTATAGTCACTCCTATATTATCCCTTACTCTATGCCAACTGGCCAAGTATTGGATTGAACTTCTGATATCCGACAGGATCCAGATATCATTTCTTTGAGTGAGTGATGCGATAACATCAAGGGCTTCGTTTATGGCTATTAATTCACTACGAAAGACAGAGCAGAAGTCGGGATTCCTCTTCTGTATCTTTACCTCTTGATTTTGTGATTTGATGTAAATTCCACTGCCATTAGAATCTTTACCCTGTCACCCGTATACACCCGAAAAGCGTCCTCTGGAATACTATTAATTCTTTCGAGAGCCAGTTGCCTTATATATATAGGAAGATCTTTTTGCTTGTTCACTTAATCAGGGAGGTCAATAAAGAAAAAGACATCAAAAAGTCCCTCCGAAGGGTGCCTAGTAATGTACTTACAAGAAAATGTGAAAAGTAAAGGCTGTCTTTACGAAAGTTTCCACGTTTAGATAATTTATAAGTGATTCATGAAGACGCAAAAGTTTTGAGATATTAAAGGTGACGTGAGGCAAAGCACTAAAGAATTAGAAACCTGCTTCGATGTTTAGCGACAAGTGCTTCCGCGTTCGAAAAAAAAAGGAACCTGCTTCGATAATAACTATGAAAAAAGAATGAAAAGCTAAGAGAGACAAATCTGAGAGAATTTATGTGTGAAAGTCATCGGGGGATAGCTTTGAAAATGCCGTGTAAGTTTAAGTCTAGATCAGAGTTTTTTGACATTTCCAAATCCCAACATCCTTTTGTAATAGCCATCAACCTATGACGCCCTGCCTAACAAACATTCTTTTTACTTAAAAGGAATAAATAGACAAAAACAATTCAAAATAAATAACTACGATGGTCGAGTTCATTACGTGCAAGTTTATGATCCAGGTGGGTGTAAGGAATACATACAAATCCTTTCAACAATCATTGAATAAATTTAGAGGAATTCTCCAAATGACTTCAGAGACTCGAAGAGCTCTTAACTCACCCACGAAGAAATAATTAGCTGCTTGTGATCTAATCAGTTCTTGAGTCCCAAAGTTTATTTTTAGCAGAACGATACCATTTTATTACGTAAAAGTTGAGGATCCAGGTGGGTGTAAGGAATACACACAAATCATTTCAACAATCACTGAGTAAATTTAGAGGAATTATCCAAGAGACCTCAGAGACTTGAGTTCTCAACTCACCCCTGAAGAAATAATTAGCTGCTTGCGATCTAATCAGTTCTTGAGCCCGAAGGTTATTTTTTAGCAGAACGATATCATTTTATTACGTAAAAGTTGAGGATCCAAGGGAGTGTAAGGAATACACACAAATCATTTCAACAATCAGAGTAAATTTAGAGGAATTCTCCAAGTGACCTCAGAGACTTAAAGAGCTCTTAACTCACCCACGAAGAAATAATTTGCTGCTTGTGATCTAATCAGTTCTTGAGTCCCAAAGTTTATTTTTAGCAGAACGATATCATTTTATTATGGCACTTGTCCCCCTCTTTTATATGTGGTAAAAAGGTAGCAGCACAAAAATAGCTAAACTGATTAATTTTATTCCTGATGTAGTTGAAGAAAGGGTACGGGAAGTGAAAAGATGTGGATCTCGTATAGAAAATGCTGCTCTAGATTCAATAACTACTTAACATTCTGTAGCATTAAGGCATTCGGAAATGGCTATTAATTAGAATAGCCTGATTGTAGCTGCAGAGTCTGATGTACGTTGCTTATTATAGATTAAGCAATGGTGTGACAAATAAATTAGCTCTTCTTATTATTAACCTATCTCTTTCTTTGAAACCTTTCTTCTCAGTTTCTGACTGTTTCTCGTATGGTTGCTGTGAGCGCGGATGTATTTGAATATTTTTCGTGTTATTTCAATACATTTTGTATTTTTTATGTTTTTTTCTGAGATGGATAGTATTTTTCTTGCAGGAGTTAATTTACGCTATGTAAGATTATATAGATTTTCTTTTAGTTTTTTTAATGTGATTTCGTTGTTTAGAATATTTATTATGTGTTTTAAATTCTTTTTCCTGTCTTTAATAATAGAATATTTAACCACTGCTTGCAATAAACATGATACTAAATACATAATTGAACATTAATAAACAATATGCCTAGAATTTGAATAATGAAACAAGTTAGAGAAATAGCTCATGGTAACAAACTTTGAGTCGATAACTTTTCACAATTAATTTTTATACTTTTGTCGTTATTTAGCTGAATTTTGCAATTTGAAATGAAAGTTTTGTCAGTAATAGTTAATGTTATTCATAGCCGTACATCGACAGTTGGTCTTCAAAATGGATAATGTTATCCGAAATTAATTTACGAATTTCTTAAAATATTTAAAAAAATTCTTTAAAATATTGTACTTAACGTAGGCGATGAATTAAATGGTTAATATATCCTGGAATATTAAAATATTTAGTAAGTTAAAACTTTAGATTGTTAAACATTATTTTATAAAATTATTAAATTTGTTAACCCTTAACTATTCATTTTAGTATTTACTAGTAACATGTAACAGTATTTGAAAGACACTAAGTTATAACTCGAAAACTACCGGGATTCCAAGTGAGAGAATTGTTATACAAATTTGATATATAGTGCCTTTAATTGTGGTTCCCAGAAATATTTGATAAAACGAGTTAACTATTTAATTACTCATGATATTAGAAACACTTCACAAAAAAGTGTTTCAAATACTGTATACAATTATCTGAATTCTCGATTCATAGAAAATCTTTCACCGCTTTTTCCGTTAGGCGTGAAGCTGAGAATATATTTTAACATAAATAACCTATATATTTCAAATACAGGCAATGAAACAGGTGGGAAAAAGTGCACTTGATTGTGAACTTCAAGTCTCGATAGCTTTTCCTCCTTAAATAATTTCCACTTGACCATGTTATTGCAAAATGTAGATTAATTTAGGCAATTTATTCGAAAATAATTTCAACTTCAACAATATCTCTGTGATGAGTTTTGACCTGTCCCACCAATCAATTAGCGTTTCTAATTAAATTTTATCTGCTGTGAGAGGAATCTAATCATTAATTACTTCGTCAAATAATTGTGATCGAATGCTTAGTAATTAAATCGGATATCTCACTGGGATTAAGTTTTATTGGAAATCTTTAAAAGAAAATGACGAAATTAAACATGAGGAATCCCAATAATTTAAATACATAAATTCAAAGCAAATTTCAAGAGATTAAAAAATAAAGTAGAGAATTTGTTTTCAATTTCTTTTATGTTGTAAAATGTTATATGCAAAATATCTTCTCATATAGATTTCATAAGCGGCTTACGTCTGATATAAGTGCTAAATATGCTTCACATTAATTTGTCATGTTTTATATAAGAAAGGACAAATAAATGTCCCGTATTTATAGCTTAGAAAATAAATCCTAATACTATTATGGTGCTAAATCTTTGAGTTAAGCTATGCGATTATAGTATTACTTACTTTAAATCAGTCCGCAAATATTTATATTCAACGGTGTTCACAAATAATGTAGATTTCCGGTTAAAAACGTAAATTTTTAGGTTCCTTGGCCGGAAGTTCCAGACTAGGATCATATAGGCTTTGTGGATTGAGATCTGCGGCCCCGGCTTACAATAGCACTACAAGGGTCGGAGTCCGACTTAGCTAGGTGCCACCACAATTTTCCCCGAGCACCCCCAGGGGTGACGTGTGTGTGTGGGAGATCGTATCCTCTACCACTCTCTCTGACCTCATAGGAAGACTTCGCGGTTTACAGATTCAACGTGCCCATATCTGGCCTAGAAACGAAGATATTCAATGGGACTCTTTGGGATACGAACCGAGCACCCTCGGCTCCGGAAAGCCGACGCGCTACTACTAAGCTACATCAGGCCCAAAAATTCCTTATATTCCATAAAAGAAAAACAAATTAAAAGGGAAGCTCCATGTAACTATTTTGTTGATGAAAAATAAGATCAATTAAAAGCTGAAAAATAGCCTTGGGAACGAATTGATTCTAAATTCAAATCATGGGTTTGATACTTGAATGATTACTGTTTGATTCTTGGCGTTAATTTAAAATACACTTTCTTTTAGAAATTTTTGAGCGATGTTCTATTCTAGACTAGTAAAACGATGTTTTAACAGAAAACAACAATGGAGCAAGTTCTATGATATATAAGGAAGGTCGAAAATTCATATACTATATGAAGGAAGGTAATGAAAAAATATGTCCAAACATGTTCTCTAATGTATTGCTTTTCTTTAATGCTTTTACCAAAATGTTTTCAATAAAAAGAAAAGAAGAAGAAAGATTTTAGGTTAACTTTCCACGCTTTATTTTCTTCGTATATTTTTCTTTTATTATATATGTTGTCGATAATATATGCGAGGCTGAGAAGTTTATGAAGTTTATTCAAAAGAGCTAAGATATGCCACTATGGTGTGGAAAACCCATCCGTTCGGAAAGCAGATAGATCCTCAATCGATTTCCAGGCCATTCAGGTTGTTTTTCAATGCGAAATAAGTTTTCTAATTACGGACTAGGAGAGTCACTGAAAAATAATAAGAACGGATAGCTATTTTCCTCCAGAATAGGTAGAAAGTTGTTATAGTGCATGCTAGTCCAAATAGGAATTCATAATTAGAAAAGTGAAACTGATGAGGATATTGTAAGTTTCTGTATACTGTAGCTATTAATTTGTATGTAGAAAGGAGATTCTATTTATTAAAATAAAACAGTACGATTTAAACGAGTAAAGATAGTTGTAGAAAGTAACGGTATATACCAGGACATGACCACATATAGAAAGGTATTAATTATATTTCAGAAACTTCAAAAGTAGGCTTTAAGGTTAAGCCTGTTTCTTCCTCTTAACTTGAATCTGAGACTTCAGCAGCAAGCTTCTCTAAACTACAGTTATATATATCTTTACTTATATAAAAGCCTAGAGTAGAAAAATGTAGGTAACCATTCCGGGACGGACCAAGTCGGAAACATCCTAACATTGCGAAGCCATTTTCTGAAATTTTTCTTGAAAAATAATACCACAAAAGTTACATGTTTTGAAAGCCCTTTAAAAAATATGAAAATTTCAAGTGAACACCCTAGCTCAAAAACGTTTAGTTTTTGAAATATCTTCAAATTAAAATATCCATTGAAAAGAATCATTTATTCAATTGAGTCATTCACTTGAATTTCGAATTCATTCTACTCCATGGTTTTCATATTCCCTTTAAATAACTACATTTTTAATGTTTAATTTCAATGTTAATTAAATTGTGTTTCACTTTGCTAATTATTATGTAATTATTATAAATTAATGTCTGCTGTGTGACCCCGGCGACATCTATTGCATCGTTCGTATATAAAGTTCAATTAGTAGGGTCCGATGTTGGCGATGGACATGAACTCTAAGCGATGTTCGGCAATACTTCATAATTTAATGAGTTATCAGATGACGACTGTGGGCGCGGGTTTTCATCGATTTGCAACGGGATTCAATCACTCATTAAGTTCATGGAAATTCACTGTGAGCAGCTTATCATTCTCCTCCTTCTTAATTGACGGCGTGACGGCATTCAATTGACATACTTGCAATCTGTCGTCTACACAAGGCGGCCACTACTTATTCTTGAGTAGGCATCAACCCTTCATTTATGGGCAATCTCCATCTCTAGTGGCTTTTAGAGGGCTAGCTCATCGTGTCGATAAAATACATCAAGTTACGTTTGAAATACTAGCTTGCTAGATGACTTCATACGACTGATTTCTCTAGCTACCCTACTTCCCTCTTTCTTTTTTCGTTACCTTTCTCTATTATTAATTTCCAGCCACACCTCTTCCGATCTCATTAGCCATATTATCCTCATCCCTTCCTTTTCATTGGCTTGCGGTTTCTTGCTAACATCCTTTCAACCAGTAACCTGTATGGGCGTTATTTTCCAAATTCTCCTCTTTCTGGCCCTTTTCTCATGCATCTCCTTTCTGGGTCCGTCTCCTCGAACACACCTGTTTTAGTGGCGTCATAAATTTTTGCCTAGCCGTCTTCTTATATTGTTACATCTTTCCTTTATACTATCCCTCTTTTATTTTCCTCTTGCCATTTTCTTACATTCTAAAGTATGTTCCCATCAATTTTAATATCTTCCTTTCTGCATGTTGCAGTCCTATAGTAGATAATAAATAGACTAGGGAAATCCCAGATAAATAAATGAGGTTAATATGCTTAGGTACGCAAATATAATATAGTGAGTAGTAAGAAGGGGAAAACATAGGGCAAGGAGCAACTGCTTCGATAGGCTGGGAAACAGCCGAGCAGATGAGCAGACGGATGCGGACGATCGTAGTTGAGGATGAAGATGAAAATACAGAGAGAATTTCTTTTTTCTATGAAGGGGGAGGATTGTCACAGGGCTAGTGACATCGGACGCCAAAATGATATATACAAAGAATAGGTTATAAAGCATGCATTGGAAAATATAAGAAGATACGAAGGAATGATAGGAAGCAAGAAGAAAAGTAGAAGAGGGGAGCATAGTTATGGCCGTAATAAAATGGACCACACATAAGAGCTTCCAGCCCCGGGCCAGATTGTAAAAGGGTCCAGATCCGTGAAAACGATGAAAGTGGGGTCACGAAGATAGGTACGCCCCTAATCAGGAATGTCCAGTGAGAAGTTTATAATTAAAAACTCAAGCGAATGGATGCGTGTGGGGTTGTTAGAAATGGAATGGAGACACCAATGGGATTGCAAAGTGGGAGGCACGAAAAAGTTAGGAAAAAGAAAAATTGTAAGTAAGAGTGAGAGAGAGAGAGAGAGAGAAGGAGCTTGTTTTACATATAGAGATGTTCTGACTGCTGATATGACGAGATTCTTGAGGATGATGATGGTTTACAAGATGACACTGCAGAATGTGAGCTAGTTCAGCGAGTTAGTCCGCGAGTTCAGCGTAGCCAAAGATGGCTGTAGAAACCAAATCGCAAATATATAAAAGTAGTAAAAATGCCAGAAGCTGACATGATAGGCGATAGTGCCATTTGACGTAGATGTGACCAGAATGATGCCGGTATAGAAGAGCGAGAATGTCTCTCGCTCTATTGTATAGTAAAGCGTCAACATGAGCCCCCGGCCCAGGAATCAACTAAAGCCATGCTGTGCTACCATTGAGATGCCAAAGACTGTGCTACTACTGCCAGATGCAATATTTACTTCAGTTCCCAACGAAACATCAAACGGAGGTATCGTCTGTTCTTTCCCAATTTGTCATAAGCCATGCTACCTGTTCTAATTAAATTAAATACTGATAACTCGGGTTCATAGATATTGCAGTAATATTAAATAACTTTTCCTTACGGGTTGGGATAGCATGTGTCTTAACGCTTTTTCTAATTCATATTGTTTCATACTGCCACACAACGCAATTAGGGACAGTTCCCTCATGATACCTACGTTTGTGTATTTTCCCCAGACAGAATAGGGAAAAACACACGAAAATGCAGCGCTTTTCACCCAAGTGCACTGCCTAAATTCTTATCAGTAAATTCTTTCTTAATCCCAAAAAGGGTTTTGCCAAACGATAGGCTATAGGATTCACCATTCATCCCTTTCCCCTCGTAGAACACACAAAATAATCCTTTGTACTACAGCAGTGGCGGAAGTGCTGGCGGTCGCCAGTTTCCAGATGTTTGCCTCATCAAGTCACGTGACCGTACCAGCACAGGAGTGGCGTTTGAAATCGCAGAAACAGATGTCGTCTAGCTTCTGCCAACGAAGGATGCATCGATGATTCCGGTTCCCGACGCCCTGGGAGCAAGTACTCCGACGAAACGACTGGAAGCCATGTTGGCCGCCTGATCTTCCTTTGCTGAGCTAAGATCAACGATATAAATTCTTGTAAACTCTTGTAATAAGCCTTATAAATTCTTTAAAATCCTTATAAAAGCTTTATAAATTCTTGTAATAAGCCACCGGCCCTAAGCCTCATCTAGATTATTTTAAATAAATCATGAAGTACTTCGTTTTAAAAGTCCAATTGCTTCTGTCACTTTTTTTGTTTTCTTTTTTTCAGTGTAATCTGATTATTCCATCCGTAATATGTTGCAGCTAAGTCAAGTATAATATTTTTATGTGACCACTCCACCTTCATTTTTCCAATGCATCATCATATTTCTTAATGCCACAGCATGTATCCCAAGAATACGGGTCCAAGTGTATATATATATATATATATATATATATATATATATATATATAATATATATATATATATACAGTCGAACCTCCATATATCGAAGTAGCAAAATGCCGGAAAAAAATTCGATATATAGAAATTTCGATATATAGAATTGCTCTTAGTTTTATCATAATTCTCCTAAAACATTAAAATTTAAGCTAATTTTCGTATAAGAAACTCCATTTCCAATTTATATCCGAATCACATTAAATGAAAGTTAACAACTAAAAAATAAATTAATGTGAAAGTTTTATTCCGTACAATATACCTTTAAAAAAATAATAATCCAGTTTGTGGTTACAGTGATCACAGTTACATTCTTTTAAAAAAAACTACGAATATCTTGCAGAACAGCCAGTTTTCCGGAAAGTTCATCAAACAAATGCTCGCATTTATTCAGTCCATTAAAAACTTCATCAGGGATGTTTTCCAAGAATTGAAGTCCACGAAGTATTGTTTCAAACGCCAAAAATTGGGAGATTTTGTTCTAAAGTAGAATTAAATCTCCCAATATGTCGTGAAAAAAATTTCGATATATAGAGATTTTTTCGATATATAGAAACAGTTTTTCTATGTAATGAACAAGGAGATTTGCTAAGAGTTCGATATATAGAAAATTTCGATATAGAGAAGTTCGATATATGGAGGTTCGACTGTATATATATATATATATATATATATATATATATATTACTCCTTTACTGGCCGTTCTTACAAGGGGAGTATGAAATTTCCCGTTCTAAAGAGGGAATCGGAAAAATGGGCCCCGTAAGATAAAGGTTAAGCATATTTAGGGCGGTAGCTCGCGCAATTTCATAGGAATAATGATAACTATTAATTAACTGAGTGTGTTAAATATATAATCATTGGAATGATAATTTTTAATGAATTGAGTGTGTTAAATGTATTTATTGGAATGATGATTATTAATTAATTGTGTGCGTTAAATATATTCATTGGAAGGATAATTATTAATTGATTGAGTGTGTTAAATGTATTCATATTAACAAAGAATGATGATTCTCATGATTACGAGTATTTATATATATGTGTGTTCTTTGTATCAATAAATCAATTTATGATTCAATATCAGAGTAATGTTTGTTATCATATTTTATGTTAAAACTAACCACTTACGTTTCACTGCCACATGGTGCATTAGAGTTGTACATCGCGACATATAAAGTAAACATTCGACAAAAGTAGATATTTATTCTAGAGCCCCTACTCTTGTATTTTCATTTGGTATATCTATACGAACAGTTTGAGTATAAAGGGTCCACTACTGCTTGTCAACATGCAAGATATGATGAACATTGAGTCAATGCTCATTTTTCGTCGTAGGCAAATTTTACCTGGGTCGGAATGGACTACACGTTCTCTGAAGAGAAAGCTTTTACACCTTGAACGTATGAGACAATAGCGCCCTTTACACGTACGCTCATTCGCGAGTGCTTGGAGCATACGGGGTTGCGCGCTGGAAAACTTGCAGTTCGCTCCAATACAGCTTTCCCTTCCTCTCCGATACCTTCACACGTGCACTCAATCGTGCGGGGCTGTGGTTTCACGAGGAAAAGAGTGTACGTGCAAAGGGCGTTATTAACGCAACATATAAACATACGGTATATGCTTCAAGCTTACAGATTTTTCCTTGCACGTTCTTTTTCTTGAAAGGTTCTCAGACAAAATACGTTTCTTCTTGGAGAGTAAATTCCAAAAGATAATATGTTCAATTTTTCTTTGTTGCAGGAGAAAAACAACTATTAAAAATAGAGAATGCTGGATATCCCCCCTTCTCCATTACTGCATGTCCTACCGTTTAGTTTTCAACACTATTGCTTATACTGTACAATTTCAACCTCTACATTCCCGTTTTAAGCAGAAAGGCTAAAGTTTATATTAACTTAAAATTTATCTTAGTTCAAGAAATCCAAGTGTTTTTACACGCCTTATCATTAAATTAAAGTTTCTAATTAAATTTTATACCCACTGCGAAGAATTCAATCAGTGACTGCCCAGTCAAATACCTTGATAGAATGCTTAATAACTAAATTGGATTACTTTTGTGGTGAGTTTCTTTGCGATCCTTTAATAATGAACATTCCGCGTAAAATTTAAAGATTATTTCTGTTTTTAAAAGTGCTAAGATTTAATAAGAATTTATACTATTTTAAAGAATAGCAGTTAACTGTTGTTTAATAAAAAATTTTAAAGGGATATTGTATAAGTATCAAAGAAATACATAAAAAGGAATTTCTGAAATAATAAAAGTATTTTCTGCGTGAGTAAAATGAACATATAACGCTAAAATATTATGAATATATCGAAATTTTTTATGTGTTATCTGTTTTTAGAAGTAAAGAACATAAACATGGATCTATAGCATGGCATAATTCTTAATAGAGATGGATTTTAAGAACAGGGTGATGAGGAGGAAGAACAGCCGAATGCAATAAAGATAGAAATTAAACACAGAGAGTAGAAGTAGAATGAGATGAGAAACAAAGAGATGGATGATTGAGGGAAGATGAGGATCAATTATGAGGAAAAATAGAAAAGTTAGGGGTAAAAATGGGGTAAATGGAGATTATATGGTAGAAAAATAGGGTGAAAAATAACAGAAGGGGAATAAGGGACTAAGATATGAAATGCAAATGAGGAATAAAGATAGAGGAAAAGGAAGTGTAAATGGGGAATAGTGAGAGGGAAATGGAAATGGAAATGGAACTAAAAAGAGGTATAAAGAAAAAGGAAATGAAATTTAAATGGGGATAGGGATGAATAACAAAGTAAAGATAGGGATAAGGAAGTAACGAATGGAAAAATAAATAGGGAATAATGAAAAGATTAATGGATTGAATGCTTAACAACTAAATTGGATTACTTTGGGAATTCAAAGATTTTTCTGTCTTTTAAAAGTGCAAAGATTTCATAAGATTCTATACAATTTTTTAAAATAGAAGTTAAGTATTGTTTGATATAAAATTTTAAAGGAAGATTACAAAAGCATCTTGGAAATACATGGAATTGGGTTTCGTAAAAAATAAAAACTTCTTCTGCACAAAAAATTATTTTATAAGGTAAAATTATTATGGAATAAGATATCATACTTACACGCCGTATTTTTACGTGTTATACAGAGGCTGTTCGCACATTTTTTAGACGATTTTGGTAAGCGGTAATAAAAATTCGTTTGCTGCAAAAGAAATAATTGCAACTGTACTATGTTTTTAAAAGTCAAAATTATCGTCTGCGGCTTGAAAGTTTTAATTCTATTCAAAATGGCGTTTTTAACAAAGCAGTGGTTCGAAGGCTACATTTAGGCTCTTTCCGAAGAGAAATATGCATACTCCGTTATCCAAAAACGATGTGAGAGTCATGGTTTTGTGATATCTAAAGCATCGATAGGTAATATCGTCAACAAGAAAGGAAAAAAAAACGTCAAATTGGAGCCTCAAGTGGGACAAAAATTCCCACTTGAGGACAAGCAAGTATCCAAGGAAAAAACGGACATCTTCGACTATTGAAAAGGTACGTGGTTTAATGTTAAAAGAAAATCCCCCTAGTCAAAGGACAGTTGCAAAATCATACAAAAGCTCGGTGTCCACTGTAAAAAAAACGATAAACGTTGATTTAAATCTTAAGAAGCGAAATCACGCAATGTGCAACGTCTTCTTCCAAATCATATCGCTGAACGCAGGACACGCTGCAGAATTCTATATGAGAAACACTTATCCAAAGAAAAATGGAAAACAATTGTCTCAATAGATGAATCATGGGTGTATTTAAATGATTGCAACAAAAAAAGAGCCATTTATTATCATAAAAGGGGAGAAAATTTTAAGTACATGGTTCAAAGAATCGAAAGAAAGTTTTTCTTAGAGATTCATGATTGCTGCTGGTTTTTCTTATAATTGCAAGTTAAAAATAAAGAGAGTGGAAAAAATGTCAAGATTAACTCCAAATACTATCAGGAACATATTTTATCGCCAATTTTTCTGAATGAAATACCATTGCTTTACCCACAGTGCAATCAATCTGTGAGACTCCATCAGGACAAAGCTAGCAGTCAAACATCAAAATCCACTGTAAATTTCCTAAAAGAAATGGAACAAAAAAACTGGTATCAAGGCCATACCCTTCACTGATATCCCTACTAAATCTCCCGATGCATCACCTAGGGATTTTTGTGCTTTCGGACTTTTAAAATCTGCATTATCTAACCGTCGTCCCAAAACCCTTACAGGACTCTGGAAATCTGTTCAGGAGGAATGGGATGGAATACCTCTTCTGACACTTCAAAAGACATTATTATCCTGGAAATTGCGGTGTCGAAAGATAGTTCAGAATAAGGGATGTCAAATAGAACATTTAAAACACAAGAATTTTATGTAATTTAGTTTTGTGAATACAATATACATCGTCTAAAAATGTGTGAACAGCCTCTGTATGTTTTTAAAAATAAAATATAAAGATGGATCTCTAGCATAAAAGACATCTAAATAAAGATGAATTTTAAGAGCAGTGTGATGAGGTCATAGAATAGAATACAATAACTATGAAAACTAAAAACGGAGAGTAGAGGTAAAGTGAAATAAGAAATAAAGGGAAGGAAGATTGAGTCAAGATAAGGATCAGTGATGAGAAAAAATAGAAAAGATATGGGTAAAAATTGGGATAAATGTATAGATAAGATGGAATAAAAAATAAGGGGAATAAAGGAGTAATATACAGAATCTAAATAGGGAATAAAAAAGGAGGATATAGAATGTATATGGAAAAAATTGAAAAAGGAAATAGAAAGTAAAAGGGGAATAAAGATGGAGGAAACGGAATTTAAATGGGGATAAAGAGAGGAGTAGAGAAGGATTACTGAGCAAAGATGGCATCAATTATGAGGAAAATAGAAAAGTTCGAGGCAATAGATGGGATAAATGTAGTTGAGCTGGTATAAAAAAATGGGAGGAAAGTATAAAAGGGAAATAAAGGAATAATATATGGAATCCGAATGGGGAATAAAGATGTAGGAAATAGAATGTAAATGGGCAATAGAGAAATAGAAAATGGACTGAAAGTGGGGAATGATGAAAGGGGAAAAAGATAGAGGAAACGGAATTTATCTGGGGATTGTAGAGAGGAGTAGAGAAGGAAGACTGGGCGAAGATAGCATCAGTGATGAGGAAAAATAGGAAAGTTTGAGGTAAAAGGTGGGGTAAATGTAGTTAAGATTGTATATGCAAAGATTGTAAATGCAAATACAGGGTGAAAATAAAATTGGAATAAAGGAGTAAGGTATGGAATCTGAATGGGGAATAAAGAAATAGGAAAAGGATTGTAAATGGGGAGTAGAGAAATAGAAAATGGGTAGTAAGTGGGGAATAAAAAAAGGAGATTTGGAAGGGAAAATGAAATTAAGAAGTAGGAAACATAATTTAAATGAGGATAAAGCGATGAAAAACAACGTAAAGATGAGGATAGGTTAATAACAAAAAAATAGGAAGTAAAGAATAGACTAATGGAATATAATAATCAGGGAAAAAACGAGTTAAAATCCATGTAAATTATGATAATCATAGACACTAAGATAAATAATTTCAGTATAATGATTCCTAATAATAGTAATACAGATATAAAGAATAGCGCAATGTATAACAGAAATAAGAGGTGAGGTATCTCTAGCTGGTTGAAGTATAAATGTTGAGTGAAATGAGAAAATGCAAATAAAGAACAACGTATAATAATAATTCAATCACTAATGAAAACGTAATTGTTGTCCAGTTAATATTCAGATATTATTGAAATATATTATTGAAATAAGTGTTGATAAGAATTTTACATTATGTATACATTTTTTAGAAGTGCAAATATTTCCATTAAAGTAAAACCATCTAAGTTTTAAAGCATTGACCTAAAATGTTTTGTGTTAAAATTAATTTATATTAAAAGCACTGGAGACATTAAAAAGAATAAAACTATACCAATTTTCCCCCTGTTTAAAATTATTTAACAGCTTAAATATAAAAAGCAAAAAAATATAGCTTTTGAAATGTTTTTTATAATGCATTTTGCATTATGCAACTTATTATGTAAAAGTATTGGTATATTGTTAAAAGAATTACGCTTTTTCTTTAATTAATATCTGGGTTGTATATTTATCTATTCTATACTGGTGTTCAAAATTTCTGCCAGACTGTTTAAAATACAAAGTATAGATTAAAGAGCATAAACCATCAGAAACTACTACATCATAAAGACTATTTGCAGTTTATTTATTCAGCTGAATCAGTAAATATGTACTTTGAAATGTCGTCAAATAACGCTAGCCATTTAAAGTTGCATTCAATAATACGACTTCCATCACTCTGAGAATTCTTTACTTTCCTCTTCAATCCTCGAGAGAAAACTGCAGTTTCATCCATAGAATTTATAGATACAACATAGTAAACATGTACAAATGTTTACTTTACAAGTTTTAAGATGCAATCTGAAACCTACTTAGTCACAAATAAAATAACCTGTTTCTGCAGTTATATTTCAGACGATTAAATACTTCTACAATGACAGAAATTTAAGCCCTTCCCTTCAAAATAGAAAACTGTATATATATATATATATATATATATATATATATATATATATGTATATGTATGTATACCGTCAGATGGGGTTACTTTGTGACGGATTTTAAGTTTTTTCCTGGTCCAGCCGATAAGATTTAAAGGCATCCCAAAACGAACAATTGCATAGCATTGGTACATCCTTTCCTTACGTACTAATGTATTGCGCTAACCCGGATCTTTAATTACCATTGAGAAATTAAAGTTAAAATGTGTCACAAAGTTGCCCCGCCGAGTATTGCTACTTTGTGACATCTGTGTTTTCACCTTGAAATCCAAGAGGAAAAATTACTTGACACAAAGTTTGACAGTAAAACGCTTATCAAAAGATTGATACATGATTATATATACCTATTAAAAATATTGGATAGCTTTATCTATAACATCAAAGGCACCTCGGGTGCCCAGGTCAGCCATCAGTTCTTTGAAAAGATGAGAAAATTCGCCTTTCGGCAAATTTTGCTCCTTCGGGTAGGTTTTTCCAAATAGTCAATACTTCTTTCTCTCCAGTGGTATCTTAGAGGACGGAAAAATGCAACATCAAGCGGCTGGAGGAGGTGAGTCGACTTTGTAGGTTATTTTGTGACAGTGTCAATATGTTACAAAGTAACCCCGTCACCTTTCGATATATAGGTTATGTTCTCCTATCTCTCAGAAATTACTACACAAAAGTTATATTGCTCCAGAACCTAACCAACATATGGACAATACAAAATAATTACCTGTGGTAGTTGGTTCTATAAGGTGTTAGCCTTCAGCATACAAAGTTTCGAGGGTTTGAGTCAATAGCTTGACAACAGGTGTGAACAATACAGTGGCCAGCGAAGAAAAATTGCGCGCAGAAGCTTCGGGCACTGGCCACTAGATGTTTCTGTATGTCGGACAAGCTGTTGGCACTGCTCTTAACCTTCCCGGTATCACGGGCGCGGCGAAAGGTCCGAAATACGAAAAAATTACTATGTGTCACAAAGTTACCCCCTCTTACGGTCTATCTATCTATCTATCTATCTATCTATATGTATGTATGTATGCGTAAACCGCATAACTGAAAGATATCAATCTATTTAAATGGTAGATGGTAGGAATTACCAAAATTCTTCAGTTTCAAGCTAGAATTTCGACTTCAGCTTCACTAATACAGAGTGCACAAAAGTTAATAATCTATGTACATAAATAATTCAAGATGTACATAGAAAAAGTTTAGAAAGCAGATAGGGGACATGTAACTAGTGATGGGAATTTTAATACAAATAGTTTATAAATGAGAACAAAGTTTTTCCCCCCTAGAATACTCAATCCTACTTTACAGAAAAATGAGAATGGTTCTTTTTATATGAATCTCTGCATTCTTCTTTGAATAATAAATGTGCAGCAATAAGTATTTAGCAGAAATAAAAATTGCACCGAAATTTGAAATACGAGTCAGCATTAGAAAAACCTTAAAAATTCCCTATATATAACTGAAAATTGAACTCACGAATTTCAAAAGTAAATTCAGTATGCTTTTTCAAGAACAGACCGCCGAATGTCTTAAATATTTAGCTAAAGCAAGCAAAATGACAATTTTTCTAGACTTTGCTTACTGTGTAAGAGATTTTTTTTTGTCTATTGTGGAAACGTATCTGATGGCATTTATTTCTCCCAAATACAGGAACACAAAAATATGCACCACTTTTTGAATACTGATATTTTCCGTTACCTTTTTGCAGCAAAGAGGGATGACGTAGTTAGTTTTAAGCTTATTATATGTTTAATAAGGTATGCAATTTTAAAATTTTCCCCTTTATAGGATTGGAGGAATATAGACTCACTGGAAAAAAATATGTTGTTCAGTGATTCATCATTATAGTGAACATTGTAACAGAGAGAGTGTACTCTGTTATGGATAAAATAGTTTCATTTCCCTTAACCGGTCCAGACAAGGCCAAAACATGCTTTTATAAAAAACATTAATTTCGGTTGTTTGTCAGAGTAATTCAGTTGAAAATTACCACTAAAGGATCCAGACACCATAAAATGTAAATATTTAACAAATAAAGTAGCGCAGAAATTTTGTAATCCATGATTATACCTTCAATTTTTAAAATAAATACACTAATGCGCACAATAGTTTTTGAAAATTGAAAAAAATAAGCTGAAGCGAGGAATGGACAACAGAGTATCAACACAGAATGCTATGCATTACTCGTACAGTTAAAGCATAACAGTAAAATTATTAAAATTTATATAAGTACCTATAGGCAGAAAAGAGCAATACTAGGTAGAGCTGTGTCTTACCTAGTATTGCTCTACCTAGTATTGTCTCTACCTAGTAAGCTACCTAGTATTGCTTATATATATATGTATATATATATATATATATATATATATATATATATATATATATATATATGTATGTATATATATATGTATATATATATATATATATATATATATATATATATATATATATATATATATTTATATATATATATATACATATATATATACATACATATATATATATATATATATATATATATATATATATATATATATATATATATATATACATATATATATATATATAGATATATATATATATATATATATATATATATATATATATATATATATATGCATGTATATTTGTATATTTATAGAAAAGTCGTCTAAATTGAAAACCGTATCAAAATTTGGGTATTTTTTAAATTTTGGTTGTTTGTAGTCGTTTAATATCGGTTTTGAAAGTGTAGGAATCGTTTTTTTCGTTCTCGTGGGACAAAACTTGAAAATAAAAAACCAACAAAAAATCGTAAAAAAATCTCCTACACTACAAGATTCATTCCTCCTACACGATTCATTAACATTAATCCTCATAAAAATTTGGAGAAATTCTATCACTTTAAAGAAACAATGACACCGTAACATTTCTAAAACGTTTTACATAAATTTATAGAAAATCGTCTAAATTGCAGACTGTATCAGATTATGTGGGTTTTGAAATTCTGACTGTTTGTAGTCGTTTAATATCGGTTTTAAAGTGTAGGAATCGATTTGTTAAGTTCTCGTGGGACAAAAGTTGAAAATAAAACAACCAAAAAAAAAAAAATTGAAAAAAAAATCTCCTAAGATTCATTAACATTAATCCTCATAAAAATTAGGAGAAATTTTATCGGTTTAAAGAAACAATGACATCGTTACATTTCTAAAACATTTTACATAAATTTATAGAAAAGTCGTCCAAAATGCAACCGCGTTCTGACTAACAGCTTTTGTTCCAAAAACTAATTCCCTTAATTGGCGTTTGTTACTTTCTACAATTTGTTCAGTTAAAGCAAAGCAATTAAGTATGTTCAAAGGGGAACAAGGATGTGCTTTAGGTAAAGCATAAAACTTTTTATTCCTTTTCTATGAAAATTGATCTAGCAGAAGTGCGGTCGAAATGTTCGCTATAAAACTTCCGAAGACTTATAAGGATCTCGTTTCGGGAAGCCTCCTATAAAATATGATGGAAATAAAGGGAGCTTTCTTTCGCAAATGTGTAAAATACAAGATGCTTTTGAAAGGAAAAAAAACCGTTCCAGTAAAAGTCTCAACCTGTAAGTGAATATTTGAAGTTAAGTAGTAGCATAAAGAATTTTGCATTTAAAGTGTAGCAGGAAAGAGGAAAATGATCATTTTGTGTTAGATATTTTTGGAGATAAAAATCGAAGTTTTTTGCCCCTGTTTTAATAAATTTTCATTTTGATAAGAATAAAAGCAATCAGAATAGATTACTTTGAGGGTAATTTAAAAAAATAAGCTGAAAATCCTGTAAGCTCAGTTAATGGGTATTTACAGGTGGAATTTACTTTCACTTAATTACTGGCTTTAAGCACCATGTTTTTAAGTAGACGGATTTCTTATATCATTAGAACATATGCATTTGTAGAAATGGAAGGGTGAAGCAGTTACACAATGAAATAGATTGAGAGTGATATATAATTTACTTTTTATCGTTTTGTTAAGACTGCAACATGCTTTATTTATCATTTTAATGTTTTTAGTTCCTAGTATTTTTGGTTTTACAATACCAGACAAAATGCATACATATTTTGGTGAAAGGATCTTTATTTAGTAACTTTTGAAGTAAACTAATAAATAACTAACATTAGTATTTTAAAAAAATCTGTTTTGGTCATGTCCAGACCGAGTCAAGAGACTAAAAATCCTTTTATTAGTAACATTTTAAAATTAATGGATGACTCCTTTAATGAATGTACAATAGGGCGGAGCGTAAAAAAAAAGTTTTCGATTTTGTTTTTGCCCTAGTGCGGAAAAGTTGTGTACTGGTGGGTAGGTCACGTATGCAAAGTTTTGGGAAAAACAAAAAATATCTTCCGTCTCCATTTCGGCCGTGATTTTTAGCAGAATTTTACCATACAGTTAAAAATGTGTATTTCCATTGTTTTGCATGCAGCTTTTCGCTTTTTCTGTAATAAAATTCAGAAAAAAACCGAGAACTCACCACGGGGAGGTGGCTGAATTGCAAGTTCCACCCGTGCCCACCTATCCACCCAACCATACCTTTGCCCTTGCAGTTATTCCGGTTTTACTCGGTACTCGAATTTGGTTTCAAATGTTGGCATAGCTTTTATCGACTCTGTTCGGGTTCTAACTAAACCGTCACGCTTATTTTCTCTACACACAGCCGCAGAAACCTCTGTTACTAGTTTCACGATACGTTCAACACTGGGTGTGGCAAGGAAATTTTAGGCTTCCCAGGTGTTGAGCTACAGACTCTCCACTGGAAATCAAATTTCTCAAATCATCTTCTGTCAATTGGGGGTTCCGTCAAATTACATTTCTGCCAATCAATGAGGTCTATATATGAAACTGCCCCGAAGTTGAGTGACGGAATGTTGTAGTGTCTGGTTCTTTCCATTTTTTCCTTTCTTGCTCGTAAAATCCTACGTAGTCCAAGTTCAGCAATGGACTGTCTGTCGTCTGTGATCATTGACAAGATTATTGCTTCCGGGTGGCCGAAATAGCCATTTCTCTTGATAATGGGATCGACCACAGTCTTTAAATCGTTTTTAAGATAGCGTGAGACGTTTATTGTCTGCCACAAATTTCGTGGATATGGATTTAATTTGACTGTAAACCACATAGGTGGGCACACTTTCATGATGAACTCTGTCAAACTTTGAAGTTGGTTTGAAGGCTCTGACGAGCTAATGTATAAACACTTTATTCGATTTGCAGTTGTTAGCCAACGTGCATGAGTCATTTTCCCAGGGTGCTTTTGGGACAAACTTGATGAGCAGTTTCTATTTGTGACAGCTTGACAAATATCCCAAAGCTATCGCTTGTGTGTGCTAAGATCATTTATGTCGATTTTCGGAAATTCGCTCTTAAAGTCTACAAATTTCACAACTGGGAGGTTTTTACAATTTGCCAATGCTTTCCCAGTAGGACCAGAAAATGCATTAGGGTCACTCGTTCCACCATCCAAATGCTACACTAAATGTCGGAGTGGCAACTCATTTGCGTGTAACTGGCAGATAAACAAGTGCAAGGGTTTCCCAATGGCTTCCCCAGAAAGGCGAATCACGCCGATTTTATAGCCAGTATTGACGATTGTTCCATCGCACCCTATTACTACTAGTTGATGAATGTCAATATATCTTCATGAATTCTTCATGAATTGCAGCATCATTTGAGAAATACTCAAAGTTGATGATGAAGTTAGTGCTATGTCTCCAAGGTACTTGCTTCCAGGTTCCTTAATCATTGTAACGTGTTCTTCCAGGACTATTTTTTCGTACATTTTTCCCCCTACGCTCTCTTGCATTAGAGTTTTGTCATTCCCTCCGTCAAAATAAAGTCCCTTCAGTGGTTCCAGCTGTCTTTCATTTCCTTGCTGATATTCTTTCCGAATTTTTTCCTCTCTCTTCTTATTTTATGTCTATGAATTACATTTAAGGTGTCTTTTTTGGTAATCATCCCCAAATCTTCCAAAACAGCGCTTGCAATGATGGCTCCAGCCCGATCTGAAACTCCGGTTCTGTCACAAGCTGTAGCTACTGCTGGGTATCGGCTTGATCTTAACGTCTTTTTCCCTTCAGATTGAGTCATCCTGGATGTGGATGGGGAAGGCTTCAAGTGATCTGTGTCACTATTGAAGTTATGGGGATCCACGTTAGAATCTGGATCAGGAAATGTGAGCCTAGATGGCGTAACAGATGGCGAAACGTTTATTTTAAGACTTACTGCTTCTGTCTCTTTCTGCTTCCTATCCGCTCGTTTCCTCAGCTTTCAGTTTCTTTTAAGTCAACTGCGCCTATGGACATTTGCCTAAGTGCCCGTTGGTCTATAAGAAAAGTTCTTTCCATTTTAGGGATATTTTTATGCTTTGGGAAAGAACATTTGTTAAAAGAAACAAACTTACATGAAAAAATGTCGAACAATTTCCGTGAGTCTTTCACGAAGGTTTTAAGCTTCGTTTCTTAAGTTGTTGTTGACAATGTTTACATGGCAAAATATTTCTTTACCTTTCTGCACGCAGTGTGTCCGCTGCTGCCTTTCTGTATTAAGTTTCGAATTACCTCTGTATTTTATTTAAGAACAAAATAACGAGTTGCATACAAAACAATGGAAATACACATTTTTAACTGTGTGGTAAAAATCTGCTAAAAATCACGGCCGAAATGGAGACGGAAGACATTTTTTGATTTTCCCAAAACTTGGCATACGTGACCTACCCACCAGTACCCAACTTTTCCGCACTAGGGCAAAAACGAAATCGAAAACTTTTTTTTTACGCTCCGCCCTAATGTACAATTCTTTCTAATTTGATGGGACAAGAGAAGTTAGGCAAATTTACCGGGCGAGCCAAAAGTTCGTAAAAATTTTAAAAATTCATAAAAATGGAAGAAATTAGGATAAAGAAGTGCAGAAAGGGCTTACAAGGAAGTCGGATTTTTTAGAGCAGAAAAAAGAGTCACTGGTAGAGTCACTGGTCCAGCTTTGCGAGCACTGCTACTCCCCGTGGACGATTCGTCCGCCATATTTTTCATGCGGCCCTCCTCCAACGAGGGTCTTCTATTTTGTGGCCGATCCTCCAAATGCTGGTGTATCACGGTCTTTTATTGCAAGATTGATTTGCATAATTCTGTTGAATCCCTCGCATGTCAGAGCCATCTACCGGTGACTTTTTAAACTTTTAAACTTTTTAAACTTTTAACTTTTAAAACTTTTTTTGGCTTCTAAAACTTTCTTGTGAGCCCTTTCTTGCAAACCGAACTTCTTTATCATGATTTCTTCCTTTTTTAAGAATTTGTAAAGTTTTTACGAACTTTTGGCTCACGCTTATACATGAATAAATACGAATAAGGTCGACTGTTTTAAAACAGATATGGCTACAAAGATAATCTGCGGTCTTATTTATTTTCTTTTAAAATATCAGTTATACATTTGAAAGAAACCGTTTTTTAAAGTAACTCTGCAAAAAGTTAATAACTGTTTTTTATGGCTGCTGTGTACTAACCATATTGGATTCGTTCACCTCAGTGTTAAACTATGGAGAAAATTTGTTCAAGGATTGCAGACTTTCAAGATATTGTACTCCATAATAGAGAAAAAAAATTACATCTAGGGGAATTTTTCATTTTATTTAAATGCAAATAATGTTTTAAAATTTAATTTATTCGGGGAAAAATCTGGTGTAGTGTGTTTTAAATGCTCATCAATTCCATGGTGGGAGAAATTTATAAAATGAATCCTGTTGCAAGGGGCAGAAAAGTTCAGGCTATCTGAAAATACCATTTTCATTTCATTATCAGCATTTATGCAGTTGTAAATAGTAGACAAATTTTTTCCGTAGGTGAACATTGAGGTAAGCGAATCCAATAGGGCTAGTACACAGCAGTCTTATTGTTATACAGAGAAACTATCTCTTTGTTATTCCACGTCAGTTTCTGGTTTCTGCTTTTTTGAAGGCAGGGTTATTTCATTTTGTCACTGGAAGTGGTTTTTGAAAACCTTTTTGGTTCTATATTTTGGCCAGGACTAAAAGTCTGATGCTCCCTTATGATAAAATTTTCTCAAGTTAGGGTTAAAAAGAATGATATTTACTTCTCTTGAGCTCCCTATGAGAAACTCTTGCATGACAGTGAAGCTATGCATACCACACTTTGATAATTAACTTGTCTAGCACTAGAAAGACGGGAATTTTTTTCTTACTAAAAAGACTGAGCGCCGTCATTTTGACGGTTAAAAATAAAATCAAGAATTTAAAAGATTTATTGTTATTAAAATGGTTAAATACTTTAAATTTTGAACTATTTCATACCAATATTCAATAAACTAGTATATAATTAGATATATTTTTATGCAGGTATGCCGAGCTGACAACCTGGTATGGTTTATCCGCAAAAATATGTGCATGGTTTGTACAGTACTTATTTTTCAACACAAATATTTCCGAAGAGCGAATATTTCTGTTATTTGCAAAAGAGGAAATAGACGAAAAGTAACTAACATTTTCCCGGTATTATTTTAAAGATTTCTGTCTGCTTTCTATATTGCCGTCAAATTGACGGCTTTCAGTCTTAGTAGATATACAACACATTTTCTCCCACTATTTACTATCGAATATAATTTTGTAAATGTGTGTGCAAATTTCGCGTAAAATCAGAAAAAGTCATAAAATTTCAGAAGCTTGAGGACATAAATGCAGACATAACGCTCAATAGTATGTCCGAAACCGTTAAAACGACAGCAGCCGTCTTTATAATGCTAGAGTAGTTGATTCAAATCTTATTCTGTCACTGAACCCTTTATGATTTTTTCTAGAGTTCAAGTATTCCGTAACACACTTTGAGAAAAAGTGGCCTTTATTATTCCTATCTAGTGATTAAATTTTTTCCCTGTAGTGTTAATTTTCTATCTTAGAATTATAACATTTTAAATTATAATTAGGATTTGTTATAGTTAGACTTTCACAACGTTTTGTAAATATTGCTGACAGTAGATTTTTTAAAATTATTGATAACTTTGCCTTGAGGAATAAAATATTATTTGAAATTTAAATGGATTATGATGACTTTAAACGCACATATATCTTTTCTCGTATCAAAAAGCATTGCTATGAATCAAAATACAATAATACATTTCAAATATGTAAAATCCATTAAGTCTACTATTCAAATAAAAAAAATATATTTCAGCAGACACATAAGATTTTATCCGTGAGCTATGATAATAAATCAAGAAACTGCTGTCGAAACTTCTTCAATAAAGCGTTTAGACGTGTAAGATCTCATTTCTGAAAGTCTTCAGAATATGATGAGCTGAAGGTGTTTTATTTCATACAAGCGAAATATATCAAGAAATCTAAAATATTAGGTTTGTAGTTCAGAGAATGTTTTGTTTTTAAAAAGACTTATGAAGTTGAACTATTTTTTAAAAATATTTTCCATTTTGATAATTGCAATAGTACACGATAAGAATATACCATTGATGTTAACATAATTATTTTAAAAGTAGATATGCTTTTTGAAATTATTTTTCAGATTGATGGATGGTGTTATATGTTTTTCATGTTCTTACTATAGTACATAATTAATAAAAAAAGAAAAAAATCATCGAAAACAATTGCATAGAAAAATTACTATTGGGTCGGAAATAGTCGGTGAAACATATATAATTATTCTTTTGCTATCAAAGGAAAAACGCTGGGAAGATATCCAGGAAAGTTGGAAAGACTACAGTCTTAAATCTCGTATGGAATCAGTGGCAAACTTTAGACTAAAAACGGGGTACGACTGCTTGGAAGAACACTTAAACCGAATGGGCATACTAACCACAAGTGAATGCCAGATCTGTAAAGCAGGCAATGTGAATGAAGAACATCTATCTTGCCCAGGACTCGACCCAGAGTCCAAAACAAGTGGTGACTTTTTCAAACTATATTGGGAAGCTAGAAACACGATGAACTCTCTATGAACTTTTTACACTCATAGTTCAGTGACCATCTCTAATAACTAATAAGCATTGTATTTATTTTCTTGTTCTTGTTCTCTGTTTATTGTTACTTGTTCTTGTTATATGTTTTATTGTTCCCTGTCCCTTGCTTGATATGTTGCCTGTAATTTGTATGGACTGATTTCCAAGTATAGCCATATGAAAAAATATTCTTTTTTCCATGGTGAAAAAATATCAACCATTATTATGATAACCCTGCTATTTTTTCGTTGTTGTGGAATTGTGGGAAAGTTTCAACCCTTAGATGGTTCAGCGCATGAAACGACCTCTAAGACTGCTGTGGTTAGTACCACGAAGCCTTCTCCAGTGTCGACATCCTCGGTTTTGAGAGCATTAATGTCGACCTTTATTTCTTTAGCAGTGTTAGCCCATGACCTCTTTACTTCTAAGAAGCACACCATCAGAGGTGCTAAATTCTGTACTTTGATACTATAACTATTCGCTTCTCTAACATAATTTTATGAGTTATGCTGAGTTATATATATTTTCATTGTCTTAATGTGTATCAGTTTTTTTCACTATTATAGGAGGTAGCTATAAAAGTGTCTTTGAAGCTTGTTAATATATACAACATCAATTTCGAAAACTGTTGATGATAGTTTTGTATTATTTCCAGTATTTTAATCAATACCACGTCTATAATACTGATAATTTTCTTAATTGTTATGTGAACAACTGGTGTAGTTCGCTTGCTTTTCCAACAGCTATTTTAATATTTATTTAGTTTATTGGCCATATACATACGATTTCAAGGAGCATCGAGTGTACTATAGAAATACCATGTGCCTAAATATTTTCATACAGTCTACATTTTACACTGAAATAATCTTTTGCCTACCTTTTTTATATTTATGTTTTCAGAAATTTAAATTTATGATGAGCGTTCTCATATAAACCAGAATTTTGATCCAAAGAAATAAAAGAAACAACAGATTGAAGCAAAGTCATGTTAGAACATATCATGGTTTGTCCTCGGGTAAGAATGTAATAATCAGTTTTTTACAGTGTAAAAAATGATTTAGCATCTGAAAAAATTACAGCACTTAGAGATCAATTTGAAGATATGTATGCATGTTTTAGGGAGTTTAGTAACGAAAAAATGTTTCGATGATGATCGTACTTTCTCTAAAACGTAAAGCGTGCTTGACAACCAAAGATCATGGGAAAGTTATGTGACTTTTTTCTGGGATTTACAGTATAGGGTTTACTCGGATTTCCTCTTGTGCCGAAAAAAATAAAAGCCGAGCAGTACTCAACGCTCCACTCTGAAAACATGAAACCAGTAATGCATTTCAAGAGAAGCAAGAGAGAAGATTCAGTGTTGCAACTTTTTGGATTTTTCCTTTAGATGGATCACTATATATTTATATGATGGCAGTTAATAGTTATCACATTTTTTCCTTAAATACAAACTAACACAAATTATTGAGAATATACATAACAATCGATCAATATATACATAACATCTGGGCTTCTAGAGCGAGAGCAGTTCTGTTCGCGAAATCGCAGTATCATTTTGAAGTTCGTGTCGTACTGATTTAACTTCGAGTAGAAGTTAAAGTTGTGAAGCAAATAAAACAGAGCGTTATATTGAAAAGAAACCAAAATATACACCTCCATAACTGGCAACAAGAATGGAGTCCGAAACTGGATTCGATTCGGTCTCAGTTGTATTATTTAGATAGATTTCAAGCCCATGAGGTTCGGTCAATCTAGCAGAAGTGTTCAGAAAATAGAACAGACACAAAAGTACAAAAATGTACATATAAATAAATTTATATGTAAAAATATTAAATTATAATTTTTTTCATGTTAAAAGCACAAACGGCAAGAGTTTGAGCTTTGGACCGACAAACTCAGTCGCAGAATAATTGAAATATGCAATTATATGGGCATTTCTGGTCTTGGATCTTGAAAATGGAGCCTGAAATCCTCTTAGTTATAATACGGCTTCACTAATTCTCTCTAACTCACTACGCCCCTACAGCAGTTTTCAGAGCACTAAAGAGGGAAATTTTGTGTCAGTCCCGACTTTTCACTTTCGAATTAGAGTTTATTTTACCCATGAAAGACTGTTTGAGGTGTTGAAAATTCAAGACTATGGATTTGGTCCTTACAAACTTGCAACGATGGATGCAGGGACAAGTAAAACATTCTCTTAAAGGTAATATCTCAAACTTCTGGTAAACACTGACATAAGTTGAGATCGGTCAACGAAGACTACTTAGAAAATAGATCTTGTTTATATTTGATTTCTCCACGTACTATGAGATAAAAACATTGTAATTTATACTAGGTCTGTTTGTTCCGCAAACGTTTACTTTGCATGTTATTTATATATGCATAAAAATATTACTAATTACATCTACCCCACTAATGTAACTGTAAATTTATTTCGGAAAACTGACCCCACCAATTTAATTAGCAAAATGTCGAGCTAACGTTAAACTTACATCACCTAGTTAATATCATAAACATTTTGTTCTTGTGACAAGTAAATTATGCAAGTTAAAAATAAACTAGTTGGTACCATTCAACACATAACGGCTGAATAGTAAATAAATGTAATAATACACAACTTAAACTCATCACATCATTGCCAAATGTTGAAAATCATAATGTAAAGAATAGAGAAATACACTTTCAAAAATTACAATTGAATCCAATAAAAAGAAATATGGTTACTCGACAGAGCAAAATAAACAATTTCCGCCAGGTTTAATTCAATATCTCACAAACGTAATTAAAAAATAAAAATGGCAGAAAGAGAGAGAGATAAATAGATTCCTCGGAATGAACAAATTAACGTGTTTATGCAGTCTCGTGCTTAGTGAGTATCTAAAGCCAGATTTAAACATGTCAGTGACCATGCGCAGAAAGCAATTTTCAATTGTAAATTATCGCTAATTAATAGAAATTGAGGTTACAAAAACCAAATTTGACACATTTATAGAACAAAATCTTTTGTTTAAGACAAAAATGAAGAAAATTGAAGCAGTAGTTTCCTCTCACGGACTGCCCCAAAAATTGGCTTAGCAACTTAAATATATAGATGTCTATAAAAGACACAAGTTTCCCAGTTGACGCAAAACATTTGTGATATTCATTTTTTGGTGTTTGTATTTAAATATGTGTTGTAGCTATTTAAAAACGGAGAGCAACTACTTAATAGAGTACTTAATACAAAATTATTACTTTATTAGTAGTATTATGTTGTAAATATAGTATAATGATGTAAATAGAGGATAATAGTGGGAATAATTTCTAAACACTTGAAATTTCGATTGCTCATGTCATTAGTTTAAGCAGAAATATTAAGAGATTTCTTGAATTACATGCTTTTCGAAACGTAAAACCGGAATTCGAGTTATTTGTCTGCAAAGGTCTTAGAAATCATGTTTCTCAATACAGCAGTAATATTCTTATTGTAAAAATCCTTTAGCTCTTTTTTGATAACTTTTGGATGTACATTAAATCCTCTCTTGTAAAAATATCGCAGAGATTAGATGACACAGTATAATAAAGATACTAATTGTTTTAGAGAGTCTAAACATATAAACAATTTTTGAAATTAATGATAGATTACTCGAATGACACCTTTTGCACTGCTCCATGTTTTGGGGATTAAGTATAATGGCATTTTCTCAAATCAAACAATAGTACATAAAATATTAATAACAATAAGTATTTAAGTAACTGAACTGATTTACATTTTCAGGAAATTATATTTTCCAGGACTTTAAACAACATTGCATTTGAGGATTTATCTCTATGTTATATATCGGTATAGCAATCCCTTATTTCATATTCATTATCTATATATAACTATAACAGTTCCGTAACTGACTGACTGACTGCCTGACTGCCTGATTGACTGACTGACTGACAGATAATGCACAGACCAAACCGCTGGATCTAAAGGGTTGAAATTTTGCATGGCGATTCTTCTTACAGTGTAAGGGTGCACTAAGAAAGATTTTTTAAAATTTCTTCTTAGATTTTTTAAAACAAAATTTTTAAGCTGTTTTTGTAACATTCTTTTAAGTTTGCATTTAAAATAATAATTTGGGGGTTATAAAATTTATATCACGAGAAAGATAATAAAAATTCCTTTAAAATGAAATCTTTTTTGAATCTTTACCTTCATTTTCTGATTTTTGGGGAATTTTTAAAGATTAATTTTTAGAATTTAATTTATTAAATGCTGATCACGTGGTTTCTTTTCTTTTTGTCATACTTTAAACTAATTTTTGTGTCACGTGCATAACAATGAAATAAACTGACAAAATATATATTATTTTTTCATTCTAATGCGGCAGACGATTGGACATTTTCAAAAAAAAAATTAAAATACAGTAAAAGAAATGTTCCTCAAACTGTACTATATTCTTTAGTATGTTCTATTAGATTTAATTTGAATATTTTCTTCTTCATTATTTTATCTATAAAAATGTCCGTTACGATTTTTTATAAATATATATATATATATATATATATAC
>OU015490.1:219331890-219471890 GCA_907164885.2 Dolomedes plantarius
TCCATGCAAGTTTTTCACATATTCAGACGAAAAAGAAAGAACTAAAATTGTGATTGAGATATTTGCTATGCAGTCGCAGGACATGAAATAGCCTCACTTTTGATGCGAAAACTTTTGAAGAATAAATATGAGGATATATTATCTAGTATATACTAGACAATATGCATCAATATCCGTGGAAAAATTCTTCACATGTACTCATATATATATATATATATATATATATATATATATATATATATATATATATATATATATATATATATATATATATATATATACATATATATATATATATATATACTCTCTGTCACAAAAAATATATGCACCCAGGAGGAAACGAGCTACTATCACGAAACTTAACATGTATGTAGTGTATGAGGAGATAAACAAATGATTTCAAATTCAGAAGAACAGGCCGTTTTATTAAGAAGATATCGCATGAAAAAGGTTACAAATCAGTAAGTAGTAAATCCACCTCTGGAAACTATACAATTCGAAACACGACGTGGCATCGAATCAATGAGGACACCTATGACCTCCTGCGGAAGATCATGCCATAATCTGTGCAACTGGGCAGTTAATTCACCAGTATTCCGGGACGGCTGCAGTTGCCTTCCAAGCACGTGCCAGATGTGCTCTATTGGCGAGAGGTCTGGTAACCTGGCAGGCCATGGGAGTACGTCATATCCTTGAAGACATTGTTGGGAGAGTCGCGCAGTATGTGGACGAGCGTTGTTTGCTGATAAATGGCACCTGGGCGACTTGATAGCATAGGCAGTACAACTGGCGTTAAAATATCGTCCACGTAACTGCGTGCCGTCAAAGTGCGTAGGAGGTCGACTAGAGGTGACGTGTCCCAACAAATCACTCTCCACACTATCACACCTTGTGTAATCGCCGTATGCCTTTCGACAACAAATGTCGGATCGGACCGGAGGCCTGGCCGCCTCCACACGCGTATGCGCTGGTCATCAGCATTGAGACTGAATCGGGATTCATCACTGAAGATCACACGCCACCAGTCGGTCACACTCCAGCTTGCCCGAGGTCGGCAAAAATCTAATCGACACTGCCTATGATGTGGGGTCAGTGGTAGGCGTCTTAATGGACGGCGGCTCCTTATACCTGCGTCGGCCAGTCATCTCCGAATGGTTTCCCTTGATACCACCGGATGTATGGAAGGTGGTAAATGGCGTCGAACCGATTCTAGCGACGTTGTTGGTGCGGACGTGGACGCTCTTATGATTGTGCGATCATCGCGCAAATTTGTGTTCCTGGGACGCCCTGACTCTCCGCGATGGTAGATTATCCCTTCCGTGATCCATTGTTGCCAACACCGAGCAACTACCATATCGCTCCGACCGAGGTGGTGGCCGATGCGCTGTTCGACCAACCTGCTTCTCGGAGGCCTACTATACGCCCTCTCTCAAAGTCCGACAATCAGGGCCGCCCAGAGGGGGGGGGGCACTGGGGCACTTTTCCCCAGGTCCCCAACTGCCAGAGGAGCCCCAAAAATTTTTAAAAAGTTTATTTATTAGATTTCCCAAGAAAATATAACGAGAGCAGTGCAATGAAATATAATAATTATGTTAATCATTCATGTAATAAAAGTTTAAGTATGAGTAATTTAATTTGAATGTGCGTTTTCGTCTCTTTCCATTTTTTATTTTTCTTGGGGCCCCCAACAGAAGTTTGCCCCAGGCCCCGTAAAGTCTGTGGGTGGCCCTGCGAACAATTGTTCGTAATGTCGCCGGTTACGTCTCAGAGGCATCTCTAATCACAATACCGTCCATCCAAGTCAACAGATTTGTTTGAAAAACCCTATGGCACGAACGATCACGCTTCTAAACTCTCCCAGCTGTGCATCTCCTATGTGCATAGCGCGCTTACCCTTGTCTCATTGGCGTCGAAATTTTAATCATTTGCATATCTCTTACCTGACTACATTCGTGCCAAGTTTCGTGGTAGTAGCTCGATTTCTTCTGGGTGCATCTATTTTTTTGTGACATAGTGTATAGATAAATACACACACACACACACACACACACACACACACATATATATATATATATATATATACAATTAATAAACTAATTTTTCCCATTTGCTGGATAGTATTGACCTGAATAAGTAACTACTCAAGCTAACGATTCCCCATCTTCTGTTTCTGATCCCGATTTCGTTACACACACAAAAAATATGTATACTCTAACGCCCGAGAAGACAGACATGCTGTCAGGTCGGTCTTGCATTGGCAGCATCATTGACTGTCTGCACAGCTACCATTATTGCGGCCTTCTTTAACACTGCAGCGTAGAGACGCGGGGTGACAGTGGTGCGCCCAACGACAAAACTGGATACTGGAGTGGCACCACGTCGTCTTTTTATGCGAGTTCCGGTTCGGCGTGCAGCATCATGATGGACGTATCCGTGTCTGGAGTCACCGAGGAGAGCGCACGTGTCCTGCTTACATTTGATATCGTCATACGGGTCCTGCACCTGGTGTGATGGTATGGGCAGCCTTTGGGTACACGACACGAACACCTCTTGTTCGCGTTGTTTGTCGGTTATTTGAACAGCTAGCGTTACATTTCTGAGATCTTAAGGCTTGTGGCCGTGCCGTATCTTCTTGGCCTCGGAAACGTCATCTTTCAACAAAATAACGCAAGACCACATGTTGCCCGTCGTGTCCTGACCGACGTCGACACAGAGGGTGTTTAACTGTTGCCCTGGCCATCACGAACTCCGGATCTATCACCCCTGGGAAACATCTGGTCATGAGTTTCTGAAAGACTGGGCCGCCACCGCTCTCCAGCCACTAAGATTGATAAAGTGTGGCATAGACTTGAAGCATCATGTAATAACTTGCCCGTATCTTTCATCCAAGCCCATTTGGACTCGATGCCTAACCGGGTTAGAGCCGTTTTAGCTGCCAGAGTCGGCAGCTGTGTGTACAAATTTCGGATCATACACGTATACCCTCAAATTTCCTACAAATTTAAACATGTTCTTTTTCTTACTATGCTGTATACGTACAATAAGTAAAGATTTGTTATTTACTTTCCTTCCTAGTGTTGCAATTTTAATGGCCAAAAGTGCATATATATATATATATATATATATATATATATATATATATATATATATATATATATATATATATATATATATATATATATATATATATATATATATATATATATATATATATATATATATATATATATATATATATATAAAATTTTTGAAGAATTTTCTTGTCTTGAGATGAAACGAAAATGACTAAAAATGAGATCGAGACATTTTCTATACAGTTACAGAACATTAAATAACATCACTTTTCATGGGAAAACTTTTGAAGAATAAATATGAGAAAATATTATCTAGTACCATAACCAGACAATATGCATCAATATCCGTGGAATATCTTTGCAGCCAAACCTGGATTCTGAAGTTGAGATTTACGTTTCAAGTGGTTACACTGAAATGAGAAAAAATGTATTTTTCGTTTCAGGCTCTTTCATGATTTTGAAATTTTGAATAGAGTGGCTTTTGCAGTTACGTGCAGAATTTTCTGTTTGGGTTGTTTATAGTTAAGTTGCTTCTGTGAGTATTTTCTATATTTATGAGCTTATTTTTGCATTTAAATTTTATACAGTTGAATATAAATTATTCTTTTTGGACGTAAAATATTATTGGGCATGAACGTAAGTATAAATACAATATATACAATCCTTTAAATGCGCTCACAAAAGAAATCTACTGTGCTAGCAAAAACTACAATGTTCAAAAGTACTTACAGATGAAATAAGTTATAACGTGCTGTGAGGATTTTTCCATGATAGTCATACTACTAGTTTAAAATATTTCAACTACCTTTGAGAGAGAAAATACAGAGCATTCACTAAAAAAAGGATTAATAGAATGTAAGTTTATTTTTATTCAGCCGTAAAATAAAAATGCGTGGTTTTCCAGATATCTCATATACAGTAATGTAATTGAACATTTGTCAGAAACATCACAGTTTCAGAATAAGACCTAAAAGCAAAAAAGCAGAGAAAAAAACCTAAATTTTTAATGCAGAGAAAGAAATTAGATAAATGTTTCTACCATCTTGATGGGTTTTCTGATTAATTGGAAACATAGCAGTATGTGTTTTCAGATAAAATGTTAAATTAATTACATGCTTAAGTTATACAAGCCTTTCTCTTTCCTTTGTGTTCAGTACTTTAAAGATTGGGAATTAAGTTCGATAAGAGTAAGAGTATGTGTTAAGTATTTGCTATGTATTGAAATGACAATATATATTGGTGGGTAAAATTAAGGTCACAAACATAAATTCTGTGATATCTGGAGAAATACTTGGTTTATAGCAACGAAATTTGGTACAGAGATGGATCACACAATAAGAAAGCGCGCAGCAATATAACAATATGAACAACAGGTAAATTGTTAGCAATATACAAATTTGACCATAAAAGATCAAACCATGATGCATCATATTGCCTGAACAGGTCCATATAATAGGGGGTGTGGTCACCGTGCACAGTTTTACAAGCAATACAACGAGCCGCCATAATGATAATGAGGATATCTATGGATGCTTGTGGCAACAAATTACATTCTTTTAAAAGCGTGGATTTTAACACCTAGAAGGCGCTTTGAGAGGCGTTACGTTATGCAATTGCTCTTCATAGACCTCCCAAACATGTTCTATAGGAGTTTGGTTCCGAGACATCGCTGGGCACTACATTCGGCGAATATCCTCTTCCTCCAGAAAATCGTCGACAAGGTCAGCTCTGTGCAGCCTCGCATTATTGTCTATAAAAAAGAAGTCCGGACCGGCAGCACCCCGGAACAACCTGACATAGGATTCAAAGACATCCTTCCTATAGCGGCGTGCGATGATACTGCCTGTATCGAAGACATACAGCGGTTTAACAATGTCCAACATGATGTCGTCCCAGAAAATTATTCCCCTACCACCAAAGGGATCGATTTCTCTGATGTTGAGGGATGATAACGGATCCCAGGCTTTCTCCAGATGTAGACTCATCGGAAATCAAATATTGTACTGAATCTGGACTCATCAGTGAAAGAAAATGCCTCCCAGTGTTGGTGTATCCAAATATAATGTGTTCGGCTTCAGTCAAACGGGCTTTCTTGGGTGATATCGTCAGAGGCGGGCACATCACTTTTGGCCGGGCTTAAAGGTCCTTCTGTGCTATGCGTCTGTGTACAGTTTGCCTGGAAACTGTTATTCCATTCGCACCAACAAGGTCCGGAGAGAATCTTTCAAGTTCTCTCTTACCGTCCTCTATTAATGCCGTCGAGCCTTTAACGTCCCGTAACATCCTGTACAGGCTTCGTAGCTCCTGGAAGGACTTGGTCGGGCCTCCTGATGATTGTCCCTCTGGTTTCGAATTGATGCCATGACCTGGATACCACTTTTGGTGCCACTTATAGCCACCGAGACGCCTCTGATTGAGACTAGCCAGCTGCCAGCCTGCCGATGGCTCTCCATCTCGGTGAATCGTTTAAACGATTATGACAACTCATTCGTACTGAAATCTGTCCATCGGGGAGATTAATACAAGAACCACAACCCTGCAGACAAGTAATCCTAGGGGCTGAAACGGTCACTTTCCCGTTCTGCTACCAAACTTACGCTAAACATCATTTAATCAAAACTAGACACTGTTAAAATTGTTAACCGTTATCCAAGATATATATGGTAAAGATTTTATCAATTTTCCTGCTAGCTATTTTGAGTTATTGTCAAAAACGTGTTTGTGGCCTTAATTTCGGACACCAGAGTATATATATATATATATATATATATATATATATATATATATAATAAAATAAAATAAGGTAATAACGCAGACACTAACTTGCAACTATTGCACGCTGTATTCAAAGAAATATGCCTAAATATTCCCCTTTCATCACGAGGGAAATTGAAGAACTGAAAAGCCCATTCGTAACATAAGAAGTCAAAAATGCATTACTACTGTAATTATGCTACTAGTGTTAATCGTGGACGGGGATGAATTTCTAAATGCTGTACTCTTCCAGCGCCTACGTGATAATGTCGGAAGTTGTGAATTATATAATTACAGGTATTACTACCCATGGAGTTCAAATGAACATGAGGTA
The DNA here is from genome assembly GCA_907164885.2 of Dolomedes plantarius. NCBI lineage: Eukaryota > Metazoa > Arthropoda > Arachnida > Araneae > Dolomedidae > Dolomedes > Dolomedes plantarius. The sequence goes on from OU015490.1 coordinate 219,338,053, forward strand.
TAGTTGAATATCGTGATATAAGAAATTCATTGCCTTAACAATTTCACGATCGTTCGACGTCTGGGAAAGTTAGTGATGACTTTTGAAAGATTGCACTCTTCCGCCACCTACTTGAAACTGTCGGAGGTTGTGAAGTAATATAAGTAAATATTTAAAGCAACTGAAAAAACCTTTAAAAGACGAAATTGTTATTTTCTCGTTAATAAGACGATAAATCTGTGTTCGGGATATCGTCGCCGGTGAGGATTGTTAATTTGAGATCGTACCACTCGAAAATTGAAGCTAAAATCTCGAAATCTCGGCAACTGGGAAATTGCATTAATGTTCCAAACATAATAACTTCCGACACGCACGCAAAACTGTCGGTCCATCGGGTGAGATTTATCCTCACTAAATACTTAACCATATCTAATCACATACTGTCAGTTTGTCGCACTGTAAACTGTCGAACATACGAGAGATATTTGACCGTATACAAAATCTTCCACTTATTGCATATATTTCAAAGGAGCCGCAGGAACGTTGACAGGCAATCGAAACTGTTAAAAATAATTATGCCAGTGACTCAATCAATATGAAATCATATAATTTTCACCGACAGCGAAGTTTAAAAAAAAGATCATTGATAATTAATAAGATCGTTTATGATTAATAAGAATTTATATGAGATCCAACTGAATGTTCTGCTTACAGAGGTTGGATGGTGATGACTTTTTGAAGGTCATTCCCTTTTATTAGCTATTATTTGCTTACTCGACATAAATATGTGTAAATTTTTTCCGTGCATTACCATGAAGCCTCACGAATATTAAAATAGAGACGGAAACCATGGATGTAGAAATTTATCTAAACTCCATCTACCCGACTGGTCTGCTCGGGTTGGAGGATGGAGCTTATTTCCAGATCTTTTTCTTCTAACTCTTACACGCAATTGTCAGAAGAGATCCTCAACGTAAGTATGAGCGAAAATTTCTCGTTTTTAACTTCGGAACCGCATGGATGTTGATGCAATTAAATTAAAAGCTAGAAAAAACTATTTCAGGGACATCTGTTCGACTGATCGGGGTAAGAGATGCAAATGTAACATTTGATTTCTGTTTTCGATGTAAATACGTTATTATTTTTTCAGTGACTTGGATGTTTACTTCCTTTCCATGTTCAATTATTGGAAAGTGATTAGTTACATCGTGACAGTGATGTCCGGTCACGGTGCTATTAGTATATATACTTGAAGGTATAGTAGTTAGCGACTATTGCCATGTAATTTGTCGTGCCTACTGCACCGATGTTTTTTCTATGGCATAAGGACAGTGGGGTATAAAAAATGAATCCTCTCTTAACAACACACACACACAAATTTATTTACAATGAAACAGGAAATTCAAGAACAATTAGCCAGAGGGGGACGAGCCTACAGCATCTCCCCAGACCTTCGATCATACACTGCCTGACTATACTATGAAAAATAAAATTAAAGAATAATTCAACAGAGGTGGACGAGCCTACAGCATCTCGCCAGACCTCCGATCACACACTGCCTGACTATACTATGAAACATAAAATTAAAGAATAATTCACCAGAGGTGGATGAACCTACAGCATCTCCCCAGACCTTCGATCACGCACTGCATGACTATACTATGAAATATTTTTTTTCTAATGCAGAGGCACTTGTCGCGAAGACATTCGCCTATAATTCACCGCAGTTTTGCTGGCCACTTTATTATGGGGGCGCCACATAGGCGGACCAGCACTGCCCCCTATGAAGGGACAACACAAACGGAGGCATTTTAGTGGCGCTAGGCCAGGATTCGATCCGAGCATCCTCAGCACCGAAAACCAGCGCGCTGTACCACAAGGCCGCCACGACCCTATATACTATGGAATATAAAATTAAAGAATAATTAAACAGAGGTGGACGATAATCTCGCCAGACCTCCAATCACACCCTCTGCTCTCGACTATCTTCTTCACTCCCTTGGGTTTTGACTATGACGTCAGCCAATCTCTCTGATTGGTGAGGGTTACGCCATCATCGTCTTACCGGGGATAGATTACATTGAGGTTTACATCGAAGGTTTACATCGATGTTACGAGGTTTTACATCGATTCTCAAATATTACACTACAAAATTATTATTTTTTTGTCGTTGATGTAACTACCATATTTCATTCTCGCTCTTTATTGCAAAACTGCTTCTTAATATTCATAAAACATAAAAGCTTTCTTAGACGAAATACAATCAAGGGACATCTTTTAAAAGCATTTGCGAAAAGAAAGTCCTTCAATTATACGATGATTTAAGGATGGGGTGAAAATGATTAGTTATCGATCATTAGCACTGATGTGCCATATTTATCACTTTGAAAGATTCTCATTTCTGCCCTTTTAAAGTTCGCTAAAATTCCCCCCCCCCCCTCTCCTTGAAAAATAAAAGAAAAAGAAGGGGAAAAAACAAGCTATATAGCGATACCTTGGCGACGTTTAACCGAAGGCAGAAAAAAAACAATAAATTTAATTAATAACACCTTGGTGGGTATTTAAAATCCAGAGAGAAGTTTCTTTATAGCTTGTATTTTTTTTACTTAAATTTACCGAGCTGTAAGTTTTTCACTTAATTTGTCTTGGTGGATGCATTTTTACTTTTATTTATCTCTGAAAAAACAAGAAATTTTCAGTTAAAGATAAAAATAAGCTAAAAAGGAATTATAACTAATGAAGCCAGTTTTCAACGAAAATAAAAGAGTAACTTGTAGCTCATTTTGGTAAGGTCGGAGGGAATTAAAGTCATCAAGCACCTAAAATCCTCGATCATGTGAAATTCTATTGAAAACGTGAACTAAAACCATTTCATTGCACTCAAATGCTTTTTAAGTTTTCTGAGATGATGATAAAATAGATCCATATATAATAATTGGACATTTTGCCAAAAGTACTGAATAATGAGTGTGATTTATATTGATTTCAAATTAAATCACAGGCTTTATTTTTTACAACTATGATGTATACTAAAAATAGTTGAAAATTTGTTTTTTTAAGACAGGTTGTTGTTGTTGCCTTGTCAAGGGATAGTGCAGAAGAAAATAAGAAGAAAAAAGAAAAAAGAAAAAAAGAAAAAAAGAAGAATTTACACTATCATAGAAGAGGGTTGCCATTGCCTCGAAAGAGGTTAGGTTTCGAACTGTTGGTACGCGGAAGGTATTTTATTTCCCTTCCACCACCCAATGGAAATTCCAGTAGAGGCATTCACCGGTCCACCACCTAAGAACGCACCTACTAGGAGTTACTTAAACACTAGAAAGGCGGCTGCCGTCTTTTTGACAGTATCGGACATACTATTGAGCGCTATGTCTGTATTTATGTCCTCATGCTTCTGAAATTTTATGACTTTTTCTAATTTTAGCCGAAATATGCGCACACATTTACACAATTATATTCGATAGTAAAGAGGGGGAGAAAATGTGTTCTATACCTACTAAGACTTAAAGCCGTCGATTTGATGGTAATATAGAAAACAGGCAGAAATCTTTAAAATAATACCAAAAAAATGTTAGTTACTTTTCTTCTCTTTCCGCTTTTGCAAATAACGGAAATATTGGTTCTTCGGAAATATTGGTGTTGTAAAATAAGGACTGTACGAACCATGTATATATTTTTACGGATAAACTATACCAGGTTGTCATTTCGGCATACCTGCATAAAAATATATCTAATTCTGTTTTTGTGTTCGAAGTACCGCAGGGAGAGAAATATTTTTAAATTGGCTCTTAAGGACTTAAATATTAACTGGCCTCCCAATTTCTCTCTGCTCGTTTCTGGGAAGTGTGCTTTCGGCTTACTTTGTAAATTTATTGTAAATATTTGTAATTCTTCTTAGTTTCTTTTATTTGTTTTTTTGTCTGTTTCTTATGTTTTCTTAGTGTTTTATACTTACCTCTGTAAGTCCCGTGTGATACTTTGTGGTACACGGGAATTTTATGTGTATTTTTTTTAATTAAAAAAAATATATATACTAATTTATTATATATTGGTATGAAATTGTTTAAAATTTTAAGTATTTAACTATTTAAAAACATTAAACATTTTAAATTCTTGATTTTATTTTTAATCGCAAAAATAACGGCGTTCAGTCTCTTTAGTTAGAAAAAATTCCCGTCTTTCTAGTGTTAAGAGAGGAATTTTACTAAGTGGACTTATTTAGAAAAACAAACTACTATGCAAATGGCCATATATTCAACAATTATAAACAACAATTTTTTTTCAATGTAACAAAAAACATTGCTTAAAATCATAAAGCTGAATATCAATATGGGTGGTTGAGTTTTAATAAAGTTTGCTTTTTACTGTGAAATTCAGAAAATGAGAATCAATGAAGATAAGAATTATGATTAGCGAATGATAATGGAATCTGGGCTTTTGATGAAAATAGTCTCTCAAAGTAGAAAACTCCTGAATGGATTGCCCATAAAATTTAAAATATTGGCTCCTAGACTAAAGGGTTTGCTTCCTTACTTAGACATAGGTGTTAAAGATATATTAATCATGATATAACTAGCCAGCTTTCTGAGTAGGATTAAGAAAGATCGATGTTTAGGAGTACGTAAATTTCGCATAAAAAATATCGAAACTTCGCAAAAAATTAAGATATATAAAATTTTGCATTTATTCACAAAGAAATATATAAATTCAAAATTTTTGCATTTATTTAGAAAAAATTACAATTTTACTTACTTGGTTAGATAAGTATCAAAATTCTTAGTTAAAAGCTAATATTGTAGTAGTCTCCAAATTCTCTTCCTTTAGCAATAAGTAATAAACAAATTTCGAGAGTGAGATCTCCCAGTTAAAGACCATGCATGGTCTCAGATAAGCAATTATGTTAATAAATTATTACTATTATTACCTAATTTCGCTTAAAAAGTCGTTTATCACCGAGTTTTCCCCGAAAAGTAGTAAAAAAATCATTTTCTCATTTATTCGCTCATAACGGCAAATTTCGCATTTATTTGCATCTATTTTGTAAATACGAAAACTACGTATCCCTAGTGATAATATATAATTTAATACCTAGTGATGATATATATATAATTTAATACAAAAAAGTTTTTCTGGACCACTTTGCGAAACATGCAGGATAGTGTAAAAGTCTCAATTAGACCAAGATCTGATTCATTAAAAAACGTAAAGGGTTTAGAAATATGGCTTACCTAAATTGATAAACAATGCATACTTTTTACCCTAACCTTAGTTTCAGCGGATAATTTCAAAGCTGATGATTTAATAAATAGAGTAAACTTTGAAATTTCAACTAAGCCTTAAGTGTAATATGAATAGAGATTATGATAAGCTAGCAACAAATATAAATAAATAAAAAAGTTTATAAAAACGGTTTATAACAATTTTTTTCGATGCCTGAGGGTTAAATTCGAATCTTCTCATCTAAAAAGATACTATTCAAGTCAAGCTACCAATGTTTCACGAGAAATTTATATTTTTTGTTCACCATCCTCAAAGGCTCCATAACGCAATAAATTGCCCACTGCTGGTGAGATCTCATAATTTTTGTAGAAAGTTTAGAAGGATCTAAAAACAGGGCCTACACTTTATTTTTCTGCAATATTAGAAAATATTCCATTTTTACTTTAGAGGAATTTTCAGAGATTTTAGAATGCCAGAAACAGCATCTCGCCTACAGGTAAAATGGATTTTATTTGAACATAGTAAAACAAAAAAAATCTTCTTAAAAACATGACAGGAATTAAAAATGACTATTCAATAGCTGTTAAAAAGCATGTTAAAAATAAAGAGAAAATCTTAATTCCTGTTCGCTAAACACTTCTGGAAAATCAGACTGTGGGGTTAGTTAACTTATTAATACAATTTGATATCTTAATGGACTGTATTCGAATCCATTAACAAAAATATTTAATGGTTCTTGTTTAAATGCAACTAATCAATCTTCTTAATTCTTTTAATACAAGGAATACTGGAATGGCTTACGTTTAACATCATCTGAATAATACTTGGATAATAAGTCAACACTAAAAAAAAATACTTCAGTGCATGTATCCTTAAGATGAATTTTATAACTGATTTCAGTTTAACACATAACTTGAATTCCTGACACATTGAATAACCCTTCGGAATTAGGTTTTACAAAATGAATAATTGACGTCAAAATGTCAACAGCTTGAACAATAATCTGCACAGAATCTTTGACAAAAAAGAATAAACGGAATCACATCCAACATAGCGATTTTTGAATTCTTACATGACGCTGCGAAGAATAGAATATGCACCACAACACATTAAACATTTCTTAGCCATTTTCTAGCATTACTCAGAATCGAATGTGCAACAACAGAAAAAAAAAATAGTTTGAAGAAAAAGTTATATAGTGATGCCATCTATTGACCAGAAACTTAACTAGAATACAAATTACAAACAATATAATGAATAAAATGAAACAATTATTATAATGAATTATTTAAAAATAAAAATAAAAATAGTATGTCTTTTATGAAGACTGAACATGGACCCAAATTCAAATTTTCTAACTTTAAAATACTTCTCCCTGTTGGCTGTACAACTAAATTAGATTTTCTAGGACACTTTGCCTTACTTTAGTCAATATTGGGGACAGACCCACCTGTTTTATTTTTATCGTCATCCTTGAAATATATTCCCGTGCAAATTTGTTTCCTAATAGCCCTCTTTTCCCATTTTTTCTTATTTTTTGAACACGTTTCTTTTATTTCCTGGTTTCATCCCTCCGATTTTATTGAGTTTCTTGCCTTTCCTCTGCAATATTTGATTTCTTTTCTGGATGAGTTCTTTTGCCGGGCTTTGGAACCTATATTTCTCTCCCGTTCTCATGATATATGTATCCCTTTCATGTCTCCATCTTCCTTACACAAAATGTTCTTGAAAAATAAATTATTCCCATATTGATGACATATATTTCCCTACTTTTAATGCAAGAGTTTTAATTATCTTTGCATTCGCCGATTCTGTTTAAACACAGTCCTGTCATCTCCTGCCTACCGGGAAGATATATATCTAATACTAATTCAAAACTACTTAAGCCATTTTCAAATCAAATAGAGAATTTTTAAGGATTTGTTCGCGTTTCTGATTTATCCTTCATTATATTTCTATGATTACCCGTACGAATGTAAAAGTAGAAGATTGGATTAAACATTAAGGGTTGCACATACTGCAATAAGTAAGAGGTATGCTTTAGATTTTACTTACAAAATATCAGCAATTTTTAACAATAAGGGTGCAATTTGATCGTAAAGGGGCGAGAGTTCAAAATTCTAATATAGGAGGTCGTTTGCACTTTATGGAAACGATTTTGTAATTTGATTTTGTCATTTGCTTATTGAGATAAAAATTTGGCAACTTCAAAATAATCTTCTGCTACTGTTTTCTTTTAATTGGAATGTAAAATAAAAGATTTATTTTGAAAATGGCTCCTAAAATCAATAGATGTCTCGAAGGTTACGCAACTGCGCTTTCCAAGGAGAAATATTCGTATCAACAAATTATAAAGCGATGTAAAAATCGTGGATATGGCGCTTCAAAAAAAGGTATTTATAATATATTAAATTTGAAAGAAAAAAAGCGTCTAAATGAAAGTAAAAATGAAAACAAGACCACGAAACTTCGTCCTAAGACTGTTCGAACGCAGGTAAATATCAAGAAAGTGAAGTCTGATCCTAAAAGAAAATCCGCCGACTCAAAGATCTATAAGTAAAATCATTCATAAAGATTCGAAGTTACAAAAGTTGTTTAAACCTAAAGTTCATCTGCTTTTGCCAAAGCATATTGCTGAAAGAAAAACCATTTGTAGAAAATTATATGAAAAACACCTAGCTGCTGAAAAAGGGAAATTTGTGGTATCAATCGATGAGGCATGGGTGTATTTAGTGACTGTAATAAAAAAAGATCAATTTTCTATTGCTCAACTGACGGGAACGACCGAACGAAATGGCTTCGTCAATGTACAGTAAAGTTTCCAAAGGTATTTATGATAGTTGCAGGATTTTGTTACAACGGCAAATTAAAAATCACAAAAGTCTCAAGTAAAGCCGAAATTAATTCACTCTACTATCAGCAGAAAAATTTTAGAATCAATTTTTGAAGAAGAAATTCCGACCTTATATGATTAGGGCATTGATAAAGTTGAGCTTCATATGGACAAAGTCTCTAGTCACACGTATAATTTACTGCCGCTTATTTAGCAAAGAAAGAATCACAAACAGGAATAAAGTGTATCCCATTTAATGAAATACCTGTAAAATTACCTGACGCGTCTCCGATGGACTTTTGCACTTTAGGTTTAAATGAGCCTTAGGAAAGCGGCATACAAGAACACTGAACCGACTTTGGAAAACGGTCCAAGAGGAATGGGGTAAAACTGACATGACAGTACAAAGGAAAAATATACTTTCATGGAAAATTCAAGCTAGAGCTATTGACAAGACTTATGGCTATGAGATAGAAGCAAATCGCCGCACATAATACGGTATTTATACATAAAAGGTAACTATCAAAATAGTTTCCATAAAGTGCGAACGACCTTCTGTAGAAGAACTCATTTTATGTCTCAATTTCTATCGACTTACTCGAGGCCCTTCAAAAATATTTTCCTACTCCCCTATTTAAATTAACGAGTTTAGTGATCTTCAAATTAATAGATTTTTTGTAGAGATAATAACACATAATGCCCTTATAGCCTGGTAAAAATTTTAACTAACACGTAAAAACAAGTTAAACAATTTTTATAACTAATCAGATCCCCTTTTTTCGTCCTCTGCTAGTTTCGTTTCTGTAAAATGAAGATGGTAATATATTTTACAATTTTGTGTTTAAATTCGGTAAGCAATACTTTCTATATTAAATTTTCCAGGAGCGCCATACATTTCAGATCAATTTGACACGTTTGATAAAAATTTCGAACCACTTTATCGATTTCTGTCTTTAATAAATGCTTCAATTAAAAACATAATATTTGTTAGGAGATATGCCAGGTTGTTTTTAATTAAATTCCAAGCAGTGCAGATCTTTATAACTTCAAATGTTGTGCTTAGTCAAATATTTATTAATTAAATGGGGCGCTTTTGAAATTGACACTTCCCGGTGATTTTTAAAAAATCTCCTGTAGTATTGTAACCTTTAATCTCAAACCATTTCGGCAATCGATTAATTGATTTTAAAGAAAATAATCGATGATTTGTAAGCCCTTTCATTACTTTTTAAGACGCTTATCATATTAAAATCAAAGGTATGTTAGTAACAATTTAAAGAAGATGAGGGGTATAAAGGCTTTCTAAAATCACTGGACTGACTGGATAAGCCCAATATCAGTCTCCAAATGTGAAGATATGGGTTCGATTCCCGGACAGGGTAGAAAGGAGTAATAAGCAATCATTTGATTCATTTTTAAATGATAAAAATAATGTAAATAAGAAATAATATATGAACTTTGAAATACAATCTCAGACAAAAAAAAAGGCACATCAAGAAGCAGTTATCCGAAGGGGACGAAAATCGGTAGATGTAATGTACATATGCAGAAAAAGAAGTGATTTATTTGAACAATTTGAGAAAAATTGGATGATTTATTCAAGAGAAAGAGCTTCACAAAGTGAAAAAGTTAATAACACGTTGGTCAACCTCTGGCCCTTATGCAAGCAGTTATTCGGCTTGCCATTGATTGATAGGCTTCGCACTGATTGTTAGGAAAAAGTGTCATATTTTTCTCGACGCCGGAAAGCTTGTTGACAACGCCATGATGTGTCGTTTGCATATACTAAAATAATGATATATATACTTATACTTTGTCTGTGTTCATCGTCATCGCCTCATAATATCGCCGTTGTGGTGACGTAGTACAGACCGCGATCGTAATTTGGTATGACGCCATTACGGCAGCGGTATAAATCGTTTGTTTAAAGATGATGTTGGATAGTTGGCAACATGTGTATGCAAATCTTAGATCCGGGCAGTTGATTAATTTTTGTTCTGATGTAAGTTACTTGCCGACGGCTTCGCACGCTGGTTGCGTTTGTTCTTTTTTTTTACTTCGTTGTAATATTATGTTTCTCAAGTTATTTTTATGAAGTTTAGTGATTAAATAAACTTTGTTTTTTTTAACTTATGCCTGCTACTTCAATTTCACGTATAATTTAATGCACAATATCTACCAGAATCCACTGAACTTCAAGGGTTATGGGTCCAGGAACGCTGTTTAAGCCAGTTGAAGTGCAACTTGAAAGAAGTTAAAAGTATAAAGTTATAAAAGACGGCGGGCCCCTGATATCAGACGACTACATCGATGAGAGTTGCCGGTCTCTACGGATCTATGAAAATTAATATCACCGACTCCATTTAATATGCTGGCCGTGAAGAAATATTTTGGGTGAATTTGTGTTTAAAGAACTTTTTGCAGCAGTTGTTCATCAAGTATTAAAGAACATTATTGGTTTCTCCTAATATAAATGAATATGGAAGTAGACATTAAGCCTCTCGGACCTGAAAATTATGATTCCTGGGCACAAGATGTGAAAGTGCTTTTAATCGAGCGTGATGCCTGGGATATTACTCAAGGTACCGAAAAAGCTCCTCCTGAAGGTGAGAGAGCTAAGGAGGTAAGAAACTTTTGCTCCCGACGTAATAAGGGATTTAGTGTTATATATTTACATGTAACTGAAGAGTATCGTTCGTTACTACATGATATTGATGACCCAAAATTGCATGGGATATGCTTAAAGCCCATTTTCTGCCAGATTCTAGACCAAGAATTATCGGTCTTATGGACCAGTTTTTCAAATGTCGTGTAGAACCTGGAGAACAGATAGATTTGTTCGGAGCTAGGCTCCAAAGCCTTGTAAACAAATTAGCTGAGGCGGGGAAAAAGCCAGATGATTGGCATCATGCTTTTCAACTTATTAGATGTTTACCCACAGAATTTGCAGCAATAGTGCAAGCAATTTACAGGTGAAATGACGTGAAATTTACCCCAGCTAATATTATAAGCGAATTAATAGCGGAAGAAGCTAGGCTAAAGCAAAGCAGACGGGATGTAGGAGAAACAGAAATTAACTACTCAAGTGCAAGGAAAAATCCCTCACATACCCAGAAATATAAAGAAGGCAAATATCAGAATACGAAAACAGAAGGGGAAAAACGGAAGTGCTTTCGTTGTGGAAAGGTGGGTCACTTAATAGCCTCTTTCAGAGTTAAATTTCCGAAACAAGATGTTTCTAGTGTAAATCAGAACTCTAACAATAATAGTCAGAAGATAGGTGGGGGAACCAAAGGTAGAAAACCAAAGAATAACCTGACAGAACTGGTGAACAAAATTGAAGATGTAAAATCTAATAAACAAACATGGCTTTTTGACACAGGTGCAAGTTCCCATTTTTCGTGTAACAAATCCCTATTTTCCACCTTTAAAAAGGTTACCAACACAAGGATGTCCGTAGCCGTAGACGGTCTAACTTTTCCAGTTGAGGAAAAAGGTGACGTAGTATTGTTTATAAATAACCGGAAAATAATTCTTTCCGATGTCCCGTACTCTCCCAAACTACGAAGAAATCTGATATCCGGTAAACAACTAGACAGTCAAGGGAAAACATCTATAGGAGGGAATGGAAAAATTGTCGTAAACGACGAACTTGGAAGATTCAAATTTGAAGCGAAGCTAACTAATGGATTATATTTTCTTCATCCCAAGTATCCTAACTTTAAAGAGTATGAAGCATATGCAATAGGTGGAGATCTAAAAGAGTGGCATAGAATATTTGCCCATATTAACACGAAACAAATTGTGAATACCAGTAAGCACAATAGCGTTAGAGGTCTACCAGGATTAAAACATAATGAACTGTCATGTGAAGTTTGTAAAATTGCTAAGTCGCGACAAATATCACACAAATCGATATGAGGAATAAGATCCACTAAACCCCTCCAGTTGCTTCATACAGATGTATGTGGGCCTCTGCCCACAAAATCAAGAGAAGGCCATCAGTATTTCTTAACAATAATAGTTGACTTCAGTCGTAAAGTCACTGTTTTTCCATTAAAAGAAAAATCTGAAGTGTTTGAAACGTTTAAGAGTTATGAAGTAAGAGCTGATCGATTTCTAAATTCGAAAGTTGTCACAGTTAGGTCTGACAAAGGCCTCGAGTATTGCAGTTTTCAAGTCGGAAAATATCTCGACGAGCTTGGCATCATTCACGAGCACACCAACACGTACATGCCTTAACAGAATGGGGTGAGTGAGCGGTATAATTACACCGCTATGGACGCTGTAAAAATTCTCCTAAAAGACGCAAATTAAAGTGAAGGATTTTGGGCTGAAGCGCTATTACACTTTACGTACACACGTAACAGAGTTTGTCATGACGTCCAGACCAAAAACCCTTTGAGCTTTATGGCGGGAAAAAACCATCGGTGAAACATTTGAAAGCGTTCGGAACTATTGCCTACGTTAGTGTTCTTAAGCAACGAAGATCAAAATTACAGATGAGGGCCAAGAAGGGTATTCTCGTGGGATACGCAATGAAGACTATGGGTTATCGAATCTGGATTCCCGAAGACAGATAACTAGTAGAAACACTTAATGTCAAGTTTGAAAAGGAAAGCGCTAGTGGTAACGTACTGGAACCAGGTAAAGAAAGCACTTGCAAGAAGGAGTGTAGAAAATCTGAACCGAAGAAAATCTACTTTAAGATTGATAATGAAAGCGATTCAGATTCAGAATATGAAAGTTCGGCGGAAGACCTGAAACATTCAGAATCTGAGTCAGAATCAGAATCTGAGTCAGAATCAGAATCAGAAGATTGAAATTCAAGTTCAAAAGAACCCACTAAGAAAAATGAAACAATATGGGTTCGAACAGCCGTACCAAGGAAAGACGGATCTCGAAATGATATCTGTTATAAAATAAAGGGTACGAAATCAAGGCTGAGGTCATACAATGATGTGGAAAATTACTGCAAGTCGCATAATATCAAGTATAACGAATCAGACTTTTCATTTAGTACAAACGATACATTCAGCGGGGAAGTAAAGTCTAGAGATAAAACCAATAATGTCGTAGCAAGTACGAGTAGTGCCTGACTAGACGTAGTAATCCCAAGTTGTTATAATTCAGCCCTGGGAAAGCCTGAAGCGGAAGACTGGTTCAAGGCAATGGAAGAAGAAATTTTAATCATGAAGAGGCGTAAAGTATGGGAATTAGTACCAAAACCTGATAAGGCGAAATTCTCGGTAGTCGTTGGGTTTACACGATGAAGCAAGACTGCAAGAATAAAATTGTTTCCTTCAAAGCTCGTTTGGTAGCCCAAGACTTTCGACAGCGCAAAGACGAAAGTTGCGACGAGGTTTTCAGCCCAGTGGTCAGCTTTACAATCATCAGACTCTTCTTTGCCATATTTGTAAGCAACTTAAAGTGGAAGCATTGCCAACTAGACGTAAAAAACGCATATTTGTATGCCCCCCCTTTCAGAAACCATTTATATAAAGCAGCCTCTAGGATTTTTAAATCAAGATAAACCGGATTACGTTTGTCTCTTAAAAAGGGCTCTTTACGGACTTCACCAGAGTGCCCGTGAGTGATTTTACGAGATACAAGAAGTTTTAGAATTGGTTTTATAAAGATTTCCTGGACAAACTGCGTTTACATCTATGTAAATAACATTATTTTACTACTTTATGTAGACGATATTTTGTTGATTGGGAAGAATGAAAAATTCATAAAGCTGATTATCGGGAAATTAGAGAAGAAACTTGAACTGAAAATCCTCGGGGAAACAAAAATGTTACTTGGAGTTCAATTTGAAGAAAAAGACAAAAAGTTAACTATCAATCAAACTACTTACATTGAGAAAGTTTGGAAAAGGTTTGACAAATTTAAACCACCTATAAATTCACTTCCTATTTCAAAAGGGGTATTTTTGTCAAAATCCCAATGCCCTCAAACAGAAGACGAAAGAGTTATAGAACCATATAGAAGTTTAATCGGATGTTTATCTTTCATAGCTGGAAGAACACGTCCTGATATTAGTTTCTCAGTAAATTTGTTATCCCAGTATCAAAGTAATCCGGGAAAAACTCACTGGAATGCATTACTAAAACTTCTGGGTTATGTTTTCTCTACTCGGCAACTAAAATTAAACCTTCACAATATCGATAGTTTAAAGTTGCATGTGTACTCGGATGCTGATTTCGCCTCAAACCGAGATGACAGAGTATCAGTTGGAGGTCGTATAGCCTTGATAGATGAAATTCCAATCCAATGGCGAACCTTTAAACAGAAAAGTATTTCGTTATCGTCAATGGAAAGTGAATTTATATCCTTGACAGAAGGAAGCAAGGAATTGATGTGTCTCTCCCGAGTTTTAGAAGAATGTCAAAAGAAAGAAGTAATTCCTGATGCTATACAAGAAAATATTTTGTGGTGTGATAATATGGCTGCGATAGATTTCTCAAAATCGCCTATCGAAAATAATCGCAGAAAACACATAGATATCAAGCTTCATTTTATTAGAAATTTACTTTTCGAAAGATGCTTTCAACTTAAGTATGTGAACACTAAAAGGAATTTGGCCGACATTTTTCCGAAATCTTTAACGAAAGAAGGGTTAAAGAACTTTTTTGACACAGTTTTTGTTTAATTTAAATTTTTGTTATAAGTATAAAAGTCCAGATTTCACTTGTTGATCTATGACATTTTTATCCACAATTATGTTGTGTGCAGAGTGGTTTTTGTATCTTGAATATACATTTTCTATTCAAGTTTAAAAGTCCCAAGTTCTCCTGTGTGGGTTCGTGGCAAATTTATTTTTGTGATTCAAATATTTGTCTGTGTTTTAATTTAGTGTTAAGGTGAAAGATTCAGAAATTCAGCTGATGAACTTGAAGTGTTCAGAGTCTTTAGGAAGAACCAATTTCATTTCTTTACTTATTAAATTAAATGTTTGCACTGTGTTGTAAATATATTTTGAAACTGAATTGTGAAGAATATTGAATAGTAATTTTTGATTGTGTATTGAAAAAGTTTATCTTTATATTACTTGAATATTTTAAAAATTGTATTTTCACAGTGTAAATGATTCAAGTTAATGTTTAAAATGTGTTTTTATTTAAACTGAATTAGCAAATATATATTGTAAAGTTGAAAATATAATGTGTTTATATTTTTTTGGAATGCTTTACGACGTCGAGAGGCGGGCCATTGTTAGGAAAGAGTGTCATGTTTTTCTCGACGCCGGAAAGATTGTCGACTACGCCGTGATCTGTCGTTTGCATATATCGTTTGCATATACTAAAATAATAATATATATATTTATACTTTGTCTCTGTTCAGTATCATCGCCTCATAATATCTCCGTTGTGGTGACGTAGTACAGACCGCGATCGTAAAATGGTATGACATCATTACGGCAGCGGTATAAATCGTTTGTTTAAAGATGATGTTGGAAAGTTGGCAACATGTGTATGCAAATCTTAGATCCGGGCAGTTGACGAATTTTTGTTCTGATGTAAGTTACTTGCCGACGGCTTCGCACGCTAGTTGCGTTTGTTCTTTTTTTTACTTCGTTGTAATATTATGTTTTTCAAGTTATTTTTTATGAAGTTTGGTGATTAAATAAACTTTGTTTTTTTTAATTTATGCCCGCTACTTCAATTTCACGTATAATTTAATGCACAATATCTACCGGCATCCACTGAATTTCAAAAATAATGTAAATAAGAAATAATATATGAACTTTTAAATGCACTCTTAGACCAAAAAAAAAAACGACACACCAAGAAGGAGTTATCCGAAGGGGACGAAAATCGGTAGATGTAATGTACATGTACAGAAAAAGAAAGGATTTATTTGAACAATTTGAGAAAAATTGGATGATTTATTCAAGAGAAAGAGCTTCACAAAGTGAAAAAGTTAATAACGCGTTGGTCCACCTCTGGCCCTTATGCAAGCAGTTATTCGGCTTGGCATTGATTGATAGAGGTGGCCAATGTCCTCCTGCGAGATATCGTTCCAAATGCTTCCCAATTAGCGCGTTAGATCGTTGAAATCTTGAGCTGGTTGGAGGGCCATGCTCATAATGTCCCAAACATGCTCAATGGGGGAGAGATCCGCTGACCTTGTTGGCCAAGGTAGCGTTGGGCAAGCACGAAGACAAGCATTAGAAACTTTTGTCGTGTGCGAGCGGGCGTTATCTTGCTGAAATGTAAGCCCGGGATGGCGTGATATCAAGCGGAACATAACGGGGCGTGGAATATCGTCGGCGTACCGCTGTGCTGCAAGGGTGCCGAGGATGACAAGCAAAGGGGTCATGCTATGAAATGAAATGGCAACCCAGACCATCACCCCTGGGTCCCCAGACCGTCACTTCTGTCGGCCTGTATGGCGGAAGGCAGTTAGGTTGGTATCCCACCGCTGTCCGAGTCGTCTCCAGACACGTATTCGCTGGTAATCTGGGCTCAATTCGAAGCGGGACTCATCAGTGAATACAATTCTACTCCAGTCAGTGACATTCCAGGTCGAATGTGCCCGGCACCACTGCAAACGGACTTGTCGGTGTACAGAGGTCAATGGCAGTCGGCCCAAGGGGTGTCGTGAGCTCAGCCCCCTTTCTCTTAGCCGCCTATGAATGGTTCTTGCGGTTACTGAAGCACCAGTTGCACGTACGATCGATGATAAAGATGAATCTGGGGCTGCGAGTGCTGCTCTGACAATTGCTCGGTCCTCACGTTCAGTCATTTTTCTAGGCCGACCGCTTTCTTCTTGACGCTGTGTTCGGCCATGGTTCACCCATTCCTAACAACATCGTCTATTAGTGGCATTGCTCCTATCTAAATGTCGAATGATTCACCATTAGACCAACCGGCTTCCTTCAGGCCAACTACACGCCCTCTCTCAAATTCTGACATCTGCACATATTGTTCGTGCACACGCATGCGAGGCATAGTTACTGTCTACCTGAGTACACGGAATGAAATTCGCAAAGAATTTATGACCTGGAATCGAAATTTCTCCTCTTTAATATCCTGCCAGTTATATCCTGCCTCTTTAATATCCTGCAATTAAGATGCACTGCAGCGTCACATGTTCCTTCATTGGCCGCCAAACTTTATAATTTTGCATTTTCCGTTAAAACCTGTATGCATATCAATTTTTGTCCAATTTGCATCACCCCTTCTTCGTGCGTCTTTTTTTTTTGTCTAAGAGTGTATTTTAAATAATAAAGTTTTCCATCTGAAAATGATTTTAATGCTGCTGATCTTCTGCCTTTGGGTGGGAGGGTGTTTTGGGGTCCAGGAACACCATCGAATATTCCTAGCTCACTCTCAAACCTTAATATTGTTGACAAAGAGTGTTCAACATACACGTGGCTCTGGATAGCTAGTAGTAATGCGGCCCCCCAATATTGTAAATTTGGGAGACCTATCTTCCTAGAGAATATAATTCCTCGCTTCATATTTACCTTATTCATGTCATCGCTTATTGGATTTAAGCACACTTTTTCGTAACTTCGTAGCTATGTAATTATCTTCATACTTGTAGATGAAGTACATGAAGAGTAAAATTAGATAAAAGATTTCTGATGAGCACTTTAATAACTCACTAAGAATTGCAACCACTTCCATCAAAATAAATATTGATGCACTTGTTTGACAAAAAAAAAAATAGTCAAATGTCCCACTTGTTTTATGTTTAAGTTGCCCTTTTTTTAATGTTGCAATAAAAAAATTAAGGAAATTTTTGTTACTTATATACATTAAGAGGATGGTGTACATTGCAAAGCGAATTTTGAAATTTTTACCTCAGAGATATGAAATTCTGCATATACGAGGGTCATTTTTAAAGTAAGAATCGTTTTGTAATAGAGTAAGAGAAACTTTAGTTATGAACGTAAATTGTATCACAAACTAAAATATGAACATTTTTTCACTTTTAAACATAGTAACCATTAACATTTAAACATTTATCAAGTCGTGTCACCAGCTTTTGCATCCCATCATCAAAGAACTCTGCCGCCGGACCGTTAAACCAGTTAGTAACAGTTTCATTCAACATGTCATCATTTACCAAGCGCTTTCCACCAAGAAATTCCTTAAGTTTTGGAAACAGATGAAAGTCTGATGGTGCTAAGTAAGGGCTGTATGGTGGATGATCCAGTAATTCCCAATAAAATTTGTTCACAATGAAAATTGTCAAAATCGACTTCTCTCTAGCGGCGTCGTTCTGCTTCACGACAAAGCTCGGCCTGTCGTTGCGGCAAGAGCAAAGACGGAACTGGACAATTTTCATTGAGAATTACTGGATCATCCACCATGCAGCCCTGACTTACCATCAGACTTTCATCTGTTTCCAAAACTTAAGGAATTTCTTGGTGGAAAGCGTTTGGAAAATGATGACATGTTGAAAGAAACTGTTACTAACTGGTTTAACGGTCCGGCGGCAGAGTTCATTGATGATGGGATGCAAACGCCGGTGACACGACTTGACAAATGTTTAAAAGTTAATGGTGACTATGTTGAAAGGTGAAAAAATGTTCATATTTTAGTTTGTGATACAATTTACGTTCATAACTAAAGTTTCTTTTACTCCATTACAAAACGGTTCTTACTTAAAAAATGACCCTCGTATATTCATTAAAGTATAACTATATTTAACACCTTATAAAATTTTATAAATATTTTGAAAAATTTATATTTAATAAAATTGAAATTATTATTTTTTAAATGCTCCTTGCGATCCAATTTTCAACTTCCTTCCCTTAATTTTGCCTTTATATGGCTTATTAATACATTTTGAACAGAGTTATGTATTACTTTGTACTTTCGTTCAAAAGTTAATTTTTAGGAAATATTTTTAAGCTTGTACTATGAATTTTCGTGAAATTTTTGTACTTTTCCACACTTAAGTTAAAATTTGATAATCTAAATGATGTCGAAACCTAAAATGGATACATAACTTTATTTTGATGTATTAGATGAGTCTTTATTATAAAATTATGACGCAAGGAGCAATTGAAAGACTTGCAAATCTGGAAATGACTCATTCAGAAAAATCCCAGTTAAAGGATGTTTTTACACCTATCTTTAATACTTACTTTTCTAACGTCACTAAGTTTTCATTTTACTTATCACTACATATTTTTAATGAATTTTATTACGTTCACACATTTTAAAATATTAACACACGAAAAAAAGATTCTAATTTTTGTTCAGTTTTTGGTAATTTGAAAGTCCACCATCTCTTTAACTATACTATACAGATTATATGCGGTCAAAGACAAATTTTCATCCCTCATTGCATCTCAGGTAAGTCAAAAGGTTGGACACCGGTGCTGTAGAACGTATTTAATAAGCAGATTAAAACTATAACCATACACTTTAATGTTAGTTATAATGCATATGTTAGAGTAATATCCCTGTTTTAGAGATATACAATGTAACACTCGTATTGTATGTAGTTCAATATATGTAGGGTATTTAAACTATAGAAAACTAATTAATGACCTCAAATCTCTGTTATATAAAGAGCAGTACGATAAAGAATCATAGAATACAGTACAATAATGTATTTTATAAACTATAATTACTTTGGACATCTAACGACAGTGAAACTTTTGCATAATTCCGATTGATTTGATGATATATTCACAAAGGATCAAATACCTCCCAAAATTTCCAGATGTGTCGATGGTTGACTCTGCATTAATGTTATAAAACCCTCGAAAGAATAATTCTTATTCATTAAACTTTTCATCTAGAGAACTAATTTGTTAGACAATATTTTATCCTTTACGGTAGAAATGATGTAAATAATATATTCTACGGTATGTCAAACGGGCAGTAGATAATTGGTTGTGATATTAATCCGCTATTAGTTGTGCGAGATCTGACAGTTGACACCTTCCAGTGTTCTCAAATTCTGACAACTATCGTAGCCAAATACATGACAGGTCATCTGTATAATATCTGTAGATTTAATCACGTTGTAAAATGCGATATACGTGCTGTGTATATGCGTTAATATATTATTCCTATAATACATTACGTTCTATAATATATTTACTTCCTATAATGCATTTAGATTTTGTCTTTTTAATAATCTATTTAATTAATTTCACTTTTAGGGTGAAGGGCCTAATTTACCCTTTTTCTGTAATAAATGAATGTTTGATTTTTTTGCCGTTTATTCAGCAGTAATCGATTAACTTCCTGTAAAAATGGAAGGAAAATTTTCATTAACACAGCACTAAAAAGAGTATATTATATTGCAGAAATGTCATTTAAATAAAAGATTTTCAAGGGAAAAGCGTTGTATCTTACTGAGAAAAACTATAAAAAACTACCGCTTGCCAAAACTGCAATGTCCGAGTTTCAAACTGTATAAAAATGTAATAAATATTTTTCTTAAACACTGACCTCTGTCTTGGCTTGCAGTAGATATATCTCTCAGCTCGTAAGGTATGCCATATATATATTTTTGCATTTTTATAATACTGCAATATATGTCCCACTTCAGATCCAGGAATATACAAAAATTTATAAATTTAAGAGAAAAGCGTTTACGTAAATTCTATGGATATGTACCAATTTATATTCTTTAGCGAGTCTATATATATATACACACACACTAGCTATTTTTTAGTTAAATTCTCGTAATCTTATTTGAAAAGAACAATCATGTCAATGCTTTTTTTATATGGACAAGTAAAAAAATTCATAATTAGAAATGTTTTATTCCTGTATGTCGATCTAATAAAAATGTCATAGTACTTAAAACATTCTCTTTCAGTCTTTGTTATGTAATAAATTTGTTCCCTCAAAAACAGTCTCTAAAATTTGAAATCCATTTGAACAGGTGTAGATTGATAAAAAAATAAAAACAAAACGACTTGAATAATTCAAATACAGATTTTAAAAAGTATTATAACTTATTTAGGATTTACATCTCTAACAATCAAACATTTGGTTGGTAAGCTCAACAACCAATATAAAATTCTTGAAAGGAAAAGTGCCTATTGCTTCCGAAACCTTTAAATTTAAAGGTCTGCTCAGAATGCTTTTCGTACCTTCCTCTGTATTTAAAGGATTAGAAATAAAGAACAGGGTATTTCATTAATAAACTTTAAACAATTTGTTTATAGGGTAAATATACATATACAGACAGGCAGATACATACAGACACACACACATACATATATAGTATAAAACATAGGGATCTAGCAACAGAATAGGAATATATATGGAATACTTTAAATTTTTATAGAAAAACAATTGAAAATAATCCGAGGAGAAGTGATGTAAGACGTAACGATGTTTATTATAGAAAGTGATTATTTTTGCAGGGTATTGTATAAATACAGTGAAAAATATTACTTAATTTTCTACCCGGAAAGTTACAATGATGTGTTTTTAGTAATTAATTTTTATCAAAACGCATAAATATTCAAGCAACTCTCAACAGTTTTACTTTATTCTATCACGAAGGAGGATAAAATCAAACTACTTGTCAGTGTAAATAAATTCCAAATCAATAGCTCTGCTATTTCTCAATTTGATAATTTGCCGACGTGATCCGGAATTATTCTGAATCTAATTCCAACTCAAACTGCGTTTCAGAAATGAGTGTTAATCAGTCGAGCCAATCAATTAGAACTTCAAATTGCATTTTATCGGTTGCTAGAAACTCAAACATTGATTACTTTGTCAAATAATTGTGATCGAAAGCTTAATTAAACAGGATTCCTCCGGAATTGATTCCTATCAATTGAAGTTCTTCAGACGTGAATTTTATTAAATCTCGATGCTTTAAAACGCTGTTTCATCTGTCTTAAGAAGCGCAATATTTAACCTTTAACAATTTTCCGCGCTTAGATTTGAGAACTATGAATCAGATAATGCAATTACAAAAGTTCGATTACCTTAAATTCGTAGAATTTTATTGAGACGTCTGAAATGTAGTAGGTGCTACATCATCATGGCTTACTGAATCCTCTAGTGTCTATAGATGATGATGAATTCAAGCTAATTGTAACATGTAATAGAAACGAAGGCTTATTATGAAGTAATTTAATTAAATACTTCAATTCGTTCATGTTGTTCATAATTCAATAATATCATTAATTATTCCTAATTCTTTAGAAAAGCTACTTTCCTGCCTGCAACAAAGAATGTTATTACATTATTGAAATCATATAGCATTTTTTCAAAATTGTTTGGTTGATTTATCGCGTTACAAAAAATTGAACATTTGATCCATCCTGAACTTAGAGCCCCTACTTCCAGAATAACGAGTTAATGCCGCCTTTCTGATACTGAAAAAAAGTTTTGCCTTGAAGAAAGAACGTTTAGACAATGAGAATGTAAACTTTTAATTTTATTAATTCTAAATTTAATGTATTATTCTTCTTTGAAAAACGATTCTTAATTTCAATTTCCAGTTTTAAATACTTAGTAATGTCAAGTGTTGCCTTTAAACGAAAACACGAAAATTTTGCCTTACAAAAAGATTTATCTTTCATACGATAGATACCAGAGATAGATAGAAAATTTGAATGAACAGAGTTCTTTCGTTTGGGGCAGTCTAAACTTATTTATGACTAAAATAGGGATAGTAATTAAAATACTTATTTCTTTGTAACTTTGGAGCCAATTTAAGTGAAACTTGCTATATTTAGTTTCTACTCATTTAAGGGTATTTTTATAAACAGGGCACTACTGAGCACTTTTCTGATGTATTGAATTTAAAGAAAATAAATTTTGAGGACATATATCATACTAGATAGCCTAAGGACAGTTTGGCAACCAACCTTCAAACATTATGAAGAAGTAATTCATTATTGTAAGAACTAATTCCTTATTGTACACTTATTCATTTTTATGTTTTAGAAATAGTTAGTATTTTAATCTATTCGTTAGATTAATCCTTTAAGAATCAAAAGCAAAAATTTCATATTATTGAGAGAAGTAATTCCTTTGTGCTCAAAAAAAGTATTTTCGAAGAAATCTTTGATGGATCGTCATCATTGAAAACAATGGAAAATTTCTATTTCATTTGATTCGAATAATACCCATATAACCGAGCTAGCACTATTTTTCTAAAACTATTATTTTGCCATAAATAAATGATACTTTTCAGGATCCAGATGGCAGCAGGGTAATCCGAAATGAGCTTATCTTTCCTCTAAACAATGATTATATAATGAAATATTATAAAAAATGGCTATAGCTCCAGTTGTCTACCGTTCATACTTTTATTGCTCATTGGGGGTTTCTCTTAGCTAATTTGTAGACCTTAGAATTTTATTTCAGTTTCAGGAATGATTAATAGAGGGCATAGTTCAAATGGTTTTTCACCAAAAATGAGTTCAATCCAAATCGGTCATATAAGCATCATCATCCATGCCACGCCAGCCCAAGGTGGGTCAAGGCCTTTTGAACCAGACGTTTCCAGCCAGCTCTACTAGCAACCAAACTCCTCCAATTCCTAGTTTTAAGAATTAACCAATCCTCCTCAACTGCATCCACCCAACGAAGTTTAGGTCATCCTCTTCTTTTTGTGTTAAATGGTTTAGCCGATAAAATTTCCTTTAGTATGTTACTGTCATTCATACGGATAACATGTCCAACCCAATTGAGGCGGCATATTTTAATGTTATGAACAACATCTGGTTCTTTGAACATTCTGTATAATTCGGAGTTGCGTCTGCGCCAGACACCATTTTCCAGAACACCTCCAAAAACATTTCTCAAGACCCTGAGTTCAAAAAACCCAAAAAACTTTTCCCCCCTCGTTGTCAGAGTCCAGGTCTCCGAAGCGTAAGCTCTAAAGATTCCGCCGACCACAGCGATATGCTCAAACGGTATATTTGACCGATGCCAAGTCGTCCCGCCAGCAATCCTCTCAGCAAGGACTTATTGGCTCGGGGACGAACGACTTACTCAGACACCATCAAGCCGGACTTTTTTTCCTTTTACAATTCGCAAACCTAATCTATCTATTTAACCAATTTGTGATGGCA
The DNA here is from genome assembly GCA_907164885.2 of Dolomedes plantarius. NCBI lineage: Eukaryota > Metazoa > Arthropoda > Arachnida > Araneae > Dolomedidae > Dolomedes > Dolomedes plantarius. Next base: position 219,362,115 of record OU015490.1, read on the forward strand.
ACCCCGCTTGAGTTCCACTCCAGTTCCCTGTTGCTTTCTTTTTTCTCCTTTACCTATTTATTCATTTATTTATCGTTTCCATACCCTGCAAGTAGGTCCCGGTCTAATTTGTCCTCGTGTAGCAAATATGACCGTGGCGCTCTAAACAAACCAAACCAAACTAACCATACCCAGCAAACTGATTGCGCTTTAGAATTAGAATTTACATTATATAACTGTCATTTTGCTTTCAAAAATGCAATTTCAATTACAATTACACTTTTCTTACATTTAACAATTGCATTGCAAACATTCTTCGAAGCATAAATCAAAACAGGACGGATGAGCCTCTTGTAGATTAGTAACTTTGTTTTTCTAGATAAAAAGTCACACTTTAGTTCATATAAGCATCGCCGAGGAAAAAAGTTACACCTTCATATACTGATTATAACCTCTCTTTAAAGGTTAATAGTTAGAATCTACGATTTCTTAGGGTTTAAGGATATCTGTGGTCGAGAAGTGCATGTACTCAGATATTGTACCTCTGATATATTAAGAACCTCCCAAGCTCTCTACTATTCCCTGCATTTGAGATGCGGATTGTTCACCTGACAGTAACAACCATACCATATAAAGGGAGCTCATTTAGAGATTAACTGCCCACATAATTCTGAAACTGGGAATTAGTGTACATGCAATTCAGTATTACAATAATTAGGGACTGCAGAACTGGACTAGAAATTCAGAATCGGTTTTCGGTTCCAAAATTTTTCCAGAACTGTGTACCCGGGTATTATCCGGGTTTCAATAATACATGAACCATAAAACATTTTCCATACATATTATTAGAAAAACTATGTTAATTTATAAAGTAAACAATTTTAGTTTATGGCGGAAGTAAAAAATAAGCTTCTTTCATATTCATTTTAACTTAAACCAATTCAAAGAAGTGGGTTCTGAAACCCGAAATTGTAAAAATTCTTTGTAAATATTTTGGGTTTTTATTTTCAATTTGCCACTAGATTAGAAACTCGTAAGAGACTAGATTGCCTTTAATATTGCTTAAAACTAGGCAATCCATGTTTGCTGTTTATAACTGCAATAAATAAAATTTCTTTTGAAAAGTTGATATGAAATAAATCAATGAAAGCAAATGACACTCGATGGCGTATCTTTTTACAGCAAAGGGATTTAACTTCTAAAGTGGTTAAAGAGGTTCTAAAAAATAATACTGTGGATACGCTTAAGGCTACTGTGTACAAACCCTATTGGATTCACTCCCCCCAGTGTTAACATTGTGGTGATGATTACGAAGAGATTTACGTAAGTTAGTGCTTACACCACCAGCACTTTTTCGCTAACCCAGGTTCAAAGGAAACAAATACTTTAGCCTTGGTTGCCTCTGCACAATATATGTCCTTAGAGTGAATAAATATGACAGACACTATCAAATACTATCACATACATTTAATAAAGAAAAATATTACATTTCATTACAGATCAAATAATAAGGATGGACACATCATATTACACATTAGTTCACATCACAAAAACATATAAATTTACACTAAAGGAAGGATTCTACTTGGTGTAAAAAAATTTAGAAAAGGTAATTATGATATATAAAGAAAAGAAGAACGTCACCCGTTCACAAAATTTCGCGCGGTGAAGGAGTTCGGTTGAAGGGCCGAAATTGTAGTGCTCCAGGCTTCCGTCCGATTCTATACTCCTAAGTCGTGGGGAAGAATGCGACTCAGGGATCAGAATTGTAGGCAATTCATGGGACATGTTTGATGAATTCACGCAGTGAAGGAGCTAGGTTGAATGGCTAAGAAGAGCAGCGCTCCAGCTTCCGGCAGGGATTGCACTCCTGTGTCGTACAAAATGTCGGCCACTGGATCAGAGGTTCTCTTGTTTCCGGGAACCCTTCTCCTCGGAGAACAAGCCGAGTATTCACGCAGAGTTCACTCCAGCCAGAGAGAGAAAAATTTCCTGACCTCCACGCTCACGCATTCACTCGATACTGCCGCACTCCCGCCAAAACCTGTCTGGTCGCTCAGAGTCGACGCTGCAGTGCCGTCTTTCATTGGACCAAGAAGTGGACATTCAAGCCTAAGTCCGGCCCTTCTCCCCCAACCCTTCAAAAAAAGGAAAAGCATGGCGGACATTTCGAACAAAATGGCGAATTCGCCATTTAGCCAAACAAAATAAAAGGGGGGACCGTAAAACACACACAAAAACACTATTAATTAATACTGAGTTAGCTTTTAAGTGAGATGATGATAAATTACTATGACATTACTATTATTTGGTTTAGTTAGTAACACTTATGAAATGATGAAAAAAAAGGAAAGTCGTTATTCGACAATTAGAACAATCATCACGACAACATATGGAGAAAATTCGTCCAAGGATTGTCGACTTGGATTTAAAGATTTTTTAAAATTGCACTTCGCAATATGGAAAGAAATGTTACACCTTGCGGGATATTTCGTTTTTCTTTTAAAAATGCAAATTAATCGGTGAAAAAATCTGGTATAGTGTGTTTTGAAAGCTCATAAATTCCTCCTGTAGAAGCAATTTATAAAATTATTCCTGTTGCGAGGTGCAGAAAAGTTTAGGCTATCAGAAATACCATTTTTACTTGATTATGAGTATTTATGTAGCTGTAAATAGTAGACAAATTTTCACAATAGGTTAACTTTGAGGTGAGGGAATCAGGTTAGTACACAACAGCCTTAAGATAAAGGGCTCCGAAGATCTAGTTAGGGATATATTTTGAAGGGTGGTAAAACTTTTTGTCCCCATAAAAATGTTTCTTTAAACTTAAGATTGACTACTTTCGGATACCCGGTTCTACAATCATTGGAACCGGGCCCAAGAAAAGAATTTCCCTCGGGTAACCAGTTCTGAAATCCCTACATTAATGACTTATATAAAGAGTACGGCACCCTTGAAATGAGAGAAAACAAAGTAGATGAAGTTTTGGGAAAACTGGGAGGAGGGGGGTGCTGAATATGCGGTTTTTGGACTGGAGGACCAATAAGTTATATTTTGATTTCTTAGATTACTTGAAAGCCTTATTTGAAAAGTGGTCCAACTCCATTCTTGTTCATCTTTATACAGAGACTTAAAGTCTAATGAGTGCTGAGAAATGACTGCTGAAGTCTGATTTGTAATGACCTCTATTGACAGCATAAATAAGCTGGAGGTGTACTAGTTTAAAAATAAGATATAAATGACTTGTATGAACATGAAAGTGAGGATAACTCCATTTTTTTTTTAAACTGGAGTTGAACCACTATTCAAATAAAGCCTTCAGTTTAAGTTATAATTTCGTCTAACACCAACTTTTGATGACTCCCAGGTGAAAAGATATCATCTGTTATTTGTCTTTGAGATAAAAATCAAACTTAACGTTTGCCAATGCGGAGAAAAATCCCCTCGGGATGTTATAAATGCATGAATAGTATCTAATCAGATGTACCGTTCGTATTTAACCCTAAGTTATTTCCTTAAGTTTGGATGAAGGATGCATTCAGTTCAAATTTTATTGCCGCTGTCTGTTAATTGAAAGAGAGCTATTTTATCTGAGGTTTAGGTTTGGTTTAGAGCGCTACAGTCATTTTTTTGCTATACGAGGTCTAATTAGACCGGGACCTACTGCTTAAAGCCGATTCCGAACGGCTGCAAAGTCCATGCCAAGAGTGGGATTCGATCCCACAGACTTTGGTACTAAAAGCGAGCTTCCTAGCCATTCGATCATTTTTTGGCTTTATCTGAGGAAAAACTATTTAATTTTCAGAAAAAATGGTGCGAGCGTGGTAATGAAGCAGTAATGCTGAAAAGGAATGGAAATTTTTCGAGTATATGAGGTATATCAATCAAGAATAATATTAACCCTTTGAAGGGCGCCGTTTGCACAGTGCAAACGCCTAAATCTAGTCTTTTTTTTCACTTTAATTCAATGTATTCCAGTTAAATGAGCAGAAAAATGGCTAGTACTGTCACCTGTCATCAGTTTAAAGAAATAAAAGCATTTTGCAATATTTAATTAGAAAGGTTTTCAAGATTCTTTATGTTAAAAAACTCAGGAAAAAAATCTGCACCTTGCAAACAGGGAAGGTTATTGCCCCTGAAAGGGTTAAAACACATTGGTTGAACTCTCAGACATATTATTTCACCTCTTAAGTTATCATTAGACGAATAGATTTAAATATTTAAAAAAAAAATATTTCATAAAATTCCTTTTACAACAAAATTTTCTTGCCTTTTTAATAACATATGAATTATACATGTCCCCTAAATGTTACGGATGTTGTTGTCAAAACTTAGCAGTATATTTTGGAAGATTCGTTATAGATACTTGCCGTGGAATATACGAAACTTAGTAGTCATGCCACATACTGTCTGATTATCCTTTAAAGGATATTTTTCTCATTTTAAGAGAGTGATTTAATAATCACCCTTATACTTCACCCTTTGTGAAAAATATTAATTTAATTGTTTCCAAAAAAGGGGTAGATAAAAAGTTTTAAAAAGCATTCTTTTATCATTTTAGACAAGTTATTTTTTAAATTAATATCGGAAAATTATGGGATGTAAAAAATTCTGATCCACAGAGGAGTCACGAAAAAATTGGAGGTGCACGAATAGTTTGAAATAAATTTATATCACTGAATTATTTAATTTAAATGTGCTGTAAATTTTCTAAAATTATATATTTTTAATACTTATATTTAACATTTTTTATAAGTTAAAAATATATGATATGATATTGTTATATAAGGTGTCAAATAGTCTTGTAACACTATACTTACATTGCTTCTATTCGCATTTACCTATCAGTATGATACTGGGTTTACATATTTAGTTGCTATAAAAAGCATACGATGATTATGACTTAGCAAAGATGATGATATGAGAGTAGCTCTCTTAAATATTTCAACAAATATTGAACAAATATTATTCGAGTTCCCGGCTCATCCTTTTCATTAATAATTTTCTATTTTAGTTTTATGTAAATAAATAAATTTTATAACTTTTGGTGTTTTAATAATTTGGATGACATAATTTTGAAATCCTGCTCATTTTTAATTTTAAATTTTGTTAATTTTTATCTTCTGATCCACAATTCTCTATTTTAGTTTTATGTAAATAAATAAAGTTTATCACTTTAGATGTTTTAATAATTTGAATGTCTTGTTTTGAAATCATGCTTATTTTTAACTTGAATATTTGTTCATTTTTACCTTCTCATTAATAATTTTCTATTTTAGTTTTATGTAAATAAATGAAGTTTACAACTTTTGTTGCTTTAATAATTTTGATGTCTTATTTTAAAATCATGCTCATTTTTAATTTTTGGTGATTTTTGTCTTCTCATTAAAAATTTTCTATTTTAGTTTTATGAAAATAAATGAAGTTTATAACTCTTGATGTTTTAATAATTTGGATGTCTTATAATTTTTGAAATCGTGCTCATTTTTAATTTTAATGTTTGTTCATTTTTACCTAAATGAAATACAAATATATATTATTTCAATATGAAGTTTTGGTCTCATGAGATTTGGTAAAACAATTATTGAAGGTAAGCGGAACATTTTTTATTGTTATTATGTAAAGTTAATATATGCCATTAATCTAAATTTCATTGATTTTGAAAACAGTTTCTCAAAATTTGCATATTTTTTTCTATTTATTTTGTGAACATTTTCCTAGTTAAAAAATGCTTCTACCAAAAAATGTTTATTAGGGGTCGAGTGATTTTTAATATTAATTTTTGTTGATTTTTACCTAAATGAAATACAAATATATATTATTTGAATATGAAGTTTTGGTCTCATGAGATATGGCAAAAACAATTATTGAAGGTAAATGGAAATTTTTTTATTATTATTGTTATTATGCAAAGTTAATATATGCCATTAATCTAAAATTTATTGAATTTGAAAACAGTTTCTCAAAAGTCGCTTATTTTTTCTATTTATTTTGTGAACATTTATTTTCCTAATCAACAAATGCTTAAACCAAAAAAATATTCATTAGGGGTCGAGTGATTTTTTATTTAAAGAAATTGGGTCTTGGTCGAAAACAGTTAGTACACCACTGGCTTATACACTCACCGACACAATTAGATTGAAATATTTAGTTAAATTATCTGAAAATCATGCTTCATTCCTGTATCAAAATTAGCTCGCATTCATATTATTGTATGAATAGTTCATAACAGAAAGGGTAAGTGAACATTTTCCTAATTAAAAATAATACTATTACCAAAAAATGTTCATTAGAGGTCGAGGGATTTTTTATTTAAAGAAAGTGTATCGTGGTCGAAAAGAAATTGTGCATCGCTGGCTAAAACAAACCAACAATAACCAACAATAACCAACACAATTAGGTTGAAATATTTAGTTAAATTATCTCAAAATCATGCTTCATTCCTGTATCAAAATTTGATCGCATTCATAATATTGTATAAATAGTTCATAACATAAAGGGTAAAGAAATGGGATAGTAAGCTTAACATACTTGACATGAAATAGAGGATACTTAGAAGTCCGCTAGATATTTAAGAATTTTTTTTATTTTTGATGTCAGTAAATTTAATAACAGTCCATGCAATTAAGAAAAAAACATTCATTTAGATGAAATGTACTGAATTTCTTCGCATTAATATTTGAAAACTACTCACGAAGCCTCAATATTTTTTAAACTATAACTGGCATAACATCCACTCGATAAGAGGCAAAAATTGACGTTATTTCTGAAACATTTTGTCCGTATTTGGTTCTACATTTTAAATTCAACTTCCACTTTAAGAAAAATCAAATTAAGATGAAAAATAAATAGTTTATCAAGAGTAGATACCCTACAATCATTGCGATATTCTTGCGCTGCAGTTTTGAAAACATAAATCCAATAAGTCAAATGAAGCAGGGATATGTTTGAGGCATCGCGCAATTTATTTTCTCTGAATATGAAAACTGATGTAACAGAAGCTCGCGTCTGAAATATTTCGCTATAAAGCTTTTTTACAAGGATATCGTTTCACAAATCATTCTTTCGAAATATGACGGAGGTAAAGAATCTTTCCCAGCGATGCATAAAACACATAACTTTCTCGCAGAACGGAACGTGGGCTAGAGCCGTTTGGGCGGATTTTCTGAAAGGAAGCTGGAAAAAAGGTGTGCTGTCTTTAAATCGCTGTAACAAAAGGTGTGAAAGCGAGAGAACTTGTTTATTTTGGATGCTGAAATATGATGTTCATACGTGTTTGAATAAAATTTTAATGAGGGGTAAGGTCAGTGCACTTCAGTTGTTGAAAATAAATTTGATGCAAAAATAAGAAATGTATGCAGTGGAATTCGTAAAATATGTGGTCTTTACTTCGCCAGGATATTTTTGTAAGTAGAATGCCAGTCACGAGGTTAGGATTTGCGGTTCGATCTCCGATCTTCTCACATGGTCTTGAATATTTCTAAAACATTTTGTTCGTATTTGGTTCTACATTTTAAATTTAACTTTCTCTTAAGAGAAATCAAATTAAGATGAAACATAAATAGTTTATCAAGAGTAGATACCCTACAATCTTTGCGATATTCTTGCTCCGCAGTTTTGAAAACATAATTACAATAAAAAAAATTAATACATATTAATTTAATTAATAAATAACATATAATAATTTAATAGATAAAATTAATTAATTAATTTTAAAAAATTCATTTAATTTTTTTTGCTAATGTGGAGGCACTTGTCCTGTGCCATTGGCATGGAACCGCGGAAATTGTTTACTACTTTTTTAGTGGAAAACCTCACGTTAATTGGGAATGAGACCGCTGACTCACTAGCTTTTTAGGGATTTTATTGATACAATCCTACAATGAAAAAAAAAGTCAAACTTTGAATATTGAACCACTTTATTACTCGAGTCTAGCTGAACTTTCCGGATTGACATTCCTGCCAATAGACTGCCTTCGACGAGGCTTCGGAGGGACACATCAAAAGTGATTTTGATATGAAATTTAAGAGTAGGTTCAAGGTTTTAATTTCTTACTCTTGCTCTGATTTTAATATGACTTTCCCTCATATCGCCGATAAAATCAGAGAATCAAGAGATATCCTCATGGAAAATCAGCAAGTTGCTAAGCTTTTGCACAAGTAACAAGGCATTTTGAATTTGGTCTAATATTTTCTAGGCCAAAATATTGATGACTGGTTATCCATTCCGGATTGACATTCTTGCCAATAGACTATTACAGACATCTTTGGAGAAGCATCGTAGGGACACATCAAACGTAATTTTGATATGAAATTTGACAGTAGGTTCAAAGTTTTAATTTGTTTCTCTTGGTCTGATTTTCATATGACTTTCCTTCATAGCGCCGATAACATCAGAGAATCTAGAGATAGCAAGTTGCTAAGCTTTTTCCCAAGAAACAAAGTACTTGTATTTTGAACTTGGTCTAATATTTTATAGGCCAAATGTTGATGATTGGCTAACCATTCCGGACTGATCTTGTTGCCAATAGAGTATTACAGACAGCTTTGTTGAGGCTTCGTCAGGACACATCAAACGAAATTTTGATATGAAATTTGAGAGTAGGTTCAAAGTTCTAATTTCTTTCTCTTGCTCTGATTTTCGTATGACTTCCCCTCATATTACCGACTACATCAGAGCATCTAGAGGTATCCTCTTGAAAAATCGGGAGGTTGCTTAGCTTTTGCACAAGTATCAAGGTCTTTTGAATTTGGTCAACATTTTCTATGCCAAGATGTTTATCATCATTAACAATATGCCAGTCTTTTGATAAGTGAAAGCGCATCTATTATTGCATTCAGAGGCTTGATCTATAGGAGTATGTCCAATAATATTTTTTATCTGTTGGAAGTTCTACGTTTTTAAATTTCTTATTTAAATTTTTTTTTCTGAATTTGAGATCGTAAAATAACTTTGACCCAAAAGTATTCAAAAGAGCAATGGTAATTAGGTGAAAGAGGAAAAGGAGTTAGTGGTAACTTTACCCATTAGCAAATTGTTAAAGATCTGGTAGCTAGACCGATTTCCCTGTAGCTGTGAATCCAAAGGTAAGAAAACAGATGTAAAATGTCCTCTTTGTAGAGTGTTGATTAATCGATAAAAGAAATAATGAATAATCCAATGCTATGAGCATAGAAAAGAATAAAAGTAATATTTTTTTCTGATGATTCTGGGCAAAGTTAAATGTTAAAAGAAATTAACCGTTTAATTATTTCTGAAAATATTTCCTCTGCTAAGATTCAGCATAAAGCGTTTACATGGACGAGTACCTTTCTGTCTCCTCCGAATCGATTTTGTAATTGGTGTGCATTTCTTATGCAATAGTTCACCCCCCCCCCCAAAAAAAAAAAAAAAATAAAAAAAAAAAAAATCCATCTATTCTATTCAAATGAGGCACGGACGTATTTTAGGTAACTCATAAAAGTTTTTTATTCCTTTTTTATGAAAATTGGACGACCTAATGTGGGGCTGAAATGTTCGCTATAAAATGGTTCAAGACTTGCAAGAATTTTGCTTTTTGGTCGCCTCCTTCAAAATAAGGGGAAAAAGAGAGGCACTTTGTTTCGCGTAAATGAGCAATATGTTGGATGCTAAGGGGGAAAACGCTTCAACGGAGTATTTTAACCGACATAGAAGCTTGAATTAGAATGCTGAGTATTGCCTTTAAAGTGGTAACTCTGAAGTGATGAAAAAGAAAGTCAAGCAGGTTTGGTGTTAAATATTCGTGTAAAAATAATTATTTTGCATACTTTAAAAAAATAACTTATTTAATTTGTATTTTCCACTGTAGTATACTGTGGGGTACTATTGCAAACTTAAATTGCAAGTGGTTATTGCAAGTGGTTATACTGATGGGACGAAGAAAAGGTCAAGCAGGTATTGTGTTAAATATTTAAGAAAAAAAATATTTTTTTTACTTTATAATAATAACTTATTTCATTTGTATTTTACACTACACTATACTATGGGTACTATTGCAAAATTAATATGAAAAGTTTAAAAAAATCCTTATACTGAATTTTGAGTATTGCCTTTAAAATAGTTATGCTGAAATGATGAAAAAAATGGTTAAGCAGGTTTTGGGTTAAATATTCAAGAAAAAATAATTTTTTAAGTATACTTTATAATAATAATTTATTTCATTTGTATTTCCCATTGTACTATACTATGGGGTACTATTGCAAAATTATACCAAAACCTTACAAATTTCCTTATACGGAATTCTGAGTATTGACTTTAAAGTGGTAACTCTGAAGGGATGTAAAAGGAGGTCAAGCAGGTTTGGTGTTAAATATTTGTGTAAAAATAATTCTTTTGCATACTTTATAAAAACTTATTTAATTTATATTTTCAACTGTATACTATAGGGTAATATTGCAAAATTATAGCAAAATCTTACAAAATTCCTTATATGGTATTCTGAGTATTGCCTTTAAAGTTGTTATACTGATGGGATGAAGAAAAGGTCAAGCAGGTATTGTGTTAAATATTCAAGAAAAATATTTTTTTTTGTATATTTTATAATAATAACTTATTTCATTTCTATTTTACACTATACTATACTATGGCTACTATTGCAAAATTATATCAAAAGTTTACAAAATTCCTTATACTGAATTTTGAGTATTGCCTTTAAAATGGTTATTCTGAAATGATGAAAAAAAGGTTAAGCGGGTTTTGGGTTAAATATTGAAGTAAAAATAATTTTTTTAGTATACTTTATAATAATAACGTATTTCATTTGTATTTCCCGTTGTACTTATACTATGGGGTACTATTGCAAAATTATAGCAAAATCTTACAAAATTCCTTATACTGAATTTTGAGTATTGCCTTTAAAATGGTTATGCTGAAATGATGAAAAAAAGGTTAAGCGGGTTTTGGGTTAAATATTGAAGTAAAAATAATTTTTTTAGTATACTTTATAATAATAACGTATTTCATTTGTATTTCCCGTTGTACTTATACTATGGGGTACTATTGCAAAATTATAGCAAAATCTTACAAAATTCCTTATACTGAATTTTGAGTATTGCCTTTAAAATGGTTATGCTGAAATGATGAAGAAAAAGATTAAACAGGTTTTGGGTTAAATATACTAGTAAAAATAATTTTTTAGTATACTTTATAATAATAACTTATTTCATTTATATTTTCCATTGTACAATACTATGGGGTACTATTGCAAAATTATACCAAAATCTTACAAAATTCCTTATACTGAATTGAAAAGAGAATATTAAGTATGTTTAATACCACATAATGTATTGTAAAATAAAAAAAAATAAGATACATTAAAATCAAAAGTAATTTTGTTTGTTTCCTTTTATCATACGGCGATATAGAATATTGTTGAAAAATTGGTGCTTCATTCTTTGAGTTACTCTGTAGCTAATAGTGAATGAAAATTTTTGTTATTTTCTAGTAAAGTATTTTTCATAGTACACAATTACACTGAAAATTTTGATTTTACTTTATGATACTATGGGGTACTATTTCAAAATTATAGCAAAATCTTAAAAAATTCCTTTTACTGGATTGAAATGACAATATTATTTGATTGTACATAATGTATTGTAAAAATAAGATTTTACGATATATTAAAATCAAAAGTAATTTTTTTTCCCTTTGTCCTACGGCAGCATAGAACAAAGATTAGTGCGTCACTCTTCGGTTACTCTATAGCTAATATTGAAAGAAAATTTTTGATTCTGTCTAGTAAAATTTTATTTTTACGATACATTACAATTACACCGAGTAATTTGAATAGCAATTTTATTTCTTTTTTTTCTGACATTTAATACTATAAAGTTTTCTTTAAATGCACAAATCTTGAAATTATACAACAGCTAAGAGAATGAAAAGCATTTTTTTGCTTTAGGTATTGTTATAAAAATAATCTTTATGTAACCTTATAATTGACATTATTTTTATACCATTTCATGCAGAAATAGAGGGCACTGTGAGAAGCCTGTAAAAGTAATTAACTAATTCTTTTTAAAATCTTGCCGTTTGATTGAAGTTAAAAGAGAAGTTGAAAACCATGTTCCGTATCAGATATTTTCTTGTAAGACATTTTTTTAAAGATACGCTAAAAGTTAAAGTAATTTATTTTGATCTCTTACAATTCATACGGTAATATAAAGAATTCTTGCAAAATGGTTTCAAAAGTTTGGCTCAATTCTTGAAATTATAATGAAGTTAAAAAGCAATTAAATGTATGTTTTGTGTAAATAATCTGGGGTAAAAACACTTTTTTAAATACATTATAATCATTTTTAAATACATTATAATCAATGTTAATTTAATGATATAACCTCTAATATGATAGCGCCAGTTATATTTTGGAAAATTATTGAAATAATCTAGTTGTTTTTCTATATATAAAAGAAAAAAAAGCTATTTGCTCTAGACAATTGGTTTTAAAAATATCTTTTGCGGTACGCTACAGTTGATTGTAATTTTGCGTTCCATAACAAAGAATTAGTTAATCTTGAGGAATTCTTGTAATAATTAATTGCATAATTACCGTTTGCAAAATAATTGCAAAATTATTACTATCAAAATAATTGCTTGAAATGTTATTAATAAGTCATTACTAGCAAAGCAATTGCGAAGATATTTAATGATAGCATTAGGATAATGCTTTAAATTAATTAAAAAAAATCTTAGGGTTCTAATGAATCTAAATGAGACGGCACAGCATACTCATGTTGAGTGTTTTAATGTAACACTAATATCTTTTACGATAGTATGTAATTAAAGGTAATATTTTTTGATCTCCTGTCATATGATAGTATGAGGTATTGTAGAAATATTACACATAGCTTAAAACGTATGTTACACAACAAAAGATCGTTGATGTAAAAATCCTTAAGCTAGATGAGGTTGAAAAATATATTCCGTCTTTGGTATTTTCATGAAAAATATAATTTTTCTTTGCATTGTGTTGTAAATAATAGAATAATTATTTTTATTTCCAGACCATTATCTAAGCTTACCGAATTATAGCAACAACCATAAAAATATTTTTTGGATACATCACGTGGTTTGCTTGCAAAAATTTACTAAACAATTTTAATATGGTGGCATCAAGGTATTTCTGCAAAATTAGTGCACTGGAAATTTCGTTAAAAATTTCGTTTAATCGGAAGGAAATAAATAGTGAATTTGTAAAAATATTGAATACTTGATTTTATGAAACTCGAAAGTTGCCTCTATGATATATTTTACGATGAAAAATTGGAAATAAAAGTATGACCCATAAAATGAAACCTGCTGATAAAATGATAACCTTATGATCTAACTATTATAGCCCTTTGTAACTCAACTCTAGTTTCAAAGTGATTTTTTCATCAAAATAAAGAAAAGTGAACTCCCAAACCAGGCAAAAAATTATTTTATGTTTCTCTTAAACTCAGATTAACGTTTCATTTGCCTAAATAATGGAAATATACAAGGTACGTTTTATTTAAAACAACCAAGTAATCCTTTATAAAGTATTTTTGGCACCATATTTCTTATGGACTGTTATAAAGTATTTTCAAGTAAAGTATAGAATGTATAAAGTATACTTCACCTATACTTTAAAGTATTTTTGTTGTGGACAAAAATACACAATATAAAGTAGATTATATATATATATATATATATATATATATATATATATATATATATATATATATATATGTAATGAATCCAAAGGAGAGATGTCGGACCAGGGCAGAAATGGAATACAGGCCTGACTTCATAGCATTTCGGATCCGGGGTGTAGTTGTGGAGAGCAGCTGGGGAAGGCACACAGACAGGGAGTCCGGAGTGAAAAACATATTTCCAGCGTCTTAAACTTATATTTTTCTTGGATCACTCACTGGAAAGTTTACAAAATTGGTCGTGCCTTACACTTAGTCACGGGTCACATTTTTGACAGTCAAGTATTCCGGAAGTCGCCGGAGCTGTATATAATGGTTAAAAAACCGCAGCGCAAAAATTACATGTTGCCAGGCCCGAGATCAGACACAGAAGACGCGCGAAACTCTAGTTCTATGCCCTTGAGTACAGGCGCGCTGAACTTCCAATTGGTTTAAACGTGACACATGACCCCAATCACGCCACACCGAACGAGGCCACAAGGATTACGTCATATTCTATAACACTCTTCTCATATAACCTGTAGGCGCGTGGCTTGCTTAAGGGGAAAACTAATAGATTAATTTGGTATTTAGGTCAAATTGAGGGATAATGCTCTGTTGCGATAAGTTAATGACGGGAAAGATTTGAAATTCGTTTCATATATACAGTGATTTCCGCTTATAAGAATCACGTTAGTTATTACTGTTTTTGATTCTTATAAGAGGTTGTTTCTTATACCCGAAATTTAGGTTTTTGGACAGGCACACACACACCTATATATACATATATTAGATAATTTACCATAAAATACTCTTTAATTTACGTTAATTATCTTTTATTAAAATTATTCTTTATAATTTTAAAAATACAACTTAATTTATAGACTTTTAAGTAGATACATATGATTATAATAAGAGAAGAAAAAAAATCCAATATTTCTTACAATATACATGCTTTACAGTTTAACATTTCACCTACAGGAAGGGTGCAAGAAAAAGTTTTCTATGGTAGTTTGACGTAATGAAGTTTTCAGGAGGCTGTTTATACCTCTTTCAATACCAATAGTCTCAGACGAAGATTCACCTTCTTGCTTACGTTTCAGGGTTTGATAACGTGCTGAATCTACTAATGTCACGTTTGCCTAAATGATAGTGGACACTTAGCCGAAGATTTATGTGTTTCAGGGTTCAGGAAGCAGCAACCAGGATGTGGGTGGTGGGAAAAAAGTGTACCTCTCTTTGTTTGTCAGTGGAGAAAAGTGAATTCGGACTCGGACGGGTTAGATTCACTTGGGTCAAGCTAAAAGGGCAGTGTTTAGCTAAAATGTTTAAGGGGAAACCATTATGTTATGTCTAACAAAGAAAAAGATGCATTTTACGACTTTATGCCATCCCATCTTACCACTCTTTCTTTTAAAAAAATGAAGAAAGAACTTCGTGCCTTTTGAGGGTTTTAGTGGCTCTTTTGGAAAAATGAAAGGAAAGCGAAGAGTGTAAGCTGATTCTTAAAACCGGTGGATTGATTCTTTAAAGCGAGAATTTTAACATGTAAATAATACATTTGTTTTTGTTTTTGCGATATTGATTCTTATAAACGGTTGATTCTTATAACCCTAGATCACTATAAGCGGTGGTTACTGTATATATATATATATACGCTTATATAAAGTATAGAGTATTATAAAGTACATAAAGTATATTTTTATGGACTTCTGTCAATAGGATTTCTGGGACATTATCGGTTACAAAATATACTTTTATTTTCAATATTATTAAATTACTGAAACTTATTAATAAAAATATCCTTTATAAAGTATTTTAATGTATAAGTATATAAAGTATAATGTATACTTTATCTACTCATACTTTAAAGCATTTTTTTTATGGCTAAAGCATCTGTTGTAGACAAAATGCATAATATAAAGTAATTTAAAAGATGCACATTTTTATATAAAGTATAAAGTATTATAAAGTATGTAAAGTATTTTTGTTATGGACATCTGTGAATAGATTCTCTGAGACACTCTAGGTTGCAAAATATTTTTTATTTTTAATGAAATTCAATAACTCAAATTTATTCCGTAATATTTAACTTTTTTATTATTATTTGACAATTATTTTAACAATAGTCCCAAAGCTGTTGGAGAAAATTTGACAGTAAGGGGGAAAAAAACCTTATCTAACTATTCAAATCTTTTGTTTCTGAAGTCTAGTTTCAAAAGGATAAAAACACAACTTCTTCCGACAACAGCAAAAGAAAAAAAAAATGCGACACGGATGCAGTCAAAAGAAAATGATTCTTTTGAATGCTTTCCGGCACTTCAGTTGGCGTTTAACTGTCTCAGATAAGGAATGTATACAAGGTGAATTTTATTCACAGCATAAGTGTTATTTATCACGAATTTTTCCAACTGAAGCGACTAGCTTCGTTTAAAAGAATCCCTAAGACCAGTGGGGCTCAAACTTTTTTCGACGGTGATCCACTTTCTTGAATTAAAAATTCACTATATCCCCCAATAAAAAATTTTTGGTAGTTGCAAAATTTTAAAAAAAAATCAGTAAATTTTTACAAAAAAGAAATACGAAAATTTTGACAGATTATTTTATAAATCAAATAACTTCAGATTTTTGCTAGTTATTTACTTTGCACAATACAATGTTGGCCAGAGGTAACCTAATGGTAGCTCATCGGCATTCGGCGCCGAAGGTACTTGGTCTGAATCACGACAAGCACCATTAAATACCTTTGTGTCTAGGCCGGATATGGGCAATTTAA
The DNA here is from genome assembly GCA_907164885.2 of Dolomedes plantarius. Lineage (NCBI taxonomy): Eukaryota > Metazoa > Arthropoda > Arachnida > Araneae > Dolomedidae > Dolomedes > Dolomedes plantarius. The sequence goes on from OU015490.1 coordinate 219,378,541, forward strand.
ATCCTTAGGAAACGTCATCTATGACGTCAGAGTGGGAGGGAAATTTTGTAATCCCCCAGATATCGCTCCTGGGAGTACTTGGTCAAAAATAAGGTGCTACCTAGCTAAAGCAGACTCCAACCTTTCGAGTACTTTTGCAAACCGGTTTAACACTCTTCAGCCCGCAAAACCTATATGGATCTGGTCTGGAACACTTCCGGCCAGGTGACATTCGCAACAATAATAACAAAAGTAATTTTTCTTGCTTACCTACTACACTTGTTTTGCCAAATTTCACGTGACACAAACTTTAAAAGTTATGTAAAGTTTTAGTTATTTGAATTTTTTAAAATTAATATGCATCTGTTTTCTTTATTTAGGTATAAATCAACGAAAGAAAAGAGTAGGATTTTAACATTAGAAGCTTCATATTAAACCCTTAAAAATTATAAACTTCATTTATTTATATAAAACTAAAATTGAAAAAAATAATGAGGAGGATGAGCCTAGTCCTCTGATAATATGTGTTCAGTATTAGGTAAAATATTTGGGGGCGTTACTATCATATCTTTCCCCCTTTAAATCTTCACCGTTGTTTGGTATTTACAACTACTAATTTTGAAAACCAGGTCTCCCACAGATAGGTAGAATTCAATGGAATCAATATAAGTTTCCCTTTTAAGATGACATCTTAGCTACCAATATCATATTATATATTGGTGGGTAGATACGATTACCTTCGATTCTACCTACAGGCAGGTAAAATCGAATGGAATCAATATAAGTTTACCTTTTAAGATGACAGCTTAGCTACCAATATCATTATATATTGGTGGGTAGATACGATTCCCTTCGATTCTACCTACAGGCAGGTAAAATCGAATGGAATCAATATAAGTTTACATTTAAAGATGACATCTTGGCTACCAATTAAATTTTATATATGTTTTAACATATATAATATTTAATTGGTAAACGTAACTATAAATGTAACTATACAAATAACGTTTAAATGTAACTATACAAATAAAAATATTAAAAATATGGAATTATAGAAAATTTACGACCCATAGTTTGCGAACCAGTGCCTTACACACATTAAGTAGCTAAACCAATGATGCTCTCATCATTCTTTTCTAAAAAAATATTTCTCAGTTTTTATTAGATGACAGTCGCGGACTGCTCTAATATGAGAGACTAATCGTTTGGTTCATCACTATTAATAGGTCATACAGAACTTACGGTAATGTCAGAAATGAACCGAAATCAAAGTTCATTTTGAGAGCTGCAAATGTTCAGTCGATTCGTGTTTTTATAATTAGACATCTGAAATCAGTTATTGCTCATTATTTGGAGAAGGAACTGTCCGTAAAATAGTGATTTTGTTGAAAATCTTACCCACAAAATGATTTGGAATTTCCTAAAAATATTCGTAAGGGACTTCTTCATTAGTTCTACTTACATCAGGTTAAAAAACCTATTAAAACGAAAAGCTCTCTAGAGGAAGTCCTTTTGGTACAGATGTGTTAGACGCACCTCATTGCCAAATTGGCGATTTTTTGAAATTTGGCGATTTTGTGAAGTTTGGCGATTTTCCACCATCTAACAAATTTCTCATTAATTTTAAGGTTTTAGTTTTTGTATTTATGCAGCCGTTTTTAGATATATATTTTTTAATACAGCCATTTTTAGATACTTTTGTGTGTGTTTTAAAGTAGCGGTTGAGCATTTCTGTTTAGGGTTTGAATTTTAATAAGCCATTTTTAGATATATTTGCCTATGTTTTAAATAAGTGGTTGAGCATTTCTGTTACGGTTTTGAAGTTTAATACAGCCGTTTTTAGATATTTTTGCATATGTTTTAAAGTAGCAGTTGAGCATTTCTGTTTAGGTTTTGAATTTTAATACAGCCGATTTTAGATATATTTGCATATGTTTTAAATAAGTGGTTGAGCATTTCTGCTAAGGTTTGAAGTTTAATACAGCCGTTTTTAGATATTTTTGCGTGTTTTAAAGTAGCGGTTGAGCATTTCTGTTTAGGTTTTGAATTTTAATACAGCCGTTTTAATTGGTGTATGTTTTAAAGTAGCTGTTGTGGTTTTGTGACATGTTTTTGATTTTGTGACATGTTTTTGAAAGTTTATTATTGCCATTGGTAAGTTTGTTTTGAATTTATTTTTATATTTGAGTTGTTATTGATATTTTGTGTATATTTGTTATTTTAAGTGTAAAATGTCCGCGTAGGGCTGTTTTGGCGACAAAATTTTTTTGACGAGTATTTGGCGTCAAAAAAATTTTGTCGCCAAGGGAGGTGCGTGTAATACATCTGTTCCGTCCTTTTTAGCCTTTAGACGCCCTTCAACAAATAGCCCTCTAGTTTACCTAGGATATCTGACTTCATGAAAATTTCAAGCTGTATTCTGCAAAATGCCACATTCTATGAACATTTATGAATTTTTCCATTTAAAAAGCGGTTCTACTGTCAATCCGTATGTTTAAAAAATAACAACGTTTCTATAGCAAAGAATTAATGTCAATACAATACGAAATTGACGCTAGTTTATTAAAATTCAGCATTATTAAATTTGTTTAGACAGAGAAGTCATAGCATGATAACGGTGATAATTAAGGGGGCTCTCCACCGATGTTAATATCACAGCTATGACTTTATACACGCTGAATTTTACGGCAGGAATCTAACTATACTAGAGTCATTACTGCTCGATAATTATGTATTTGGGGAATTAATTCGACGGATATACACGGCTGCAAATGTAAATATAATGAAGGAAGCAGTACAATTATCTCTAACCACCTGTCCCATTTCTTTGTCAAATTATATTTGGTGATTATTTGAACTACTTCTTAAATGTATTGTATATGAAATTTTCCGAAACTGTGTTGAATATATTGTTGTGTGAATTATAGGTTGTCGGAGACAAAGAGCAAAAGTATTGTTGCTATTAGCAAATGATAATCAATTTTAATAAATCTAATTAAAAATAATTTTTATGTTAAATCACACAGAAAAAGTCAAACAAAAGTACTATTGATCATTGACCAAGCGTATTTTATTTTAATACACCTATTTATAATACATGCAAATATATTAAAATATAATAGTTTTAAATAATTTTAAATATATTTTTTAATTATCTAATATATAAAAATGAATGTTTGTATCTCTGTAATTGTATAGAAATCCACAGTTTAGGAGCAACGATCGTGAAATTTTACATACAGGCGTCTTTAAAAACAGCCGAGGGTCTGAAGAACTTCAAAAATCGAAATTAATTACCGTTGATTTTTAATTAATAAAAAACCAAAAATTTTGAAACTAAATGTAAGATGTTACACTTTGTGGAATCACCACTCTGAATATGGCGTCCACGTTAGGCTTAGCTGGCAAACAGCGAGCGAAAAGATAAAAATAAATAAAATCAAAAAGTTTCAAGTTATATATTAAACCAGAATAATAAATGAAAATAATAATCTTTCAAGTCAGATTTTATACTCTAAAATAAATCGGATCCAACGGCATATTGACACTATCACACGCAATGGAAAATTCGAATCAACCACGCTAAGTGTCACAAGATCATTTTTAATCGCTACTGCAACCCCCCTCGCTTATGTCTTTGTGTCTATTGAAGAGTTAAAGACTAAGCTTCTATCCTGCTAACTTATTTCTAACTTAAAACTCCTCTTACTCCATAAATACATGTATATTCACCAACCCATAGCAACTTTCCAGTAATTTTAATACAAATATTCTCCTATTTACACAATACACCAGCATGTTATTGTGGCGCATTCGGTAAGAGCGTTAATTTACTATACAACATGACGCGGGTTCGAATACGGATCGTACAGATTTTGCTAAACCTGTATTTTCAGCTTTTTTATGGAGGCTTTTTTGTTTCAGCTTTTATTTTATTATTTTTTAAATTATTATTATTATTATTTTTATTTATTATTTTTTTAATTATTTTTATTTTTTTTTATTATTTTAAAAAATTATTATTTTTATTTTATTTTATTTTTCATATTATTAATGTGTATAACATTTCGTATACTTTTTTTTCTATGTTATTTATACTGTGTTTATTTTTTTAATGGATTTTGGTAGGTTTATTATAAATTTATGTATTTTATGTTTTACTTTTCAGGAATTTTTGCTCCAATGATAAAGGCTAAATCTTTTCTATGTTATTTATACTGTATTTAGTTTTTAAATTGATTTTGGTTAACAAACATTCGACAATTTGACATTTTTACTTTTCAGCTTTACTTTCCTAAAGACAATTTGACATTTTCCCTTTTCAGCTTTTAGTGGTTTATTATAAATGTATATATTTTATGCTTTACTTTTCAGGGTTTTTTTGCTCCAATGATGAAACGCTAAATCTAGCTGAATTCTGAAGATATTATTGTAAATTTATGGTTTTTTATGTTGGGTTTTCTTTTTATTCATGTGTATAACATTTCACATGCTTTTTATTCTATGATATTTATACTGTGTTTAGTTTTTAAATTGATTTTGGTTAACAAACATTCTTAAAATCCCGGGCAACGCCGGATAAATTATCACCTGTGTAGGTTGATAATTTATAAATTTTAAAACTGTTACCACATGTATATTTACAGATCCACAAGAACTTTCCAATATTTTTAATTAATAAATAACCAACAACTCTCGATTCACAAGCGTACAGTAGATGGCGCCACTATTTTAATTTTTTGTGTGTCTATTTCGTTGTTATGTGACGATAAATTTATTTAAAGTACCAGATAAAGAAATCACATGATCAGCGTTTAATAAATTAAATTGTAAAAATTAATCTTTAAAAATTCACCAAAAATTAGAAAATGGAGGTAAAGATGCGAAAAGAATTTCATTTGAAAGGAATTTTTATGATCTTTTTCGTGATATAAATTTTACAACCCTCAAATTATTATTTTAAATGCAAACTGAAAAAAGTTACAAAAACAGATTAAAAATTTAATTTAAAAAAATCTAAGAAGAATTTTTAAAAAATCTTTCTTAGTGCACCCCTACATTATAAGAAGAATCGCCATGCAAAATTTCAGTCCTTTAGGCTATGTACACATGAGAGCGTTGCAACGCGCGCTCTGGGGCAGTTGACTACTGTTTTTTGACAGGCATATTTCTATTTTTTTACAAAGTGCAGAATAAATAAGATATATATGAAATACATGAATTTTTCAAAATGAACTTATGCAAAATTTTCAAATGTTATTATTTTTAAATTTTTTTAAAAATTTGAATTAAAATAAGGGAGTTTGATGTTACATGAAAGATACGCAACTTCGTGCCCAATATGCTAATGTATATTTTTTATTTTATGATTTATGTATTTTATTATTTTTCTGATATAGAACCACAATAATACATTCCCTGAGTACATTATAAATTTACATTTCTTTAAATTTTCTCTCCCCTTTCTATCTACAGATGATATTTTTTGAATGTAATATTTTTTGAATGTTTTTCGTGATATAAATTTTACAACCCTCAAATTATTATTTTAAATGCAAACTTGAAAAAAGTTACAAAAACAGATTAAAAATTTAATTTAAAAAAATCTAAGAAGAATTTTTCAAAAATCTTTCTTAGTGCACCCCTACATTATAAGAAGAATCGCCATGCAAAATTTCAGTCCTTTAGGTTCAACGGTTTGGTCTGTACTTTGTATGTCAGTCAGTCAATCAGTCAGTTAGTCAGTTACGGAACTGTTTTATATATATACTAGCGGCCTGTCGCGACTTCGTCCGGGTTGAACAAAATATTATACGAATAAATTTCCAGTTGATAGCCAATAAATTGTATATCTTTTTTTACCTTAAATGTCTAATAAAAAGCGTAGTTCCAAATGTAGTTTTCTTCAATAAACCATTTAACGTTGCCAGTTTCAAAAATCCTTTTTGTATTTATCAATACCTCCTCTACTTGAATCTTAAAAATATTAAACCTTTTCCTTACGGGGTGGGATAGCATATATCCGAAACACATACTCTCGAAAAATACGGTGTGATGTCGGCAGAGATATAGTCTCGAATTCCACTTCGTTGTGACTTTCCTAACGTCTTTGCCCCCAAAGAACAATTGGGTGACATTCTGGGAACGGGGGGCCAATCTTGCCGAAAAGGACTGAATAATAATCTTTTGTCGTTCTAGCTAGAGGCTATTTCTTTTCAGGCGAGAGTCATCAGTAGGGCGGTTCACCCGCGGTTCATCCATTTTCAGCCTTTTGAGAGATGAAAGAGGCACGGAGTGCCGATAAACTACTATTGAAATTCTTCTTCAATAGTAAGAAAGCAATAAGAAAGCAATTAACCACTCTTTCCCCTGACCCCCCCCCACGCTGAATGTCCCCCATATAAAATGGGATAGGAAGTAGATAACATTTTCCCGTTGTAAAGAGCGATTTCGAAAAACGGACACCGTAAGCTAAAGGGTGTTACTATGGTTACTTGACTGCGGTTGACAAAGGAAAAGATGTAAGGTATATTTTAATGTACAAAAGTTGTACATTACAATCCACATACAAAATCTGCTCTCTCTCTTTGTATATTATTATAGAAGTATAGATACACATTGGTATCCCAAAATTAGAATAAGAGATGAAATAAAAATAAAAAATAAAAACTGATTTTAAGTAAAGAATTTTTTTAAAATTATTTTAAGCACCTAAAATAATATTCAAATTAATATTACGTTATTTATTAATTAAAGTTAATTTTTTAAAAGAAAGAGGTGTGCTTGAGACCGTAGTTTTATTGAAAAATAAAAAAGGATTTTAAGTAAAGAATGTATTTTTAATTATTTTAAGCACCTAAAATAGTATTCAAAGTAATATTACGTTAGTTATTAATTAAAGTGAATTTTTTAAAAGAGAGAGGTTAAGAGATGAAATAAAAATACAAAAATAAAAAAAGGATTTTAAGTAAAGAATGTTTTTTTTAAATAATATTAAATTTTTTATCAAATAATATTCCTAAAATAATATTCAAATTAATATTACGTTAGTAAATAATTAAAGTTAAATTTTTAAAAGAAAAAGGGCGTGCCGGAGAACGGCTAGGTTCTAACCACTATCGTAAAAACAGAAGCCCACCGCGATAGCACCACGCTAAGGATCGTTGTAAACTTCGGCACAAAAAGTGGTAGAGGACAGTAGCGGTAAGAATGGAGATTGTTAGGATTAAACCCCTAACTTTATTTCTACTGATCAGATATACATAATATATAGCCTATGTCCATCTGGAATAATGTACCTTTCAAACAGTGAAAGAATTTTTCAAATAGGTGCAGTGGTTCTGGAGATTACCCTCCACGTACAAAATCGCTCTGTCTTTATATGTAAGTATAGATAGATAGATTGTAGAAGTATAGATACACATTGGTATTTCAAAATTAGAGTAAGAGATGAAATAAAAATACAAAAATAAAAAAAGGATTTTAAGTAAAGAATGTTTTTTTAATTATTTTAAGCACCTAAAATAATATTCAAATTAATATTACGTTACTTAATAATTGTGTGCACTCCGCCATCTTGGATTTTTTTGCGCCAACTTGGCGATTTTACCGTGTTTTGAGGAGTGGAAAAATTCTCGCCAATGTGTTTTAAGCGGTGTTTTCAAAACGCTGGACTTTGAATTTTTTAGCTTTTTTAATAAAAACCACCTGTTTAAATTATGAAACTTAGAAAAAATTTTGAAAAATCATTTAAACGTTGGACTTAGATTTATTTTTGGGTTTTTGATAAAAACCAGTTTTTTAAATTATGAAACTTGGAAATTTTTTTGAAAAAATAATTCTCAAATATTGGAAATTTTGGGTTTTTCTTTTAGTTTTTTTAATAAAAACAACCTTTTTAAATTACGAAACTTAGAAATATTTTTGAAAAATCATTTAGTCGTTGGACTGAGATTTTCTTTTTGTCATTTTTAATTAAAAACTACCTTTTCAAATTATGATCCATATGAAAAATTTGGTCAAATGAATTTTACTTACAGATAAAATTTCAATGCCATGTATTCAGTTTGCCCTAACTCTTTGACTAATAGCAATGAATCACCAAAATATTATGCCAATATATTGTTAATTAGAAAAAAAATACAGCATTTTCGTACCACCTAAATAACTTGCAATTTAAAAATTATCTCAAATTCAGCTTTGAAAAATGTAAAATAATTATGAACCCATAAATTTATGGTGAGTAGCCAGATACTCTTTTTTTTTTTTTTTTTTCGGGTTAGGGCATTGTGGTAATGAAATTTTACTTCAGATTTGACCTTAACCAAATATTTGGTGCATACAATAAAATAGGGACAATGATTATTTGACCATTTATCCTGCTGTGTTGGAAATAAGAAAAAAAACCCTTTTTCTAAACCAGTAACTTAACCTTAACTAACTTCTTAACTTAGGTTCCTGGGGAGAGAGAAGTTGAACTTCAGTTATTTAAATTTATTTGTAATCCACTACAACTTGGAATTATAAAATATTTTAAAATATATTGTATTTAAAATGTATACTGTATTTTACATTTTACGAAAAAATGATGGCAGATAATTTTTACTTCAAATAAATGAAATGGTGTATCATTATAGTATACTAATTGACAATCGATAAACAAAATTAAAAGCAACTTAAATTTAAAAAGTTAACGAAAAACTGATAATGGATTCAAAAATTTTCAACAAAAAGACTCTTAGTTTTAAAAATAATTTACTCTTTTGAGTATAGTCAATTTGACTCAGATTTCCAGTTCAAGGCCGAGATCTGACTTAAAATTATTATACTGTAATTGAAAGATCACATCAGAAATAACTGTTTGATCTTAAAATTAGAGAATTTGACATTGGGTTATTTTTACCAGAACGCAATAATTATCGCCATGCGAAATGCGCCAAACCCTGGCGGAAAAATCCAAGATGGCGGCCGTGCACACAAATCTAGAGTATCCCCCTCTAACTTTATTTCTACTGATCAGATATACATAATATATAGCCTATGTCCATCTGGAATAATGTATCTGTCAAATTGTGAAAGAATTTTTCAAATAGGTGCAGTGGTTCCGGAGATTACCCTCCACTTACAAAATCCGCTCTCTCTTTATATATTAGTATAGACTAGCGGCACGTCCCGACTTTGTTCGGGATGAACAAAATATTATACCAATAAATTTCCAGTTGATAGCCAATAAATTGTAAATCTTTTTTCACCTTAATAATAATCTAAATAATACCTTAAATTAATTTTACGTTAGTTAATAATTAAAATAAATTTTTTTAAAAAAAAGGCGTGCCGTAGAACGGCTAGGTTCGAACCGCTAGCGTCAGAACAGAAGCCCACCGCGATAGCACCACGCTAAGGATCGTTGAAAACTTCGGAACAAAAAGCGGTAGAAGACAGTAGCAGAAACAATGGAGATTGTTAGGATTAAGCCCCTAACTTTATTTCTACTGATCAAATATACATAATATATAGCCTATGTCCATCTGGAATAATGTACCTTTCAAACAGTGAAAGAATTTTTCAAATAGGTACAGTGGTTCTGAAGATATACCCTTCTCGTACAAAATCGCTCTCTCTTTATATATAAGTATAGATAGCACCACGCTAAGGATCGTTGAAGACTTCGGCACAAAAAGCAGTAGAGGGCAGTAGCGGTAATAATGGAGATTGTTAGGATTAAGCCCCTAACTTTATTTCTACTGATCAGATATACATAATATATAGCCTATGTCCATCTGGAATAATGTACCTTTCAAACAGTGAAAGAATTTTTCAAATAGGTGCAGTGGTTCTGAAGATTACCCTCCACGTACAAAATCGCTCTCTCTTTATATATAAGTATAGATAGATTTTTATTACTATCTCTATATCGTAACGTTAACTTCATGCGCACACATTATTTTTAACTGGCATTCAATTGGCTGTTAAAACTTTATATTTACATCCTATTTAAAAGAAGTAGGGTGTAAATTGTAGGGTGGAAAGTTGGTAAAATTAAAATTTTGTGCAATGTATTTTAATTTCTCGATTAAAAGTAGTTTTTTTCTAAAAATCAATTTATTTCGCTTGAAAAGCTAAATATTTTATGCACGCGGTTTATATTATTATTACTATCTTTATATCGTAACGTTAACTTCATGCGCGAGCATTATTTTCTTATGCTTTTTTTATTATTATCATCTTTATAATAGCTTTATTTTCATATGGTTTTAAGCAACTATCGTTGTTATTCATATTATGTTGGTTTTTTATTAATTAAAAATTAAGGGTAATTAATTTCGATTCCGGAAGTTCTTATCTTTATTTTCATATGCTTTTTCATTTACGAATTATTCAAATGTTGGTTAAAAAACTTTTGCGCAATTTATATATTTGTGTGTGTTTAATTATTGAAATTAATAAATTTATATTTCTGGAGAGGATGTTTCAGATTTTAGTGGTACTATGATGAAAGGCTGAATATACCAAAATTATGAGGAGTTTATTATGGAGAGAAAAGGAATTTAATATGTAGAGGATGTTTATAGGAGTTAAATGTGGAGAGGAGTTGAATGGTTTGCAGCCCTCAATCAAACACTTCATTTTTTTAAGAGGCAACGCTGCAGTCATATCATTGTTCTATTGGAAATTTCTGCTGAACCTGTAATTGCAGCTTTTTTTTACCCCAATGATGAAAGGCTAATTCTAGCTGAATTCTGAGGAGTTTATTATAAATTTATATATTTATAGATTTCACAAGGTTTTTTTTCTATGTTATTTATACTGTGCTTAGTTTTAAATTAATTTTGGTTAACAAACATTAGAGAATTTGACATTTTTACTTTTCAGATTTTAGTATTAAAATGATGAAAGGCTGAAATTCTGAGACGTGTATAACATTTCACATATATTTTTTATGTTATTTATACTGTGTTAATTTTTAAATTGATTTTGGTTAACAACAAACATTCTTAAAATCCCGGGCATCGTCGGGTACTTCAGCTAGTATTAAATATATAATATATAATATATTTTTATATAATATATTTTTTAAATATATTTTTTAAATATATTTTTTAATTATATAATATAATTTTAAATATATTTTTAAAAATATATTTAGTTTTTTTAAAAATCCCATTAAAGATATGTTTAATAGAGGCAAAAAGTCCTTTCCTACTTTGAAAAAAATTAAATAAAGAAAAACTGAAAGTTTTTTAACTGTCTTTGAAGTAGTAGTTCGATATCAAGTTTCAGACGATTTTGGACTGATCAGTGAAAACTTCATTATAACGAGGATTTTCGTTATAGTCTATGTGTTCAAGTATTAAAGTTAAGTTCTGGTAATTATGAAATGAGGAATAATTTAATCGCTATAATTCTTTAATGTTAACTTAATGTTATTTATTATCGCTATAATTCTTTAATGTTAGCTTGAGCTATAAGCAGGTTAGCTTGTTAAATAGAATAGCATAATTTTTAGATGTTCCCCAATACGTGGGAGGTCTCTGAAGTTTTGCTCTGCACCATTTTTGGTGTTCTTGGAATACCATCTGTAAAAGTCACCTGTTTCTTTATTGCCTGGGAACCCTCTTAAAATTACTTACGTTTCCTAGGAAATGCTAGCCCTGTTTTCAATATAATTTGATTTTTATAGTACTACCACCCTTTTTAAAAAGGACCGGATATTTCTCCTTCCTTAGGGGTAGGATAATTGCTGCTTAAAATCTCTGTTTTGGACATTGCGTGTGTAGACCTAGCGTCTCCGTTTTCCCCGATAAGATCTTTCGGCGAGTTTTGTGTTTCGCTGCGTAGGAAAACTTTATTTCTTCTCTCTGGTAAGGGAGCTACGTCCAATCAAATTTGGCGCCTTTTTACGTCAGCTTTGGTTAGGCCAATCAGCAGTCTGCGCTCCGGCCTCTCTCTCCTACTTGGCGTAGGTTTAGGTACTTTTTGGCGGTGAATCGCCGTTTTTTCTTCTACCGGGTATCTGTCCGAAGCACGTTTCGGAGGCATTCTCGTCCGGTCGTAAGCGGCTTCCTTCTCTGCTGTGTTTCCCTTGGCGATAATTTAAGTTTGTTGCAACCCTTGCTTCGCTTGTGCACTCCTGTCCAGAGGTAAAAATAAGATAGTTCAGTGAGCCATATTTTTTTAGAGAGAGAAGTGTCTCTAATATTTTTGCGTTTAAGCACCCCATCAGTTTTTGTCCCTGCCAATGCTGCATCGGGGGGCTATTTTTTATATGTTAATGATGCCATATAGTCTTCAGACTTTAGACCTGAACGGTCATTTTTTTGTTAAGCTCAAGTTGACCCAAGCTCATCCTTTACTTTGTATATAGTAGTTCACTTGTATTCAAGACTGGCTCCATGTTTGCTGATATAGAATAAATAGTTTTTTATTTAAAAAAAATGCCTAGGCAGATTATTTAGTTCACCAGTTACTTAACGCATTCCTTAAGATGTTGACAGTACTCACCTGTGGTTATTGTGGACAGCCAATGCCATTACGATCCTGTTTCAATTAGGCCGAAATGTACTCTGTTTTATTTTACGAGGGTCTGAAGGTACAATCGAAGATTCTTCTAGCACCGTTGCTATTTTTTTAACGGCAGTTCATTACAAGAGCTACACTGCTGACCAAGTGTCTACTATTCTGCAGAACGGTTTCCAGTATTTGAACTCTTCATATTCTACTGAATATTTTTGGTCACCAACTCCTCCAGATATCTTCGGGATACTTCTAGAATTCTACGATTTAGATTTGATGCCTCAACTTCTATAAGACTGATTTGTATCTTCTTCGTCAACTTTCAATAATTTAGACTGATGCCTCTTCAATATCGTCAAAATTCTTCGTAATAGACTGGTATCTTCCTTACCTTCCACCAGAAAATCATCTACGTTACATTCATTAAACCGTGTTATTGCTGCAACCTTTGCGTTATTCAGTTAACTTTGGTTGAGATCAGGTTTTAAGAGTTATCTTGTCTTATTTTTCTATTTATTTGTGCACCGTAAAATTTTCAAAACAGTTGTGCTATTAGAGCAATTTTTGTGTTATTTCAAGTGCCGTTAATTAAGTGCAATTTTACAGAGTTAAAAGAGCAAACACAACTTTCTATCTATATTTCTGCAGAGCAAGCATGTTTGATTTTAAGCATCTTTTCAATTCCATGATTTACTGTCTCTTCAACAACTTCGTCTACATCTGGCAACGTGCGATTGACTATTTCATACCAGAGGTCCGAGGAAGCATAGTTGTAGCGCGTCGGCTTTCGGTGATGAGGATGCTCAGATTTAATCTCGACGATCGCCATTAAATACCTCCGTATTTTGGCCAATATGGGCACATTAAATCCATAGACAAGAAAGTCCCTCTGTGAGGTCAGAGAGGGTGGGAAAGTGTACGATCCCCCAGATATCACCCCAGGGGGCGGTCTGTCAATATTGAGGTGGCACTCGTCTAAATTGTACTCCTATCCTTGTGGTGAAATTATAAACCGGAGTCGCTACCCTCATACTGCTAGGGGTCATTAGGAACAGAAACATATTTCATACCATTGATAAGTTACACAATTCAGGCAAATCGACAAACTGTGCTAAAAAATAATTTATCTTTCTTCTCGCACTTAGGAAAAAAATTGCCTTCTAATCAAATTCAAGCCGATGTTAGAAATGTATAATTGAACGTGTAAAAATATAAACAAATCAACACAAGCAAAAAAATTAAAAGGTGGGCATAGACTGCCAAAGAAATTAACTTAAAACCTACCCTAGCATTAGAAACATAAATTACTTTTCAATAAAAGATTGCGCAGTTGCTTCATATCATCATAGTGAAAAAGGCAAATATAACTAAATTTAACAAAGCTAGATAATTATAAGAAGAATGTAGGCAAAAACAATACAGAAATCAAGCACTCAGGGCTCCACGCACCAGAGGCATGATTCCGTAGTAGTGCCGGAACTAAACCAGAAGTACGGTTGGTGAGGCTCCCTGATGACGAGACCAGTCGGTTACCTCGTACTTCTGGTTTAGTTCCGGCACTACTACAGAATCTTGCCTCTGATGCGTGGAGCCCTGAGTGCTTGATTTCTGTATTGTTTTTGTCTACATTCTTTTTATAATTATCTAGCTCTGTTAAATTTAGTTATGTATAATTGAACTTTTTGAGCATTATTTTCAACAGAGGCGTTTCGAGTAATTTCAATTTTTAGAATAAGAGAGAGAGAAACATATGGTTGAAAAACATATAAACGACGTTCTACCATAGCGGATCTGAACTTTTATAAGTCCATCGATCAATTTTGACGTTCAGTGATGTATTGCCGATCTATAGAATGAAAAAAAGCTCTTCTCTTTTCCACGCATGCTCTATATATTCAATTCAGGACTCGCTCTTGACTAGAAATATGCCGCGTAAATTCACGCTCTTTGGAAAATTCGATTGGAATTTTAAAATTTTGACTAACAGTTTTATTAATAGGGAGGCTACTGGCTCCCACCTTTTGAGGTCTCGCATTAGCTTTTCAGTATGTTTAGCACAGCCCCCGCGCAGCAAACGGTGACCATATTGCTCCAATACCAGCCAGCTTACCAACATGTCTCGATACATGATTTTATAGCTAGTAACACAAACGGTGGTTGGCACTTATTTTACTACATCTTTTAATATCTTAAGTCATTTATATACTCGTTTCGCATATAATAGAATATGAAACAACAAAAGGATTTTTTCAAGAAAAAAATTAATTTATCGAAAGATACTGAGAACTTTCAAATTAAAAAAAAAGGCGAAAAATTAAATTTACAAAGGGGAAATTTTTCTCTCTGAATTTTTTTAAATAACAGTATTCAAGAATTTATAACATTAGTAATTGATTAGCCATTGGTTAGTGCGGTTAAAAAAGTCCAAACGAGTGCAATTTTTTAAAAAAACATGAATTCTTTTGCATATTGATTAGCAAAATAGTGATATAATTTATTGCAAAAACTAACTGTAATTCTATCAGGAAGATCCTGCTTTTCCTATAAAAATTTGAATGATTTTATTTACCGCAAATATTCTTAATTTTTTAGGTTGTTTTGAGTACATAACTTAAGGGACAGATCTAAAATAATGATTAAAATACATAAAATACATACAAGACAAATGATTAAAATAATAATTAAAAAAATTGAGTAATTTTATTTACCTCCAATGTTCTTAATTTTTTAACTTGTTCTTAGTATATAACTTAAGGGATAGATCAAAATAATGATTTTTTTAGCGAAAAAATAAAATGTCTAAAGTTAAGCTGAACAAAAACATAAATGCTGTTATACTATCAATAATTACTCTTTTATTTCTCTTTAGTAAAACATCCACATGTGCAATAGCTTATTATATATATTCTACGAGCCGTATTCCAAAAATCCTCTCTAAAATATCCATTGAAACTTTAGTTTTAACATCAAAAGTGTCATAAAAGACTTTCAAAATTAAAAAAAGATGACTGCGAAGATAGGAACAACTCCAAAGAAAATCTTGTCGAAATCATTAAACTAAAAAGAATTTTTGTAAAACTTATTATCAACTCATCTCAATACATCGTCACAGAATATTAGACATTTTCTTTTTATTTCCAGGGGCAAGCAATAGACAAAAACAAAAAGGCAAAAAGTACCAAAAAAAAAAACAATCTTGTAAAACGAAGTACTGTGCATAAATAAAAAAGAAACAAAAACATGTAAGTGTAAAATAGAGAAGGAATCAGGACATATTATCCTTTTCCTTACGAGCTGCGATATCATGTATCCCAAGAAAACGGGTCCAAGAATAAATATATATCTATATCTATACATATACATATACATATACATATACATATATACATATATACATATATACATATATATATATATATATATATATATATATATATATATATATATATATATATATATATATATATATATGTGTGTTAAGAATTAATTAGAAAAAGAATGATAATTAAACAATTTACAGGGAGGCTTCAGAAAAATCTAATTTCTAGCCTTAATCATCATTATTTATTGTATTTCGAAAATCGCCAATTCTCAATCCTAAGGAAGGGAAATTCCCTTTTTGAGAATCTAAAAATAGTATCAAACCTCGTCACGCCCCGGTCTCATCTTCGGTGCAACGTCATGCAGACGTCATGAGGGCATGCGCAGTTGTATTAGGAGCTTTAACACAATAGGTATTTTAAGCAGACACACGTTAGGACTGCTCCGCGTTTGAGTAGGGCGGGAGCTACGATGTGCGTGATCTTGGAGAGGTGGTTTTCGTGAAGTTGAAAGGAATAAAGATTAATTAAATGGAAGAATGTTGTCATCCTAATTGTGTGGATTTTCTATGTTACGCCACGAACTGATTGCAATAGTTGATTGAATGTAATAGATAAATGATTGAATATAATAGGAAGACTGCGTATTTGTGTAAACTAGTAAACGGGCGTAATACGACGCTTGTCATATATATATATATATATAATCCCTTTAATGCCCATTCTTACTAAGGGGTATGACATTTTCTGTTCCAAAGAGGGAATCGGAAAAATGGACCCCGTGAGGTAAATGTTAATGGCTCAATGCTCTTACCTCCCAATATCGGCTACAGAGAGCCAGAGCCGACAGTGTCACAGGTCTGGAGTTGGAAAATATCCATAATTTGTTGTTTATCCCAAATAGTGGAGAAAGGGCTCTGTAGAATTTCCAAGTGACTCAGATATATAACTAAACAGCTACGACCGTTTAAAAGCCGGATGATAGCTACCGAATCCTTTCTTGGAAAATCTGGAATGAATGCAATATCAGAGATTTCAAAAAAAAAAAAAAAAAAAAAAAAAAAAAAAAAAAAAAAATGAAAAATTGATTGTTTAAGTATTTTTTTTAGCATTGAAGATGAGAATAATCAAACAGAGAGCTAACAATAAAACAAAGCCAACAATAAAATCTTTACTCAGATGGCAAAATCTCAGATGGCAAATTTTCTTAAAAAACAGAGTTTTTCACATTCCATATTCTCGTTCGGCGATATTTTCTATTTACTGTAACTACTATCAGTAAGAGCCAACTATTTTTCTGAAACATTGGTACCACGTTTGCTCATGTAAAACAAATTAATGATTTTTCATGACAACTTGAATCTTACAATTGCTGTTACGTAAATTTATTATAATAACATCTTGCCATCTGAGCACAGAAATATTGATAGTCGTTCTCTTTAATAAATAATTATTTTACATTAAATAATAATGTATTATTAATCAGTTCCTTAGAGTTTGCCTAACTATGATATGAAAGCTAACAATAAAATATCGATAGTCATTCTGTTTAGTAAATATTAATTTTACTTCAAATAATTCTGTAAGAACATTGTGGCTGGGAAATGACCTCTGAAAGGACGAACTGAAAATAAAAAGCATTTATTACTAATCAGTTCCTCATAATTAACCTAGTTCATCATAGTTTTGTAAATATTAATTTTACTTCTCGGCGGAACTTCTTCCAAGACGAAGTCGATATAAACACCATAAGTTATCCATAATATCAATAGCATTGTGGCTGGGAACTGACCTCTGCGAAGACAAAGTGAAAATAAGCAGAATGTATTATTAATCAGTGCGTCAGAGGTTGCCAAACTATGATAAGAAAGCCAACAATAAAATATTAAGAGTCATTCTGATTAGTAAATATTAATTTTACTTCAAGTAATTCTGTAAGAACACTGTGGCTGGGAACTGACCTCTGCAACGACGAACTGAAAATAAGCAGCCTTTATTACTAATCAGTTCATCATATTTAACCTAGTTCATCATAGTTTTGCAAATATTAATTTTACTTTTCGGCGGAACTTCTTCCAAGACGAAGTCGATATGAACACCATAATAAAACAAAAAGCTAAAAAGAAAATATTAAAAATCATTCTGTTTAGCATATATAAATTTTACTTCAAATGATTCTGTATGAATATTGTGGCTAGGAACAGACCTCTGCCAAGATGAAGTGAATATAAACACTATAACTTATTAATCATATTTAACCTTAAAAGGAGGTAAACAATTAGAAAAACCATTTCCATTCTGTAAGCGTGTAATTAACTGAAGTATTAAACATTGGTGGTTAAATTTATAAGTCGTCAACAAGAGCCAAATTTTCAGAGACCTATCCTAGTTCTAGTTTTTTAGATAGTCCACCAGAAGAATAATGATCTGTCCGGCGTTAAAAAAAAATGTTAAAATTTAAGTCATTTGTTGTTAATCCCTACATCTCTTTACTTTCTCCATTGCTTCATTTTTTTGACACTTTCTCCCTGACGCATTTTTCATTTTTTTCATATAAAAAAAGCAGTTTGGGATTTACGTGCAGAAAGGGAACTGAAAAAGTATTAAAATATGAATTACTCCAGGATGTGGAATTAAAAAAAAGTCAAAGAAGACACCTGTCATAGAAATTTCGATAAGGCGGGAATAAATGTGAGTGGTAAAATAAACTAGAAATTTAGGGACATTTATCATGTTTTAAAATGAAGTCGTACAGAGAGAATAAAATATGCTTAAATCGATTTCGGATTGTTTGAAACCGGGAATTAAATTGCTGTATGTGTTTTAAATTTTAAACAAATGTGTTATCATTTTTAACAATATAAATGGCGCATTTTTATGAATGTAATTGAATTGCCTAGGTTAGTAATTCTTGCATAAAAATAGGTAATTAACTTTTCTAAAAGTAAGACTAACTCTATAAGATTATAGAAAATAAAAGCCTTAACACTTTTAAAGAAAGTTGATGATCAATATTCCGTTCGTTATTTCTCTATAAAAAAGACAAAGTCTTGATTATACCTTAAAACCTTAGACAGAGTTATCCGGCATTGCAAACAACGGCAACAAAAATTTACGCAAAAATTTATTGTCTTTTCCCTTGCATAAAGAACAGGCTGCGGAAGAATGAACTTTCCCATTTCAAAGGTAATAAAGAACGAACGAAACAATTCACAGAAAGAAGCATTATATATTTCAAAAGTACTTCTTAGCTTTTACAATATGGTTGCAAATCAAGCTGCTAGAAACAAATGCCACTAACTGTCTGTAGTAGAATGTAAAATTCTAAAGTGGGAGAACGACAGTTCGTCTGTAACGAAACAACTCTAACAGACTACTATCTGAAATAAATCTACACGGACCAAGAAATATACACCTTAAGTGCCCTTGTCTTTGTTGTCTATCCTCATTTCAACCCTTCCTAACAGCTATGTGAATTATAGATTCCATCGCCAATGGCTCCGATTTAGATCGATTCTCATAGTAAACCGCTGCGATTGAGATCGAATCTCATCACAAGCTGCTCCAATTGAGTTCAGATCTCATGGAAAGCTGCTTTAGTTGAGATCGAACATCCCTGCAAGCTGCTTTTATTGAAGTCGAATCTCATTCCAAGCTACTCTGATTGAAGTCGAATCTAGTTTCTAGCTACTCCAATGGAGGTCGAATAGTTTGATACAGTTTGCGTGTCTTTGAACTGTCAGTACATACTTAAATACTCCTTGCATTTTGCTTACGACAATCGTCTGGATTAGAATCTTTAATCAAAATTGTATTTCGTCTTCATCCGGTTGGGCAAGACACGAGACACTTGCGAACGGCAAGAAAGAAAACATAAAGGAAAACGAACTTGTTAGTTTTAAAAAAATGAAGCCAACACCTTAAATATGCTGCAGAAAAATTAAACAAAAGTGGATACACTGTTCTTAAAATTCTGTCTACATTATATTGATGCGTTTGATACGTCATCAGTGTCACATGTCAATAGAAACTCATTGGATTGGTTAAACCCATTCTTAGGTACTCAGTGTACTGGGGTTTGTAGTTATCGGTTTCTGCGAAATTTAAAGTCTTTTATTATATCTCACAGTATGTTAGGTTTAGAACATGATGGCAGATTGCAAACAAGTCCTATAGGTGCAAACACATGGGAACTTCAAAGCGTTTAGTTGCAGTATAACAACGAATGTTTTAACATCTATTATGAGCTCTTCAGCAAGACATGACCTTTGTAAAAAGGAGAATCGGAATTTTTTCGTTGAACTACAATCATGAAAAACACCTTCTAAGCCCTTAGAAACACGTTTATGTGTATGTGTAACAATCATGCTTTAAATCAGAAAACTATTTAATTTTTTGTGGTACTAGTATATACTAATACAGTACGTAGCAATAATATTATTTTGTATAAGAAGATTGATTTTTTGAAGGATAAAATTTATAATGTATGATGATATATTTAAAAAGTAAAATTTAAATAATTTTTCAACACATAAATTGGTCATTATGCTAATATTAATTAATCCTTTTTACTTAAAAATTTAACTGTTTAATAGTGTAATTCTCGGATGATGTTATGAATATAACACACAGATTTCCTAAAATTTTTATGTAACTTTATTCTTAATTTATTAACGTGTTTTCTATAAAAACATGATTAATAAAAAATAACATTAATACGGAGGCTGTGCACTTTTCTGAAAAAAAATTTACTGGATAGTCAAACAACTATTGTGTTGTCCTAATCATAAAAAAAACTACATCATCGATAAAGAAATGTGTAGAAATTGTATTATTTTGCAATTACACTACTAATTTGATAATTTTTCCTATTATTAGCATGGACTATAATTACTAATTAAATTTTTCCATCTTTGAAAAGTTATTTTCGGCATTGATAATGACATTTAGTAGCATGTTTTTATGATAACAGATGAATTTATATGTGGGAAGAACGCAAACTTTACTTTTTGCATTTTCTGAATTCAAAAAGCAAGAAATTGAAAAAGAGCATTGAGAATTGTTACTCAGGAATTCACATTCCAAAATTCGAATAATATTGATAAATATTTTGTAAATAAAACTTGATTACAGACATTTTGTAGCTATTCTCGTCAACTTCTAATCTCCTCTTCTTTATTTTATATAAAGGCATCTGACTGATACAAGCTCGATTTTTTCCCACATCAGCGTAAATAAATGACGCCTCGAACGCATAAAGTAAGATTAAAAAATGTGCTGGAAAAAGATTTAAAATGAATGAGCGGCCTTAAGCAGCCCAAATATAAAAAAATGAAAATAAAAAACCGAAAGTGACACCTGTCACGGAATTTTTGAAAACATAATGCTCGGAAGTGAATGGTGAAATCAACTCGCACTTTTAGGACATTCATCATGTTGTACAATGCTGTCGTTAAAGAGACAAGAAAATATGTTTAAACCGTTAAAATACTGTCTGAAATTTGGTTTATAAAGAGCTACACATCCATGATATGCATTCTTAATATTTAAAAAAGCAGTCATTTCGCATTGGATTTTTTCCCCTATTTTTAATGTAATGTTTATTTTGTGTTTTAATGCTTAATTATTTCTATATCATGAAATGCTATATATTTTTTATGCTATAATACATTTTTGCCTTACGTATTTAAATAAAAAAATTCTCCATTTATTCATCAAATAAAAGACTTACAAAATGAGGTAACAACGATCCACTTAGTGACTTTTGTTATACAAATTATAGCAATATCATGCATTTTATAAAGATTTTATTATTTATTTTATAAATTCCGGTCATTTGGTCACGTGTTCTTAATAATTTCTTCAGAAAAGTTTTACGATATCACTTTTAAAAGTTTGAAATTATTTTGGTAGTGTTATTGGTTATTAACTCCTGCTAATGCAGATAAATCCACGAAAAAGCTGATTTCCCGTTACATATAAAGCCTGATTTATTATTAATGTTTAAAATTTGAAGTAACAAAACCAAATTTTTGATTAATTGCAGTCATTGTTTTAAAAAAAGGATTCTGACAAGTTTGGTATGCATTTAATTAATTTGCAGTATCAAAGAGCTTCTCAATACTATTATAGAAGGTAAGTTAGCCTAATTTTACCAGACAGAATAAAGTACATTATCCATTCAATCGAACAGAATGACACTACCTTTGAGTAATTGAAGGTCAAATTAATTTGTTACAATGATACTCATTGCTTTAATTAACCAAGCCATTTGACGTAATTCCTGATAGAAAGACATCACTCTTAACATTCCCATACACGTAGTATAGAAGTTATTAATCAGCAGAAAACTTTAGAAAGGTCTTTTCCTAACACTTATTGAATAGGATAGAATTGAATAGGATAGAATAGAATAGGATATGAAATAGCTATTTTTTTTCAAACTTTAGCTTTCCACAACTATTTAAGCATAGACTTGCTTGCTAATAAACATATATTGCGGGAAAACTATTTTAAGGTATAGCACCTTTTCCATAGTTTTTTAAAAAGTAAATACAGTTCTGCCAAAAGTAATTTTATGTTTGACTAACCATAGGAATATTATCTTCATTTGCTCAGTAACCATGTCTAATTAAATCTCTAAAAAAGAAGACGAAAACTTAATTATCTTTTGCCTTTTTTTTCCAGTTTTGACACTTTTTCGCTAACCTTTAAAGAAAGAAAGTATATCTAGATTTTAATAAGGTTACTTAATTGAAACGAATGATTGTCGTATAATAAATATACTAATTTTAACAAAGTAATGAGAAAAAATATATTGTTAAAAAATAGTTGAAAAAATTCCCTCTTTGAAGGAAATTGCAGTTTGGGCATAGGTTCTAAAATGTGCAACACATATTTGGTCAACACTATCAATTGTGATTGTATTTTAAGCGTACGTCTGTTAATATTTTATTCTGCTGAAAAGTAATTAAGTACGTTTTTAACTGCAGTAATAGTATACATATATATATATATATATATATATATATATATATATATATATATATATATATATATATATATATATATATATACATATATACCGGGTGGGCAAAAAGTCCGTATAAACTTTAAAAATTCCTAAATACTGGAAAAATAACCAAAAAGAAAAAAGGTTTACAGGAGCATCACTAGGTAACGGGATTTTTTTTGAGACTAAAAAAAAAACTCAAAAAACGGCCGACAGGTGGCGCTGACTTACACAAGTCAAAGAAAAGATACGCCAATAACGAAAAGAATGCTTCTAAATCGTTTATTACAGCAGTAGGTATTCCACATAACCCCCACCACAGGGGATAAGGCATTGCAGTCTTATCACAAATCCAGCAATGGCAGAGTGCAGCAGGTCCGGATGTATACATGACACCTCTCGGCGGATTGTGGAACAACGGTGAACTGGTTGTGGATTAGGAGCACACGTTCTTATAACTGACTCATTTGCATATTTCCGCAGGATTCGCTCGTACCAGCGCCACCTACCAGCTATTTTTTGAGTTTTTCTTTTCCTGTATTAAAAAAAATCCCGTGACCTAGCGTTGCTAGCCCTGCAAACCTTTTTTTATTTTGGTTATTTTTCCGGTTTTTAGGAATTTTTAAAGTTTATACGGACTTTTTGCCCACCCGGTATATATATATATATATATATATATATATATATATATATATATATATATATATATATATATATATATATATATATATATATATATATATATATTTATATGTATTTATATGTATATATATTTATATGTATTTATATGTATATATGAGAAATGGATATATATAGAAGGCAACTGAATGTTCATACACTGCTGGCCACTGTAAATGCAACACCCTGAAGGAAACATGCAAATAACATGAAATTTACAACATGCATTAGCGGAGGTGAGATATGCAAATGATTAGAATTTCAGCGAAGACGCAAATCACGCGCGCCTGTGGCGCCACTTCAAAGCGCTGTTTAAGGCTTGGTGATTTCGACGATTTCAAGTTCGGCAATTGTGTTTTTCTTGTGGTTTTTTCAAAAAAACGATCAATTATGCCTCGTCGAAAACAGCGATCATCTTTTGATCAAGTATCCGAGTTCGACAGAGGAAGGATAGTGGCCTACCGAGATTGTGGATTATCTTTCAGGGAAATCGGTAGTCGTGTTGGACGAAACCAAACAACTGTAATGTGGATATGTGATCGTTGGATGCAGGAGGGTACGACGGACCGGCGTATTTGATCGCATCCACCTCAGCGCACCACTTCAAGTGATGACAGGCAAATTGTGCGCATGGCAGTGACGGATCGCTCAGTCACATCACGAACCATAGCACAGCACATGCAGTCTGTAACGCATCATCCAGTGTCTGCGCGTACCATTCGACGCCGTTTACAGCAGAGTGGTCTGTCCGCAAGACGTCCATTGCTTTATCTACCCTTCACGCAGAACCACAGACGTCTCCGCCGCCAATGGTGCGATGACAGAAGGATGTGGACGGCAGAATGGAATGAAATTGTCTTTACTGACGAGTCACGCTTCTGTCTGCAACACCACGATAGTCGCATTCGAGTCTGGAGACACCGTGAAGAGATGATGCTGAATAGCTGCGTTATGCACCGCCACACCACAGCACCGTCCTGCACCGGGTATTATGGTATGGAGCGGTATTGGATATCACTCTCGCACACCTCTAGTACGCATTGCTGGTACTTTAAACAGCCAGCTCTACATCTCCGAGGTGTTGGAGCCAGTTGTCCTTCCTTACCTTCAGGGCTTGCCCACAGCCATATTTCAACAGCATAATGCGCGACCACACGTGGCACGCATTGTCCAACGGTTCTTCGTCAATCGCCAGATTGAATTGCTTCCCTGGCCGCCTCGCTCTCCGGATCTTTCGCCGATAGAAAACATGTGGTCCATGGTTGCTCTACGATTGACCCAGATTCCATCCGCAGCTGCCACAGCATATCGACTTTGGCAACGTGTGGAAGCTGCTTGGTCTGCTGTACCCCAAGAACTCATCCTAAGTCTCTTTGAATCAATGGCGAGGCGTGTGGCAGCGGTGATCTCCAACAATGGTGGCTACTCTGGCTACTGATTTTGGCAGGAACCACACTTCACAGAAGTCTATAAATTTAATCATTTGATACTTGTTCAACATGTTATCTACAAAATAAATTTTGTTGTGATATCTCTTGTCTTTCTTGGTGTTGCAATTTGGGTGGTCAGCAGTGTATTAAGGTTTTAAGTATCTGTTGAAACATGGAAATTAATATATATAGCTCATATTAGTGGTTAGCGTCACATGGTTTCATGGAGTAGGCTTGGGTCCGAATCCCGAATAAACTTTGAACGTATAACTGATGAAAAAGTATAACTTATTTGTAAGAGAGGAATGGATAAAAGTTCTGTTATAATTATTTCAGTTACAAATGGGTCCTGAGAGTCCATACTCTCAGAGACTTTTACTGAGAGTGAAATTAAGCGGTAGAAATATTTAGTCTGTACGTTATGAGCTTTACGAAAAGCTTAAGGATTTATCTAGTCTGACTTAGAAACGGAATTTCCTATTCTTTATGAAGCCTATTAGCATTACAAAATCATCGCTGAAAAATTAAAGTAAATATATATTTTAAAACTCCGCTCATTATAAATCCCAACAATGCATCTAATTGGAAAGATTTATCACAGCAGAGTGAGAAAATCCTTTAACTTCAAATCAACACAGCCATTTACATAAAACACAAACTTATGAATCTAAAAACTTTCTTAAAGTTGTTTATATAAGAATTACGAGGAACAAACAATACAGTTGTGCTGCATTAAGACAAGAAGTCTATGTAAACTTAAAAGCATGATCAACGTGAAACTAAAGTTATGTATGCGTTTTCATACCAGTAATACAATTACTTATCTGTGTTTGTAATTATGAAAATAAAATACGAAGAATGTGCCCGTAAAAGCATTCAGCCACTTAAAGATTGAGCATGTCATGGATTTAATGTCAGTCTATTGGCTATATTAAATGCATGTCATAAGCTTTATCTGGTTTTGAGGAACTGCGATTGAATCTGACTGATAATTCTTGATGTAATTCTAATTCAAAGAAGGGTATTTTCCCAGTCGATACAAAATCTTAGAAAATATTATCTATTTAGTCACTTAAGAAAGCAAAATTAGGGAATGCCCATATAACTAAGGTATCACCCACATAATTGGAGGTTTGAAAGACTTTAGACCCATATGTCATTTCGAAAATTAAAAATAGCAGACTTACGCGTGTATAGGTTGCACTTTTATTCCATAAAATAGGTCGGTAAAAATAGGGTGCAGCTTATACACGGAATTTTAAAATTAAATACACCGTTTAGTTTAGATCACTTTACTACCATAAAATATTAGTATCTATATACCTTACAACCTATTACACCGTATCATGCCCATGGCAATTCGATGTATTGTAAGTATTGTTTGTATATATTGTTCCGTTTTCCTGGGTTCGATAGGATTGAATAAAATCTCTTCAGAAAGTGAACACAAAATAAAATTTATCATTCTATAAATTCTTCAGGTGCATGCACCAATACTAACAGAAAACACGTAACAACTGTCTTCTTTACAACGGAAAACTCAAAAAATGCAAGTCAGGATAACAGAGTCTTCAATACAATATACGCCTAACGCACTTTCAATACATTCAATTTTCAGCAGAAAAGAATACACCGAGTTCCAATTTCAATGTCAGGTATATTTATAGACTTCCAAAGCGCCCCCTATCGGCCACCAGCTAGAAATCTCCAGAACGTACGAGAAAGATCTAGAAGGTTGGCGACCATTTGGCGCTATATCGCCAAATTTAGCGACCAAAATAATTCTCCAAATCCATCGCCAATTTGGCGATAACTCTCATATTTGGCGAGATTACCATAGACTCGCAAAACCTTATAACTATTTAATAAAACTCTTTCGAGTTCCCAAGAGTTTGTCTTCGTGCGAAATAATACCCAAGTGTACTAGTATATATATAATTATCTCTTTTACACTGTAGTTTCACCACCATGAGCTAAGGCTTTACCTCATATTGTTAGGCGAGCATTTAACTATCATAGCGCGTTCACATCCATGCTCTCCTCAGAATTCTGCGGAGGAAACCAGTGATTTATGGGCAGCGGCCTGCAGAGCAGTCCTGCACTGATCTTGTGTCGAAGCGGTCTTTGTCGCAGAGCATCAAAGAAAAGAAGGGACCTTGGGGGCGGGAATGGGGGATGAGAGTGAAATGAACCCTACACGACGGGTAGGGTTACCGTGACTAATGTGATGACAGGAATTGGGGGTACTTCCCTGCAGTGCAATGTGAATGTACCATAAGGAATGTACGACATTGCTACATTTCGCAGAACGATGCTACTTTGAGTCTACAACGGAATTAAGAAAAAAATTTCCCCCAGTGTTATCTCAAAATACAGTTGCGGCTTATACACGCACGCTGCCCATGCAGGAGTAAATACGGTAGTTAGGGGTTAGTTTTGAATTTCTAAACAAATATTTCTGCTTTTATCTTCTTTTATTATTGGCAAATAATCTAAGGATATTCAAGAATCTCAAGTATCTTGGGGAAGTCTTCTCCGAATACTTTATGTAAAGTGGTCGCATATCACACTATGAAAAAGTTTTTGTTTAATTTTGACGTGTGCTTCAATATGTCATGATGAAACAAATATATTCTTGCATAAATTATAAGCATTTAAATCCTTCATTATTAGACCTTCCATAGGAATTCATTATAACTTTCCGCATTAATACAGAGTCAAACAGAGAGATCTGTAATATTGGCAAAAAGAGATTTCATTCGAAGTAAACTATCTGTTTATAAAGAAAAATAATATTTTGTCATGACTTCATTAACCAAGAGATCATTAAAGAAGACTGACATATAATTATGATATTCAAAAGATAAAATTTACTAGATTAATAACTTCGGAAAAGAGAATGTATTAAGTAATTCAAAGTATCTAATGTTTTAAGCAGAGTAAACACAATGAGCTTCCGATACTTTCATCGTCACAGAAACGCATGTCAAACATAAGCTGACACGTAATTTCGTACATTTCATCCAGAGAGATAGTATGTATTATCAGAAATTCTTTATCTGAGTTTCCTGTCAATTTCGCAGAGATTAGATGTTTCTTAAAAAATGCTGATTCAACTAAGGATAAACTTGATGATATCGTGTGTTGTAATTATCTTTAGCGATTAAACGAGTATTGTATAAAAATTTGTCTTGAAATAAAGTTTTATAGAATTTATGTCACATACTTAATAATACTCCAGGATTCTAGAATGAAAATGTATCTGGTTTCTTTACAAAACTCGCGTATTTAATGTAGCCAAACCGTTATTTTATTTATTAAATTTTCAATTAAGATATTTAAAAAATCAGTTGACTGAAGGAATATGAAAACTCACAACTACATAGGATGGAAATTTAATAGTGGTGACTAGGTATGTACAAAGTATGCAGAAGAGATACAGGGGTGAAACTTTTGTAGCCCTTCAAAGTAGTAACCAGCATTGTTTAGCACCCGTTGCTAACTGGAAGCTGGCAGGATGCCTTTGGCAGCACCTGATCTGTTGATCCTTCGAATGGAGTGGTATACAGCCTGCAGAGTCTATGAAACTTTATAGAAGCGAATGCCACATAGCGGTTCCTTCATCTTGTGGATGAGATCAATATCACAGGGACTTAAGTCCAGGGAATATGGGGGATGGTAGAGCACATTCCAACCCCAGCGAGCAAACACATCATCCACAGTTTGCGCTGCATGCGTACAAGCATTTTCCTTCCATCAGTACGATGCAACAAATTATTTCGTACAATAAACCGGTAACTAAAATACGGCTGTGTTGTTCACTCTGTCACTTTGATGATTCTGGGGAGAGCGCATTCGCTCTGAGGTAAGGCTGGTATGTGATATACGTGTGGTGTAAGCTACTTTCCTGGGTTCTGCTGCGTGGGGTCTCTACAACAGTGTTGCCACTATTGAAGTTCTATCCCTCGTATTAACGGTGTCAGGTCACAACCAATGTCACCCAAAAAACAAAGCTAGGCAGTTCAATCTGTACCAAGATGGTCACAGTCACGAGGATAAAAACAAAGTTTTCTTAACGAAAATAATATCTTGTAGTCCAGTTAGCAATAGACAAAAACAGTGAAAGGATATTAACATTAAAAATGTTGTTAAAGGACTATGATTTGTTAAGATGAAAACGCCTTGGGTGTTTACAATATAGTGGAGATGGGTGGTCGTAGACTGCAAAGTTTCAGAATGTATCCATAGCATTTTTTTCCAAGAGTGACATCACTTACCGCATAGGGACACCTAGTTGTGGGAATTTTCACTAAGTCTCTCACGTTTCTGAATACTCCACAACCTTCTCACACCCGCATGCCGCAATGAGTCCATTATTTAATTTATTATTCCAGTCTTATTTCCTTTATTATTTCATCGGTAATTATTACATTTATATATAAAAGAGAAAATAAAATCCTTTAAATTATAATACTTTTTTTACGAAACAGAAATGTTGCCCAAAGAAATTTCTTAATGATATATTAACTCAATTACTCATTGATAGAAATCTTTAATAGATTAACCAATTATACGGAATGTTGGTAAAAATACCTCTGAACAATATTTGAAGAACACGATGGAATGTCACTTACCCATAGTAACATTAAATCTGACACATGACAGACAACTGAATAGCATAAAGTTTATGGTAGCAAAGAGGCCTGTTGCTTTATTTTTAGTGGATGTATTATTGTATTTTGTGCTATGGACTTAGCATGTTGAGAATAACCGAAAGAAAGCATTGCATTTACAAAACTGGAATTTAAAAGATTTAAAAGATCAAGACTGAGAATAAAAAGTAAGGAGTCGTACATAAAAGGAAAAAAGATCATTGCCCAAATGGTAAAAAAAAAAAAAAACCACTTTAACAAACAATGGTTAACATCTTTACAAACGTAGCATTTTTTTCCAAGACTGACATCACTTACCGCCTAGGGACACCTAGTTGTGAGAATTTTCACTACGTCTCTCACGTTTCTGAATACTCCACAACCTTCTCACATCCGCATGCCTCAATGAGTCCATTATTTAATTTATTATTCCTGTCTTATTTCCTTTATTATTTCATCGGTAATTATTACATTTATATATAAAAGAGAAAATAAAATCCTTTAAATTATAATACTTTTTTTACGAAACAGAAATGTTGTCCAAAGAAATTTCTTAATGATATAGTAACTCAATTAATCATCGATAGAAATCTTTAATAGATTAACCAATTATACGAAATGTTGGTAAAAATACCTCTAAACAATATTTAGAAGAACACGATGGAATGTCACATACCCATAGTAACATTAAATCTGACATATGACAGACAACTGAATAGCATAAAGTTTATGGTAGCAAAGAGGCCTGTTGCTTTATTTTTAGTGGATGTATTATTGTATTTTGTGCTATGGACTTAGCATGTTGAGAATAACCGAAAGAAAGCATTGCATTTACAAAACTGAAATTTAAAAGATTTAAAAGATCAAGACTGAGAATAAAAAGTAAGGAATCGTACATAAAAGGAAAAAAGATCATTTGCCCAAATGGTAAAAAAAAACAACCACTTTAACAAACAATGGTTAACATCTTTACAACCAATGTGCCAAGATAAAGAAAGTGAAGAAGAGTAAAGGATAAGAAACCATTTAGAGTAGAGTGAGATAAAAATGGGGTGATCTTAGTCAGAAAAAATGGTAGAAGCAGATTAGGAAATATAGTTAAGATAAAAAGAAATCAATGGCGATGAAGATATGTTCATGGATGTTAAAACTTTAGACCAAGGGAGACGGTCGTTACGTGAGATCTTCCGATCTATTTCAATCCGGATTAAGATAATAGATTTATAAAAGTTGCGAGAGAGTTTCTGTGCTACATTTTTAACGTTTGGGATTCTGAAATCTCTAGGGATAATTTTATTAGACATGAATCTAGGAGTTTTTCAAGTTTAACCGGGCGTTTAACTCTGGCCTATACTGAATCTACACTATGTCGAGTAACTTTTTATTTGTTGGTTTTGGTTATAACGTAATACATAAGCATATACTTTGTACACCAGTGAATGCAGCTTCAAAAAGACCACCTACATTTACTTTTGGTGCCAAATTTGCTTTCACAAGTCATTAAATTCACCAAAATGAAGTCATCAAGTTATTTTGCCTTTCACATGCATTAAAATCTTGACATATTCTATTCCCCGAAACAATCACCTTGTTGATATGGATTTCCTTTGGTATCGTAACAACATTTATATGATAAACTTAACTTCACTGTCTACCTTCGAAAGTCAAGGTTTTGATACACAGAGATACACTCAGTACCAAATTATTAAAGGAAGTAAAATCAATATGATTGATTAAATGGTTGCCCTATAGGAATACAGACGGATACGTCTTTTGCTTCAACATTTTTTAAAGTCTGTTTTGCCGTGACATCCTGAAAAAGGAAATGACAACTGTGTATTTCTTCTGTCATAAACTATTGACGAACTGATTAACTGATTGCTGATTTTGGCAACTCCTTTCAATGTAGAAGTTTATGATCTATTTTGTGGGCCTGAGGTAGCCTTGTTGTAACACGTTGGGATCGGGTCTGGGGTGTGTGTGTTCAGTTAGGATCCCAACGAAGGGTGCGAGCATTCCAGAGGTCGCTCTTAAGGGTTCTCGATCAAAAATTGAGGAGGCCCGAAAGGAGCAATGTTGACTCACCTGTATGGTGCTCCCAGATAAACAGTAGCTTACAATTTCCGCGGTTCTGTGCAAATTTCTCTGACAAAGAGCTTCCTAACTAACCTCAATCCCCCCAAAAGAGAACTATTTTCTTTAAGTTACACATGATTACTAATTATCTCCAGTGTAATTTATGAATGATCCAAACTTGAATGTTTATTAATTGTAGTCTCTCCCGTATTAGAAAGTTTCCCAATTTAATGTCATATAGAGAAAATAAAATCTTCCTTCAGATGACAGTAGAAAGCAATGAAATGTGAAACAAATTCGGTATTTTATGTCTGCATTTTGTAATGCATAGCATTATGTAATTAAAAATATCAATAACTCAATACTCTATGCCTCGGTTTGAACAAAACTTGTTCAAATGTGTCACTCGTATCAGCAGTAAAGTATTTTTGGTAAAGTATTTTCGTATCAGCAGTAAAGTATTTTGACATATATGTCTCTACTGCTTATTGTTAATGTTCGGTAGAATTACAGAGAATACACTAGGTATTTTGGAAATGTATACATTAGTGGTTCTCTAACTGAAGGATACATCTGGAAACACGTGAGTGGTATTCAGGGATGGAGTTACTGATGACTAGCAAAAAATGTTGTAATATTTATTTCCTCCAAATTTGAGCTTCCGTGCAAAGGTGGTAGTGAAAGGTTCACTTACCTGATTTCTGTTGATACACTGAGTTCTTTGGTCGGAGAAATGTTCCTTGTAGCTTCTAATGCTGGTGTGTATTTTAGTAGTCAAATTGAACCATCACTAAACTTTAAATGACTTTAATATACAAGACAAAACTTATACAGAGGCTGTTCGCACATTTTTTAGACGATTTTGGTAAGCGGTAATAAAAAAGCGTTTGCTGCAAAAGAAATAATTGCAATTGTACTATGTTTTTAAAAGTCAAAATTATCCTCTACGGCTTGAAAGTTTTGTTTTTATTCAAAATGGCGTTTTTAACAAAGCAGTGGTTCGAAGGCTACATTTATGCTCTTTCCGAAGAGAAATATGCATACTCCGTTATCCAAAAACGATGTGAGAGTCATGGTTTTGTGATATCTAAAGCGTCGATAGGTAATATCGTCAACAAGAAAGGAAAAAAATGTCAAATTGGAGCCTCAAGTGGGACAAAAATTCCTAACAAGTATCCAAGGAAAAAACGGACATCTTCGACTATTGCAAAGATAGGTTGTTTAATGTTAAAAGAAAATCCCCCTAGTCAAAGGACAGTTGCAAAATCATTAAAATGCTCGGTGTTCACTGTAAACAAAATGATAAACGTTGATTTAAATCTTAAGAAAGCAAAAAAACGCAATGTGCATCGTCTTCTTCCAAATCATATCGCTGAACGCAGGACACGCTGCAGAATTCTATATGAGAAACACTTATCCAAAGAAAAATGGAAAACAACTGTCACAATAGATGAATCATGGGTGTATTTAAATGATTGCAACAAAAAAGAGCCATTTATTATCATAAAAGGGGAGAAAAAAATTTAAGTACATGGTTCAAAGAATCGAAAGAAAGTTTTTCTAAGGGATTCATGATTGTTGCTGGTTTTTCTTATAATAGCAAGTTAAAAATAAAGAGAGTGGAAAAAAATGTCAAGATTAACTCCAAATACTATCAGGAACATATTTTTTCGCCAATATTTCTGAATGAAATACCATCGTTTTACCCACAGTGCCATCAATCTGTGAGACTCCATCAGGACAAAGCTAGCAGTCACACATCAAAATCCACTGTAAATTTCCTAAATGAAATGGAACAAAAAACTGGTATCAAGGCCATACCCTTCACTGATATCCCTACTAAATCTCCCGATGTATCACCTATGGATTTTTGTGCTTTCGGACTTTTAAAATCTGCATTATCCAAACGTCGTCCCAAAACCCTTACAGGACTCTGGAAAGCTGTTCAGCAGGAATGGGATAGAATACCTCTTCTGACACTTCAAAAGGCATTATTATCCTGGAAATTGCGGTGTCGAAAGATAGTTCAGAATAAGGGATGTGAAATAGAACATTTAAAACACAAGAATTTTATGTAATTTAGTTTTGTGAATATAATATACTTCGTCTAAAAAATGTGTGAACAGCCTCTGTACACTTACTACTATGGACGACATTAACACAACTAGTTACTAAAGAGAAATTAAGGAAGTACGTGTGAACAAACTAGACACAGCCATACAGAGTCTATTCCCAGTTACTAGGAAAATTGCCAAATTACTTATAGAACAGGTATTTTTGATTCCAATAAAAAAATACGTGTAGAACCTGTCTTATTAGCATTACTTGTATATTTTAGGCCTTGAGGGTCTGAATATCATCCAAAGGGGGGAGGGGTAGCCATAAAAAGTTTGAGAATCACTGATATAGATAGACAGGAAAAATAAAGGAGATTAAAAAAATTAAAACCAAACGAAATTTTACATTTATGCCTATAAAATTTTAATATTTTGAAAATTTCTCTTTTAGTTTTAGTAGTATACAGTATAATGAATATCAATAAATCAATTTGCTAAAAATTGATGCCATAGTACTCAAGGATTAATTAAGTCCTTGTGGGTGACGTCAACAACAATATTCAGCTTTGTATCGCAAAGTGTGAATGAAAGACAAGAAAGAGTGGTAACTTCAAGTGCATTATTTTGTTTATTGAAGAAACCAAACAATCTATTTTAAAAGAGAAAAAATGGCCATCGGACTTCTAAGTCTTCTTTCTTTGGGCGAATTGTCTGTACAAAGTCTTCGTCATATTTCTAGAAATGGGATAAGAAGTCTTAAATTAGAAGGGGAATGGGATTAGAAGGTATCTTAACTAAAAGTAAACGAGCAATGACAACTAAGATATCAGTAAAATGCGTATCAACTAGAAGCTAGTTAATATCATGTGAATTCAAGAACTATCCGTTCAAAATATTCTAGAAAGAATAAAAGCTAAATTCATTACGCAACAAAATGAAGGTTTCAGTGAATATACTAACTAAACATTTCAATTCATTATTCAAGAATCAGGGCTAATTATTGAATATTTTTTTAAGATGTGGCTTCTCCGTTCATCAAAAATTTCTTTTAATGACAATTTTTCACTAGATTTGAAGCAGCTAGTTAATATCATGTGAATTCAAGAACTATCCGTTCAAAATATTCTACAAAGAATAAAAGCTAAATTCATTAAGCAACAAAATGAGGGTTTCAGTTAATATGCTAACTAAACATTTCAATTCATTATTCAAGAGTTAGGGCTAATTACTGAATATTTTTTTAAGATGTAGCTTCTCCGTTCATCAAAAATTTCTTTTAATGACAATTTTTCTCTAGATTTGAAGCAGCTAGTTAATATCATGTGATTTCAAGAACTATCCGTTCAACATATTCTACAAAGAATACAATCTAAATTCATTGCGCAACAAAATGAGGGTTTCGGTTAGTATAACTAAACATTTCAATTCATTCGCTTCAATTCATGATACAAGAATCAGGGCTCATTATTGAGTATTATTTTAAGATGTAGCTTCGCCATCCATCAAAAATTTCTTTTAATGGCAATTTTTCGATAGATTTGAGGATTTAAATTTATTCCAACTTTCTCCCCCCTCCCGCCCTTTTTGACTGTATAATACAGAAACAAAACAAATTTAACCCCGTTGTCTCAAAATAGTGTTTAGAAATGAAAAGGATTCTCTTCCAGCTAACATATGACAATAATGAAATTTGACAATAGCTGTCATATTTTGTCTTGACTTATTAAGAAGAGAGTATGAAATATAAAATAATATTACTTTAATTCTGTAATCGTTGACTCAATTTAAATGAAACTTTTTCTATATATTTGTCTCGGATTCAATATTCTAACAAATTTAGATCTTTTGTGTGCCGTTACCACTGAACTGCATAAAAGACAAAGAGATTTGTAGTTTTTGTACTATATAGATTGGCAATAAAAAGAAGGCCTCTTGACAACGACAATCAACTAATCAGGATGACGATTATTGTTTCGATCTAATCAATATATCGTCATCAGGCCGAGGAGCACTGTTTCGATATTCATTATGATCAGTTCACTAATGAGCAATTTACATATGCGTAGTGACAGTTACAACAATGATCCTTGGAATGATAGTGATCTAAAATGAGATCAAAACAATTTCGTTGTCATTTTTATTTGATTTTGGTTATCGAGAAGCCTTCATTTTGCTGTTCGTGTTTCCATAAGTTTCCTGCAATCTATACAGATAGGGTCGCATGTAATTATGAGGTGCTATTAACTCTGAAACTTGATTGATAGATCTAATAAAATGGATAATTTCCTAGGCTGCAGTTTTCCTGGCACTTGAGTTTTAAACCAATACGCATAATGGAGAAATGAATTTGTGGCTAGAACCCGATCTCTTAATTCCGATTTATACACAATCTTAGTGTTAGGAAGAAATGATTTAAGATTTAGTAACGTTTAGCGTGATTTTCTGCTGAAAAATACAATTTTTTACACCATATAAAAGGTAGTAAATTTAAGTATGTCAGGTTATTCTGAAATCCTTTTTATCTATTCACCCAAACTGAAAATTATTTGATGTTAGAATACACCAAAAAATGAGCTCTGAATATGGCGACTTCATTTAAGGAAAAAATCAGGTAAAATATTGTGCTAAAACGTTACCAGATATTTTGGGTCCTGAAAATCCATCATTGCTGTTGTTTCTTTTAGCAAACTTCCCGAAAATTTGAGCTCCGGTTTCGGTGGTTGGAGGAGTTTGGTGAAACATCCCTTAGGAGGGATCAAAAAGTCTGTTTTATAAGTAGTTTCTGCCGACCATAAATCTTGCAGAGGTATGAATGGGTCGGAGAGCTGTCTCCTAAATAAAAGTGGTGAAACTGCTTATATATCAAAGAAACACAATTCAGTTTTCATTCATTTCACTTATTTCTTTTACCGAATCTTGGATTAATTGAACACTTGAGTTTAACAAAAACTCTAAATTGTGAAACTGAATAAAATTGAATTGATTTTTAAGGATCACTGATATATTACTAAAAGTAAATGGATACTAGGAGGCTTACATCATATTAACTGCGAAAAAATGATCTAATTTTGCTCTCTCAAGCAGCCTTTTTGCCCCCTATTGCAACAAGGAATCGTCAAGTGGAAAAAATACGCATCCGATCTAGCGTAAGGGTTCTTTCTTTTGTCGTTGTTTCTTATGCCACTTGACCAACAGCAACATCAGACCAAGTCCCGAAGGCTATGTGCGATGAAGGTGCGGCTCCTGTTTTGACTGGCACCACCAGGGTCGGAGTCCGACTTGACCAAAGGACCAGTCCCTTAATTTTGAACCGAGTCAAGTGACTAGACCAGAACACTTGACCACGCCCCTCCAGAGGTAATTTTGAGAACGTGGAGGACATTGCAGCCATGACAGGTTTTACGTGCACCAGCCGCCATTAGTGTACACGGCGGTGGATTTGTCAGCGACGAGCATCGAAACAGTGACTTTCAGATCTCTAACTTGCTGCCCTTGCCAACTAGGCCACTGAGCCCATGGTCTCGCTCTTATTCATGCTAATCAAAAGATTGAGGCATCAAAACCAGACTGTACGAAATGCGTTGGAGTTTTATTTGTATTTTCTTTATATATTAATTTCTTTCATTATAATCTATCTTACGCAAATTTGTACTTCTGTTCATGCCTGAATTATTCAAATTTGAGTTCATCTCGAAATTCTCTGTATATATGCCCTATTGCTTCGAACCGACGGGAAGTTCGGTACCTGCTGTAGTGCTCTGCTGTGATACTGTCGTTTCCTCAAATAAAGGCGGACTAGTAAATAACAACTTTGTGTAGTTAAATTTCTCGTGACAATATTTTGCATTTTTGTCGTCGTTTTGCATCAAGTTCTCAAGACTCATTGAAGTATTGTGATGGAAAAAAACCTTCGTTCGGTTTTTAGTAAGATTGCTCTTGTAAAGTTTAGTTGTCTTGAACGTTAGTCGATACAATTTTGTTGATTGTATTGTGACAGCTTTCATTTCAGCGTGCATTTAAAACAAAAACTTACCAAAACTGGTGAATTTTTGTAAGCCATTTTAATTTAGAGGAAAATGAGCATTGTTTTCGGCATATTACGCTTCATTTTCTCAAAAAATGTAAAAACACAACTATAATGAAAAAAAAAAGATTTGGCCAGCGTCAGTTTTGGAAAGATGGAATTATGAAGTTGTTTGAAAGATGGCAGAAGGTAATAGAACAAAACAATGAACACGCTGCTCAATAAAGTTATTGGGGGAAAATCAAAAATGATTCTTTTATTTTTATTTAAAAACCGAATGAACGTTTTGGCCAACACAATACTAACTACACTTTCAGCAAACTATACAAATAAAAGCAGGAGATAAATCACTGAGTAGTTAAGTACGTTAGGCAGCAAAAAACTGGACTACATGCCTTTAGAAAGGAATCAGTTGGATTTCAAACTTTGAACTAAATCAGTTCAAGAGCAAAGAGTTGGGGGAAATAAGTGTCATTTACCATGTCTCAGACTGAATCATATCGGCGTAAGAGGAACTCGATTTACTAGACTCTACTGCATGTATATTAAGTTACTTAGTAATTAATGAACAGGTCTACATTTGAACGTTGAACAAAAACCAGTTCAAGACCTGGTACTATGAGGACAAAGGACTGGGGAGATAAATGTCCTTTTATGTCACCTATCGAATCATGTCAAATTATGAGGAACTCGATTCACTAGATATCTGATTATCTAGACTCTACTGCGCTTAATTTAAGTTGTTGAGCAAGAAAAATAATGTTATACACACTTCTGTAACTGCTGGTCTTTGAGCTTTTTTACTTTACTTTTCAATTTGTTTTCATTAACTTTACTTTTTACTTTCTTTAATGCAACGTCTGTCTTTTCTCCTTCTGTTCCCAGAATTGGTAAAATTCCCATTCCTATTGTCGACACCAGGGGAAGACTGGGGATATTGGATGGCATATCCGGCCATTCAAAGTCCTTTTCATACGTTGAAACACCGAAGAACTTTCCGTGCTTTCCAACAGGATCCATCCAGTTTGATTCCATTAATGACATTTGAGTGGCGAACGCCTTTTGTCTGACGTAGGCGTCGGTGTACGATGACTGGCGATGGTATCGGAGGCGTGGCTTAGGTGGAGGGGATTGCAAGGGACCATCTACTGATATTCTGTCTCTCATAGGTACATATGGTCTTCTGGTTTGAATTACAGGCCATCGGTACTGGTCAGTAGTTTCGCTTGCAACTAAAAGAAAAAATGGTTTGAATTTTTATTTTTGTAAAAAAAAGTACGAGTATGTCTTTTTTTTTAATCTACAATAATAAATTTTTCATTTCACTTGTTATTTGAAGCATAAGCTTACGAGCTTCATCCAACTGAATTATTACAATTCTTATAAAGCCATGCTCTTTATAACTTGCTCAATTGTAATTTAATTGCATTAAAAATATCGAATGAAATTATCTCAACTGGGGGAAATGCATGCCAAGTAGGACAACCTTTCGAACCCATTGTGTATGCGCTTGGCGTGATATATGCATCTTGGTGACATGTTGAATGAACGGGTTTTTCAGGACTCTCTGAGAAGACAGTCTCTGCTTGGCTGAGTAAAAAGGTCGTTTTGGCGATGTGGGTGCGAGGTGATTGGGAGTGTGGAGTTATAATCATGAACTTGAAGTTTCATGTATTAGTTTGACATTAATTGCTTTTTTTATATATAATAAATGAAATTCATCATGCAAATCATCTCGCACCCTTTATTCCTGTTTGGTGTGAGAC
Source organism: Dolomedes plantarius (assembly GCA_907164885.2). NCBI lineage: Eukaryota > Metazoa > Arthropoda > Arachnida > Araneae > Dolomedidae > Dolomedes > Dolomedes plantarius. The sequence continues at coordinate 219,418,048 of OU015490.1, forward strand.
AGAACTCTCTTTATCTATTCTATATGTTTAAACATTGTGCATCCGAGTCACGCGGGGTGTTCATAAAATGAAGGTTTAAGTTCCCTTCTTCAAACTTAAATTAAGTATAATTTGTATCTTTGTAGCTTCCAACAGTGAGACTTGAATCTGGAGCACTATTAATTTTCCTAGTAATTTTAACTTATCAATCACGACGCTTTTGAATTAGTTTCCATGGTGATCACGGCGTTACAACTATCAAGCTTATATTTTCTATATAGGAATAACTGATGATCCTTACTACAAACTCATCAAAAATACAGTGGTGTGAGGAGTTGAGGTATCTGTTAAATTTTTCCAGCTGTGAGGGAAGCTTTTGTGCGTTTTCTTCTCGTAAAAAATAGTAGTGAAAATTAACAAAAATTCTAAATGGGTCAAGAACTCGGCAAAATGTATAGTGGGGGAGAAAAAAAATTGGCTGAAACGATAAAAGTTTAATTTCAAGAAATCAAACATTGCCAAAACATATTTATGTTCATATGTACACAGGGCATATCTATAGGTAATTTTAGATATAGCGTGGGAAATATGTACATAGGTATACGACAACAGATTTCTGCATTTCGCTCTAAGGGGGCCCGAGATAAAAAATGTTCCTTTTTTTTTAATACAGAGATATTTTCTGCTGATTTTATTCATCAAATATGTCTTACGTCAAGATCCTTTCTCACGTATTGTAACGGAACCAACCCCTAAATAAATAAGCTATATCGTGTAGACCGCGAGAGGGCGTTCCCAGCACTTCGCACGGCCAGAAAAATAGTATAGTGTTTTGAAAAATACCAGAACCACCGATGATTGCCTAGCTGGAGTGTGGGAAAGGGGAATATGTCCCTATGCTCTTCATGTCGGAGCAATACTGTAGGCACACTTCCAGAAGCTTAGGTAAGCGATAATAAATTTGTATTAGTAAAGAATTTGGTTTCTAATTTGTATTATTTATCGGTAACACCATGGCGATCATGAAAGCTAATCTTTGGCGTCACGTATTATAATAAAAATATTGAACAATTCAATATTATGATTTAAAATAATTTTATATTTTAAATTTAAAGTATAATTAAAAATTCCTTTACCAGTTTAAAAAATAAATATATTTGCTTAAATTTTTCCCTTTTTAGACCAAGAAAAATTTTGTAATTTCCCCAAGGATGCTTAAGAATTTTTTTTATAAAAATTTTAATGAGATTAAAGAGAAAAATATCGTTTTGAATAAATATAAAACTTTATATTTTGAATAAATATAAAGTGCTTTTTGAGATGGGAAGTACTTTTATAATTTTTACTGCAGATGAAAAAAGCATAATGCAGAAGCATAATGCATATTAATTTCCACAGTGAAAGAACATTAAATTAAGAAGCTATGTGTTCCTCAAGTTTTCTGTAATTAAGAAAAAACTCTGTATGAAATTTCATGGAGGTAACTTGCCATTGATCTTCGACATCTTTTAAAAGATCTGTCGTCATGAGAAATTCTATTCAGGAATACATAATTCCATTCAGGAATCACGCAATATAAATACCATAGAGGCATATAAACATGGTTAGTGCTTTTTGATTTAAAAAAATAATTGGTTGTTTTAAACATAAACAATAAAAAATAAAAGCTTTAATCCATATTGAATGCCAGATTGAGGTAGTTAAATTACATGGTGAACTCCTATGAGTAATGATAACACTTTACTACTAATGTTAATTTAAATGAAATCAACCAAATTACACAATGGATTCGAGTAACGGATTTCGATGGATGCGAGCACAGGTATTCAGCTAGTAAGAAATAAAATAATCTATCTCTTGAATTATTATTAACCAGAATGAACTGAAGTTGCTCATTATCTCAATATGTATTAGTTTTGGTGCAATATCGAAGTAATCTTGAATTTTTAAAAAACTTATCAATACTAAACTTATCAATATATAATCAATCTGACCATAGTAAACTACTATTATTTAGTTTTAACTGTTGAACAGATAATTAGTATACATACAATTATATCCGTAGTTTATGTTATCTAAATTTCTAATGAGAAATTTCGAGTTATAAGTGGTTCACAACACTTAATCAAACGAGGGACATTCGAAAGTATTTTGTGATAAAGTTCCGTAAATGATTTTAGTTTAGCAGCCTAAAATATTTCAAGTTTTCACTTCTCGATAAATCATAAACTGACCATTTACTTCGGTGTGTGAAGTATAACTAATAATTTTCAAATTATATTTGAGAGACCTTCATTATATTTCAGCTTGTTCAAGTTGATTGAATCATGCAACGCTTAAAGCAACAGTAAATTCTCATGATGAAATTAAGTTTATCTAAGCTTGGATAAGTATATTTTGTAACGCGGGAGTTGTTTCACGATTATTAGCTTAAAACAGAAATATCTAACCTGTTTTTATATATATATATATATATATATATATATATATATATACTAGCATTATTGCCCGGCGTTGCCCGGGTAGATATAAAATATAGATATAAAATATTTCATGCATTCCATCAAAAAATACTGGGCTGCACCCCCGCTCTTCATGTTTATCTGGCCAGACAGAATGCGCTTAGCGTGTTTCTACTGAAATGATATACAAACAATAAGAAAGAAAGAAACTTTGAGCCTACGGACCTTCGTCTGATTTTATTGAGAATTAATAACACCGTGTTGCGTGATTCATACGTTTGAATTGAATAAGTTTACTGTTTAATTATATTTGTTAGATACTGTTCAATTAGATTTAATTAGATTTGTTTGATCCACTGTTTAATTAGAAATAAGTTTTATAATTTACATTTGCATTTATTATTTATTTTTCCCTTAAAAACGCATTTTTTTTCACATCACCCAAGAGGTAAAATGCAAGATGCGTTATCCCCTTTATTTAATCAAAGTAAGGCTTGATTCCCCATGAAGCCTTTTTCCTTAAGCTTGTATGTTTTGTAAGAAATTTTTTGAATCAGATGTATTACCTGTGAGTAATGTTCTCAAAGGCTCGGGTGGTTCTTGAATTACAGGCAATTGTACTTTCCCATTACTGCAACACATAGGAGAGCCAGGAAAGTTGTGCTCATCTGAGGACCCAGAGCTAAAGGTCATTCCCAACCCTCTTCATTCCGCGCGTTGGAATGTGACCCCTCCCCCCCGGTCATCCTCAAACCACCCCCTTAACGCAGCTGGTTGAGGGGAGAGAATTGTATCTACAGGAGGTAGGCGCAAATCTTAGGGCACAAAAACATTAAAACATTAATTAAAAAAAAACTAATTGAGCCGCAAATTTCGTTTTTCGTGATTTAAGTTTCTCGGGTCCCAAAACATTAACTGTGCAGAATTTGGTCCCGGTGGGTGAAACAGTCTATGATTCTATAGCGGACAAACAAACAGACAAGCTCTTTTATATATATATATATATATATATATATATATATATATATATATATATATATATATATATATATATATATATATATATATATATATATATATATATATATATGTGATAATTACTGCCCACCATTATATATCTAAAGAGTATTTAAAATTATCCTGTTAATGAAGCACGACCCCTTTTCTAAAATTGCAACCTAAAAGTAAAATAAGATAATTTATATTAGCCCTGTTGATCATTATACAGGCATATGAAGTAGATGAACTCAATAACATCCCCAGATATGAAAGTAGGAAGTTTATGAGATTCCGAATGTCAGTGTAATGTCAAAATTCTTGAGCCCTCGAACCACTTTGGATTTATGGGGTCTGTAACGTCAAAACCACACTTTATAAGAACTTTATGGCCCCTTATCCTGCACCCAGGTCAATAGTTCGCGGTTCTAACAAGCGCGGGATCTAGCAGTAAAGTCCTAGGCAAAACTTAAGTGGACACGTGAACTCCACGAATCGGAAGTCACCGAAATAAAAATTAAGTAGTTTAGGCCCTCTGACGTCAATATCGCAAAACACTCATTTACTATTTGCATGAACAGAAGATTTCTGTCTCTTCGTGTCTAACTCTCGTTGCTGTCAAACCTGCTGTCCGCTTCTGTCTTGTAATGTAATCCGCGCCCCGTCAGGCCAAGTCATGTGGCCACTGCAGCTAATGCCTTCTGATAAATAAACCAAGTCTTGGAATTTGAGTATTTCATCAATGGCTCCATATTTGTGTTCTCTCCAAGTTGTGCGCAGCGACTTACTGGATGATCTACACTGCGCCCGACTACATCACACCCTCGTGCAGGCTACACCTCCGATTAGTACTACGCTTCTCCTCCACGGCGTGACGTGATGTACGGAGCATCAAACGCACACACACACACACACACACACATATATATATATGTATATATATATATATGTATATATATATATATATATATGTATATATATATATATATATATGTATATATATATATATATGTATATATATATATATATATATATATATATATATATATATATATATATATATATATATATATATATATATATATATATATATATATATATATGCAAGATCTAGAAATTACTATTAAAAAAGGAAAAGATTCACTAACGATTACTGAACTCCCGTTGGCGAGGTGTTGTTGTTTTCGCGGAGAGTTCAGGGTTACCGAATTGCTCGCGCGCGCTGTCTGACGCAATCCTTCGAATGTTCGAGAAGGGGCTCGAGATGATAACCCACTCTCTTGTATAACGTGAACGTGCGAGAAAGAAAAATACGCAGTTTAGGGAGATCTTTGATAGAGTCAGGACGCGCGTTTTCCGGCTGGACGGGGTTGAGATGATTTTGGCGGATCGGACTGGATAACTAATGTTTTAATAAACGCCTCGGCACGACATGGAATTCCTGTAATCCCTGCGTCTTTCATTTTATATATTTCTCAAGCACAGTGGACTTATATTAATTTTATCTGCAGCTGTGTCACAGGCCTGACATATATATATGTATGTATATATATATATATATATATATATATATATATATATATATATATATATATATATATATATATATATATATATATATATATATATATATATATATATATATATATATATATATATATATATATATATATATATATATATATATATATATATATATATATAAGGGCTTGTGGTGGCCCTGTGGTTCAGTGCGCTGGTTTTCGGTGCTGAGGGTGCTCGGATCGAATCCCAGTGTCGTCCTACGAAAAATGCCTCCGTTTGTGTCGTCTATTCACACGGGGTAATGTTGTCCGCCTGTATGGTGCCCTCATAATAAAATGAACTGTAAGCTGTGGCGTAGTATAAGCGAATGTTTGACGACAAGTGCCTCCGCTTTAAAGAAACAAACAAATATATATATATATATATATATATATATATATATGTATATACGTTTTTGTGTATGAGAGAGAGAATTGCATACTTGATACGTTGATTTCTACAAAGCACTTGAATATATTTTAATTTTTTAAACTTAAAAAATTTTTTAGAAATCATAAAGGATTTAATCAGTAAGACCTCGGTTTGCATTTATAAACTAAAATCAAGGTCTTTGAGAGTTTATATTATTGTCGTTGTTTACATTTTGTAATTAATGTCATTTTTATCTCTGCCGCACTTGTTTATAAAGAGTACGAAGGGAGCAATTCTTTTGATTATTAAATCTGGGATTTCCCCAAAATGGAGATTTCTTGGAACATAAAAGAAGTAATGAAAACGATTTCCATTTACTTTTCATTCAGCTCATGAAAAAAAAGGACGATATTTAATTTGCTTTGCATTTTTTTCACAGTCTGTGATTGTTTGGCTTTTTTTTTTTTACATCTGGCCCTTTTTTTACTCCAAGCAACAGTTGTCAAATGCTGTTAAAAATAGAATCAGTTAGAGACTCATCTCTGCAGTTTGGGTGGCAAAAAGGAAAATTCCTCGAGAAAAAATAAATTCAAGACCGATACCGGAAAATGTAAGAGATGGAGATGGCAAAATTTTTTCCCGTAAAACGGTGTTCTCATCTTAATAAGAGAGTTCAGTTCCGAACTTTAATGTTGAACCACACACATACAAATACAATATTCTTATTGCCTATCTTAATCTGACCCGGAATATCTCTAAATTGCTTATATATATATATATATATATATATATATATATATATATATATATATATATATATATATATATATATATATATATATATATATATATATATATATATATACATATATATATATATATATATATATATATATATATATACATATATATATATATATATATACATACATATATATATATATATATATATATATATATATATATATATATATATATATATACATATATATATATATATATATATATACATATATATATATATATATATATATATACATATATATATATATATATATATATATATATATATATATATATATATATATATATACATATATATATATATATATATATACATATATATATATATATATATATATACATATATATATATATATATATATATATATATATATATATATATATATATATATATATATATATATATATATATATATATATATATATATATATATATATAGGCTGTTTGCACATTTTTTAGACAATTTTGGTAAGCGGTAATAAAAAATCGTTTGCTGGAAAAGAAATAATTGCAATTGTACTATGTTTTTAAAAGTCAAAATTATCGTCTCCGGCTTGAAAGTTTTGTTTTTATTCCAAATGGCATTTTTAACAAAGCAGTGGTTCGAAGGCTACATTTATGCTCTTTCCGAAGAGAAATATGCATACTCCGTTATCCAAAAACGATGGGAGAGTCATGGTTTTTTGATATCTAAAGCGTCGATAGGTAATATCGTCAGCAAGAAAGGAAAAAAACGTCAAATTGGAGCCTCAAGTGGGAGAAAAATTCCAAACAAGTATCCAAGGAAAAAACGGACGTCTTCGACTATTGCAAAGGTACGTTGTTTAATGTTAAAAGAAAATCACCCTAGTCAAAGGACAGTTGCAAAATCATTAAAATGCTCGGTGTCCACTGTAAACAAAATGATAAACGTTGATATAAATCTTAAGAAAGCGAAAAAACGCAATGTGCATCCTCTTCTTCCAAATCATATCTCTGAACGCAGGACACGCTGCAGAATTCTATATGACAAACACTTATCCAAAGAAAAATGGAAAACAATTGTCACAATAGATGAATCATGGGTGTATTTAAATGATTGCAACAAAAAAAGAGCCATTTATTATCATAAAAGGGGAGAAAAAATTTAAGTACATGGTTCAAAGAATCGAAAGAAAGTTTTTCTAAGGGATTCATGATTGTTGCTGGTTTTTCTTATAATGGCAAGTTAAAAATAAAGAGAGTGGGAAAAAATGTCAAGATTAACTCCAAATACTATCAGGAACATATTTTATCGCCAATTTTTCTGAATGAAATACCATTGCTGTACCCACAGTGCCATCAATGTGTGAGACTCCATCAGGACAAAGCTAGCAGTCACACATCAAAAACCACTGTAAATTTCCTAAATGAAATGGAACAAAAAACTGGTATCAAGGCCATACCCTTCACTGATATCCTTACTAAATCTCCCTATGTATCACCTATGGATTTTTGTGCTTTCGGACTTTTAAAATCTGCATTATCCAAACGTAGTCCCAAAACTCTTACAGGACTCTGGAAAGCTGTTCAGGCGGAATGGGATAGAATACCTCTTCTGACACTTTAAAAGGCATTATTATCCTGGAAATTGCGGTGTCGAAAGATAGTTCAGAATAAGGGATGTCAAATAGAGCATTTAAAACACAAGAATTTTATGTAATTTAGTTTTGTGAATACAATATACATCGTCTAAAAAATGTGTGAACAACCTCTGTATATATCTATCTATCTATCTATCTATCTATCTATCTATCTATCTATATATATATATATATATATATATATATATATATATGTTACGATGGTTTTCTGTGATCGACAGAGGGCGCTCTTTTATGAGAGGTCGCTGTTGTCCTGGTTACGTGTTTTATGAGTTAGTTTTTTTTCTAAACAATATTTGAATAAATGTGGTTGTCGCTTACTGAGCTCTCGTAACTTCTTTTCTGTGGAGTTTTTATTTAAGTCTAGTGATGGTCATCGTGGATATTTTTGGTGTCAAGAGTGTGGGGTATTTGGAGTTTAATATTTTGAGTTACGAGTGCGTTTGAAGTTAGGCTTCGTGTGAGATGAATGGTGAGTTTCTTTATGTTGTTCTTTAAGTTGGTGAGTTTCTTTAAGTTGTTCTTTAAGTTGGTGAGTTTCTTTAAGTTGTAAATTTTTTGATATTGAGTTTTTTATTTTCACTATTGGTGCTAAAATTAGTTTTTTGAGACTTCTGTTAAAATGGATATCAAATCGTTAAATTGGACGAGTTGAAACTAGTAGCGGAGGAATTAGCTTTAGCTGTTCCAATTGGCGATAAAGTAATTACTTTGAAAAATCTAATAGAGAATTCTGAGATTTTTAAATGTGTTGCTGAGTTCTTGAAAAATGTGGGAACCAGTATGGTATACCCCCCCCCCCCATTTGGCGATTTTGGCGAATTTTTTTTTGTCGCCAAGCAGAACGCATGTTTTTGGAACGGGAAATTCCGGAAAGTCCCCCAAATACGCATTTTTTAAACTGTACAATCACAGAAAAGCACAAAAACACATAAATACAAAAATAAAAGCTGAAAAATAATGAGAAATTTGTTAACCCCCCCCCCCCCCGCTAAAAAAAGTCAGTATAATGCAAATAATAATAATTCATTTAAATGAACATAAAATAAATCTTGGTTAAATATATATTTCTTCATTAAACATAAATTAAAGCACAAATACAATAAAAAAATACGTGTTGGCAACAGAATTTAAAAAAGAGTATCTACACCGAAATTTTGTACTCCCCCCAATTAATCCCCGAAATGATTTCAATAAATTTATTAAAACAATCTTCATTTGACGCTAAACCTGATTGATTTGTATCCGTGCCACTTGGTAGCTCACGACACGAAGATGAAATGGCAAAATTCAAACGTGGAACGCAAAATTTAAAAACTGTTGCCACTACATAATATTACAGCACAAAAGAACGTAAAGAAACATTCACGACACGTATATATGGCGCAAAACACGAGAGAAAACCAAATCTGTCAACAACAAAATCAGAAAAGCAACAAAAACACAAATTGGTAGCACGAAAGTAAAAACCGGCAACCCTACAACTAAAAGGAAGAGCGCCAGATTTGGCGAGAAATCTCCTGGCGGGGAGATATCATACTTCAGTCAAAATGGGATAGCTAATATATTGGAGGAGAAGAAAGAACTCAAATTAGATAGCGAAATGAAATTACAGTTGGAGACAATAAAACTCTCACAATTACAAAATCAATTAGAGTTAGCTTACCTTAGAAAGGAATTACCCCAAGGTAAAAATTTTGATTCTTCAAACCGGAGTACAGAAAGTTTAATCAAAAGTGTAAAAACTTTAACATTCCAGTGCCTACTAAAGCAGACTCGTTCAATCAATTTTTTTCATTCAATTGAGAAAGCTTTTAGGACAAAAAATGTAGCGGAAGATTTAAAAGCAGAAATTCTATTAAATATTTTAGTGGAAAGGGTTACAAATTTAATGATATATGTAAAGGAAGAAGATGTTAATAATTATGATAAACTTAAAAAAATAATTTTAAAAGAACTCCAACCAACTCCCCAACAGTGCTTGAATTTTTTCCGTGATGCTCAAAAATCGCCAAAAGAAAATTTTGTACAATATGCGTGAAGGTTAAGTGCTAATTTTGAATATTATTGCCAATTGCGTGAAGTGAAAAATTTAAATTGTGTGAGCTCGTGGTTTCTGATAAGCTTTTTTTTCTGAAATAGACCGTGAATTAGACCCATATTGCAGTAAAACAAGGTGAAAAGTTTTTTAGACCCCAAGAATTGGACGGCGAATGCGATAATTTGTCATCAAAGGGTAAATAGAAACCAGAATAATTTTTCTCCATTATTTTCAGGTGCCGAAAATAAAAGAGGAGAAACAAATTATGTGAATACATATCATAACAATAGTTCTAGAAGTTTTTCAAATGTGTTTGTATCTGGGGTGAAAATCTCAAAGTGTATTTTATGTAAATCAAATGAAACGATTATAATGTAAATCAAATAACGATTATTCATATGCGAATAACCATTGCATATGTTATTCGCATGCCCCAGTTTTAAAATGTTATCGGTTTATGAGCGAGTAGAAATTGTAAAAAATAATAACTTATGTTATAAGTGTTTCTCTCCTGATTGTAGTGCAAAAAAATGTTGGGCAAAAAATTGTTTTTGTGGGAAACCGCATAATCAAATGATACATTTTCCTAGAGAGCGTAATGGAAACAGAACTCCTCCTAAGACAGATGAGGCTTTTCCCACTCAGTGTAATGCTTCTGTGTCAAACTTTAAAATGTCCACTGTACTATTACTCACGTATAGTGCTATATGCAAGTAATTCCAACGATAAGTCAAAATTTAATAAATTAATTAGAGTTTTGTGGTAATAAATTAATTAGAGATAATGGTTCAGGAAGGAGTTGGTGTACAAGATCTTTAGCTGATTGCTTGAAGTTAAAGCCAATCAGGAAAGAAAAAATATTAGTTTTTCCCTTTGGCACAGCAAGTCCGAATGAGAAAGGTTATGACGTTGCTGAAATTGATTTAACAAGTAGGTATGATCCTAATAAGTTTATTAGTATCGAAATATTAATCGCAGACACTATTACAGCTGCCCCAATTTCGGTCCCTTGTTTAGATGTGCAGTGTATCATGAATTCGTGGGGATTGGTTTTAGCTGACTGTTGCGAAAATAACATAAACATCGAGCTTCTAATCGGTGCAGATGTGTTTTGGCAAGTGGTTGATAGTTCCGAATTTGAGAAAATAGACGAAACTATTACTTGCATACCGACGCTTTTCGGCTTTGCGTTACAGCGAACTCAACAAGATAATAGAACTGTCTTTAAGAGTACAGTGTCTACAAATTTCTGCGGAACTGCAGCATATGTTCAAGTGTTGTGGGATCTCGAAGCTCTGGGCATTAAAGAAAGAGAAGAAATAAATAAGGTTAATGAGGCGGTTATAAATCAATATGAAAGGAACTTAAAATTCGTGAACGGGAGATATGAAACAGGTTTATTTTGGAAAATTACTTCTGATGAGTTAGGAGATAATTATTTTTTAGCTAAAAATCTTTTTGATGAGTTGCATAAGGGTTTTTCAAAGAATGTATGGGTTGCTAAAGGGTATAAAGAAATAATAAATGATCAGGAAATAAAAGGGGTTATTGAAGAATGTAAAAGATATAAATGCGAATATTTCATGCGTCACCGATCAGTTGTTAGAGAAGAAAAGGAAACAACTAAAGTACGAGTAGTTTTTAACTGCAGTTCAAAATGTAAGGGAAATCTTTCTTTAAATGATTGTCTGGACACTGGCCCAAACTTAAACCCTAATATCATTGATGTGATTTTAAATTTTCTTAAATTCAAAATAGCATTTAACGCTGACATTGAGGAGGCATTTTTAACCCTTCATCGGTCTAGGAGACCGCTATTGCACCTGTTCTGAAGGGTGGGGTAGTGGTGGGTGTGATAAGACTATTGGGGGTTTGTGAGTTCTTCAGTCGGGTCTTGACCTTCAATTACAACACATCGCACATTTTCGCCCGTTCGAAGCTTGTCGGTAAATTTAATCTTTGTAAAACATAGTCGGTCTTTTGGACCGATGAACCTTGAACTGATTTATATTTTTGCCGGTCTGTATGACCGATAAGCCTTGAACAGTTCTTATTGTCTGTCAGTCTGCATACATTCTATTTCTAAGATCTTTGTTTTATTGTTGTATCTAGCATGGCTGGAAGAATTCCTCATGTTTCACAACGAACCAGACATTTTGTTTCTCTCGCACTATCACAGACTGAGGAATCGGATTCTGAAATTTTTGTTGAACAATCTATTTTTTATTTACTCTTTTCAAGAATGAGAGGTGGCAGTAGTTTTGCATTCATGACTTATAACTGCGAAAAACTTATAAAAGATAAGAAAATATCCTAATTTTATAGCGTGGCGGTCTGTGAGACCGATGAGCTGGGGAACAGTATAAAGACAAATGAGCCGATGTAAGGGTTAATGATTAGTATTCCAGAAAGAGATAGAAATTTTTAAAAATTTCTTTGGTATTCAGATAACCCTAATGAGAAGTGTAAAATTATAAGAATGAAAAGACTTCCTTTTGGCTGTAAAACATCCCCTTTCATTTTAAACGGCACGATAAAGCATCACATTAAACAATTTGAGGAAAATAAATCTAAGTCAGTTGAGATGCTAAATTCTGCGCTCTATGTCGACGATTTATATTTTGAAGCAAATAGTATGAGAGATGCATTTGAATTGTCATTGGATGTTGTGTCAAATTTAAAGAGTGGTGGTTTTATTTTGAGAAAGATGAGATCTAACAATACAGATTTAGAAAAACTATGGGCTGAGAACGGACTTAGTGAAGTTGAAAAAGTAAATACTTACGAGATGAAAGTTTAAGGGGTGAATTAGAATTCCGAGAAAGATATGTTGTTTTTGGAGATAAAAGGTTTGTTAAATTGTTGGAAGTCACTAAAAAATAGTAAAAGATGCGTATTACAAACTGCAGCAAGAATCTTCGATCCCGTAGGTTTTATTTCCCTATTTGTTGTGCTGATTAAGTTGTTGTTACAGGAGATATGGGAAAGAGCAATTGATTGGGATGAAGAATTACCAGTGGTTTTGACTTGAAAATGGATGAATTTGTGTGATGAAGTTAATAAATTAAGTGACTCTACCCTTCCGAGGACTTGTTTGAAGGATTGTGAGGATAAACAGGTGAAGATGCATGAATTTTGCGATGCCTCACCAAGTGCGTACGGAGCTGTTGTTTATTTTAGATTTTGGGATAAAAGGGGAAATTACAGAGTATCCTTCAATATGTCAAAAAGTAGAGTAGTTCCACTAAAGAAATTAACATTACCTCGATTAGAGTTGATGGCTCTTGTGATTGGTGTTAGAATTGAAAACTATGTTAAAAGTGTTTTGAAAAATATGATAAAGAAAACGGTGATTTGGAGTGATTCCCGAATTGCACTGTATTGGGTCAGAGGAAGTGCAAACAGGTGGAAACAATTCGTTGCCAATCGCGTTTTAGAAATTCAAGAGAAATCTAGTCCGAGCAATTGGTGTTATTGTCCGTCCGAAGATAACCCAGCAGATTTACTGACTAGAGGAATTTCTGCTGAGAATTTAGTGTTTAATAAAAGATGGTGGTTAGGTCCAGATTGGCTTCAAAAAGGGTATGAGTGTAGGTCTGAATAGTTTGTTAAGAGATAGCCGAATACTGACGAGTCAGAAAATTCGAAAGAGCGAAGAGGGTGTCCAGTGAAGAGTTTTGCTGTCAAATTGGAATCAGTTGAACAGCCTTGAGAAAGTATTTCTGTTTGGAGTAAGGTGCAAAGAGTTGTTGCATGGTGCTTGCGGTTTATTAGAAATATAAGAGGGAATAAAGTGTCATCTTCTTTTTTAGAAGCTAGAGAGTTACGAGAGTCTCATGATCGAATAACAAAGTTAGTCCAACAAACTGAGTATTATAAAGAAATTGTGACATTAAAGGGTGAAAAGATTTAAAAACCAGTAAACTACTGCAAATGAATCTGTTTCATGATGATGGAGGTTTACGTCGTGTTGGTGGGCGACTGAAGAACTCTAATTTGCCAACAAGTGTGAAACATCAATTAATTCTTCCAAAAAACCATCCTATAAGAAATATGATAATGAAACATTTTCATTTCACGTATTTACATGGAGGTGATAAATTAATTAATTCTGCTATCAAGCAGAAATGCTGGATCACAGGACTGAAAACTGTCATCCATAAAGAATTAATAAATTGTGTGAACTGCTCCATGTATCGTCTCGTTTTTTCAAAGCAAATAATGGCGGATTTACCATCTGCAAGAGTGACTCCTGGACGAGCATTCCTAAAATGTGGGCCAGATTTCCCTGGACCGTTCTTGGTTTGCCCTCGTCGTGGAAGGGGAGTTAAACCCTAGAAAATGTTCGTGTGTTTTTCCACCAAAGCGGTGCACTTGGGGCTCGTCAGTGATCTTAGTGCCGACGCGTGCATTGCAGCAAATAATCGGTTTATTGCACGTAGAGGAAAAACCGTTTTATTTATAGTGATTGTGGCACAAATTTCATCGGTGCAAGAAATTATTTTAAAAAGAGTTCCCAACAGGTAGATAGTTACCTGGCCGAGGAAGGAGTAAACTGGAAACTTAATGTTCCCTCTGCTCCCCATTTCGGAGGCCTATTGGAGGCAGCCATGAAAAGTATGAAATTACATATGAGACGGGTCATAGGATCTCAGATCCTTACACAGGAAGGGCCTGTTCACATAGGAGTCCAGTAGCCGAGCGTTAAAGGAAAGATGACGTTGAGACAAAAATAAACCAATCATAGGGTTAAAAATTTCGTTGCTAAACGTTTGGAGGTTTGTCATTGGTTAAATATATTTCAATACTTTAACGCTCCGCTACCGGAATCCTATGTGAACAGGCCCGAACAGTTTTGTACAACTCTGGCCGAGATTGAAGCGGTGTTGAATTCCTGACATTTGGTTGCGACATCTGAAGATCCAGACGACTATTCTGTACTGACACCGGGTCACTTCCTCATATGTGCCGAGTTCAAGGCATTTCCTGAGCCCGATCATGCAGAAGAGAATATCCATCCTAGAAAGATGGAAATAATTTCTCAGATTTCTAAATCTTTCTGGATATCTTTGTCGAAAGACTATTTAACGCAATTCAAGTACGCAACAAATGGAGGAAACCATGTGAAGATTTGCGGGTTAATGGTTTAGTTTTGATTAAGGAGGATAACTTGCCACCAATGAAATGGGAAATGGAAAGAGTGATTGACATGTTCAAAGGAACTGATGCAAGAGTGAGAGCTGTGAACTTAAAAACTGCTTCATGTGAACTACGGAGGCCAATACATAAATTGGTCAAATTGCCTGTTGAAGAACATTAATGGTTTTGTTTGTTTGATTGTTTTTTGTTTTCGTCCTGTCATTTTAGTAAAATCTAGTGTCCAAACGATTTTAATAATTTAATAAGTAAGTAGTTCTTTATATGTTGTCAATTTTAAAATTTTCTTTTAATGTTTCATCTTGATATTTCATACTGTACTTGTTCAACCATTTGTGAAAAGTGATTATCATTGAACTGATGACCTGGTCATCGGGGCCCAGGATGTTACGATGATTTACAGTGATCGCCTGAGGGTGGCCTATTATGAGATCTTGTTGTTGTCCTGGTTACGTGTTTTATGCGTTAGTTTTTTTTCTAAACAATATTTGAATAAATGTGGTTGTCGCTTACTGAGTTCTCGTAACTTCTTGTCTGTGGAATTTTCATTTAAGTCTAGTTATGGTCATCGTGAACAATATATATACACTCTGTCACAAAAAAATATATGCACCCAGAAGAAATCGAGCTACTATCACGAAACTTGGCAGGAATGTAGTCTGGTAAGAGATATGCAATTGATTAAAATTTCGACGCCAATGAGACAAGAGTAAGCGCGCTATGCGCATATGAGATGCACAGCTGGGAGATCTTAAAAGCAGGATTGCTCAGGCCATAGGGTTATTCAAAAAAATCTGTCGACTTGGATGGATAGTATTTTGACTAGAAATGCCTGTGAGACGTAACCGGCGACAGTACGAACAATTGTCGGACTTTGAGAGGGGGCGTATAGTAGGCCTCAGAGAAGCAGGTTGGTCGAACAGGCGCATCGGCTGCCTCCTCGGTCGTAGCGACATGGTAGTTGCTCGGTGTTGGCAATAGTGGATCACCGAAGGGATAGTCTACCGTCGCGGAGGGTTAAGGCGTCCCAGTAACACAAATGCGCGCAGAGGATCGGCGCAATCATAAGAGCGGCCACGTCCGCCCCAACAACTTCGCTAGAATCAGTTCGACGCCATTTATCACCTTCCAGACATCCGGTGGTATCAAGGAAAACCATTCGGAGACGACTGGCCGACGCAGGTATAAGGAGCCGACGTCCATTAATACGCCTACCACTGACCCCACATCATAGGCAGCGTCGATTGGATTTTTGCCGACCTCGGGCAAGCTGGAGTGTGACCGACTGGAGGGCGTGTGATCTTCAGCGATGAATCCCGATTCAGTCTCAATGCTTATGACCAGCGCATACGCGTGTGGAGGGGGCGAGGCCATCGGTACGATCCAGCATTTGTTGTCGAGAAGTATACGGTGATTACACAAGGTGTGACAGTGTGCGGAGCGATTTATTGGGACACACGATCACCTGTAGTCGTCCTTCAACGCCCTTTAACGGTACGCAGTTACGTGGAAGAGATTTTAACGCCAGTTGTACTGCCTATGATATCAAATCACCCAGGTGCCATTTATCAGCAAGACAACGCTTGTTTACATACTGCGCGACTCTCCCAACAATGTCTTCAAGGATATGAAGTACTCCCATGGCCTGCCAGTTCACCAGACCTCTGGCCTGTAGAGCACGTCTGGGTCTTGCTTGGAAGGCAACTGCAGCCGTGCCGGAATACTGGTGAATTAACTGCAAAGTTGCAAAGATTATGGCATGATCCGCAGGAGTTCATAGGTGACCTCATTGATTCGATGCCACGCCGTGTTTCGGTTTGTATAGCTGCCAGAGGTGGATTTACTACTTACTGATTTATAATCTTTTTCAAGCCATATCTTCTTAATAAAACGGTCTGTTCTGAATTTGTAATCATTTGCTTATCTCCCCATTCACTACATTTTTTTGTGACAGAGTGTATGTATATATATATATATATATATATATATATATATATAAACATATGTAACGGTAAATGTGATTAATCCAGTGATTATATATAATCCCCGGTTACTATACATAATCACCGCTAAATTTTGCAAATATGTTATAAAATTGAAATTTTATCAGATTAACCGTTTTGTTTACATAATTCCCAACTAGTAATTGTAAATGTAATTGTTTCGGTAAAAGTCCATAACTTTACCGAAATTCGTTCAGTTTGTGTAGCTTCTTAGCTTCTATCAACACGTGACAACCACGTGATTTCAGTAGTAGTTCTAATCTGGAGTCGGCTAGACGTTTTTTCGCTACCCTCTCGTATTTTATAAAATATTGAATAATGGCTGGTACGCTTGAGCGTTTTAATTCCATTTTAGTTAATAATATGGATACGAAGAAAACAAACAGTGGCTTTCTGACTAAAGAAAGATAAGATGACCTGTTGAAAAAAAGCGAATAATAGTAAGAACAAACGTAGCGGGGAAAAAACCGGAAGATTTACAGACAAAAAAGATACGACGTAATGAAAGTAGGCAATGCTGAAAAATTTATCCTTTCTTTAAGTAAAGACAGCTCCAATATTAGATTTTACGTGTACTTTGAAGAACTTTTTACCATAATTCATGAGACACATTTATCAATAGGCCATGGTGGTAGAAACAGGATGTTAAAAGAACTTCAAAAAAAGTTCAAAAACATTACTACTAAAAAAAAGAGGATTTATTTAAATTTGTGTGAAAGTTGTAAAAAAGATCCAAGGTACCCAAGAAAGGACTTGTTAGGCGAATGGTCTTTCAAGAGATGAACTCAACATGACAGTAGACCTAATTGACATGTATTAGCAACCAGATAATGACTTTTAATTTATCAAGACCACTTGACGAAGTTAGTACAGTTGCGTGGCCTAAAAAGCAAACGTGCAGAAGAGGTTGCATATCACCTAACTGATATTTTTACTATATTTGGAGCCCCCGGTGTACTGCGAAGTGACAATGGCCGTGAGTTTAGTAACAAAATCGTAGAAGAAGCTTATGCAATGTGGCTGGATCTGAAAATTGTGCACAGAAAATCTAGGCACATCCAGACTCAAGGTTCGGTGAAACGTGGAAACCACGATTTGAAAATATACTAAGTTCTTGTTTGGAAAGCAATCAAACTAGTAAATGGTCCGAAGGGTTGCGCTTTCTGCAACTTATGGAAACTAGAGCATTTCATGAAGGTGTCAAGTGTACTTATGAAGCAATGTAACCTTATGAAGCAATGTTTGGGACACCTGTAAAATTAGGCTTGAAACCTGTAAAATTAGGCTATTCTTTCCTTAACGACTCTATCGAACATCTTAGAACTAAAGAAGAGATTTAGGCTTTAATCGAGGCAGTTAATAACGCTTTCGCAAACACCAATATCGAAATAGAAGATAATTCTGTTATGGACAATAACGGTCTATCGCAAAATGACCTTCCACCTTAAGTTAATTTTGAGACTCAGAAAGAGGATGAAGCAGCGGTCCCTTTCATCCAGACAGATATTTTATGCAGGAAAGAACAAGTAAGAAAACATAGAATGAGTACTAAAGAAGGTTTAGAATCAAAGGCAAAGAAAATGTTGAAAGTTTCAAATCTTCCTTCTGGTAAAATTGGTGACACAGTGAAACTACAAGTACGAGACGTTGACAGAGCAAGGAGTAATCTACGAAATTTATTAGCGGTGGTGTTAGAAGTTCAAAATGAAGAGTTTTATAAGTTAGGAACGAAACAAAAGGAAGACTTTAACAGTTGCATACCAGAAATTAGTTCACAATATGTGAAGAAAAATTTATTTTGCTTCACGATGTTCCAAATCTAGCAATATCACTCTGAGAATGTGTTGGGAAATCATCTCTTTCTGGAGATCAGGGATATCATCGATGTCTGTGCAAGGGACAATGAGAGTCTGATAAGTGCAAATGTAAAAAAATCTGGAAAATTTTGTAATTATAAATATCATAAGTCTAATATGTCTAAATAAGTAAATTTAAAATATTTAGTAATTTGTAGTAGTAGCATTTAACGTTATTTTAAAAAAAGTTTGTTTTCTCTAGAATATGGGATTAGTTTATTTTTTATATGTAAATGCTTTGTGTAAGTTCAAATAAATTTACGTCTTTCATTTGACAACACCTGTCAGCCCCTTTTTCAAATTTAGTTCCGGTTACATCCACCAGGCTACATCCATTAAAATAACCATTTATTGACTTTTAAATTGTAAATTATAAAATATTGTTTTTCGCGGCCTCTCACGCAATAGTGTCCAACGAAAAATATCCTTCTAACTAGTAACTACTGAAAAAACTGCACTGTATTCTACTGGCTCAATCAGTCATGATATTTATTACATTTGCCATTACTTGTTGGGGATTATGTAAACAAACCGGTTAATATGATAAATTTTCATTTATGTATCAAATTTACCGGCATTAATGATGATTATGTATAATAGCCGGTTATTATATATAATCACCAGTTTATTACTTTTACCGTAACACACACACACACACACACACATATATATATATATATATATATATATATATATACATTCATTCTTCTTGGACCCGTCTTCTTAGGATACATGATATTCCAGCCCATAAGGATAAGGTTAATACGTCCTGATTCCTTCTCTATTTTACACTTACATGTTTTTGTTTCTTTTTTATTTATGCACATTACTTCGTTTTGCAAGATTGTTTTCTTCTTTTTTTTATTTTCTTGTTGTACTTTTTACCTTGTTGTTTTTGTCTATTGCTTGCCACTGGAAATAAAAAGAAAATCTCTAATATCCTGATGTAACGATGTATTGAGATGAGCTGATAATAAGTTTTACAAAAATGCTTTCTAGTTTAATGATTTCGACAAGATTTTCTTCGGAGTTGTTCTTATCTTCGTAAACATCTTTTTTGACTTTGAAAGTTCTTTATGTCACTTTTGATGTTAAAACAAAAGTTTCAACGGATATGTTAGAGAGGAATTGTTTTGATGTGGATCGTAGAATATATACAAAAAAACTACATATGGATGTTTTACTACAGTGAAATGAAAAAAAAAAATTATTGATAGTACAAAAGCATTTATTTTTTTTTTTTGGGGGGGGGGGGAGGGGGCAGCTTAGATTTAGACATGTTATTTTTTCATTAACAGATCATTATTTTAGATGTCTCCCTTAAGTTATATACTCAAAACAACTTAAAAAATTAAAAATATTTGAGGGAATTAAAATTACTCAAATTTTTTTATAGGAAAAGTAGAATTTACTTGATAGAATTACGGGCAGTTTTTGCAATAAAATGATATGGCTTTTTTGTAAATCAAAATGCAAAAGAATTCATGTTTTTGAACAAAATTTGCACATGTTTGGACTTTTTTAACTGCACAAACCAATATAACGGCTAATCGATTACTAATATTATAAACTCTTGAATCCTGTTATTTAAACAAATTCAAACAGAGCAAAAAAATTCCCTTTATTAATTTAATTTTTCAGGCTTTTTTTTATTATTTGAATGTTCTCAATATCATTCCATAAATTAATTTTTTCCTTGAAAAAATGCTTTTGTTGTTTCATATTCTATTATTATCGGGGCCCAGGATGTTACGATGGTTTACTGTGATCACCAGAGGGAGCTTATTTATGGGATCTCGTTGTTGTACTGGCTACGTGTTTTATGAGTTAGTTTTTTTTCTAAAAAATATTTGAATAAATGTGGTTGTCGCTTACTGAGCTCTCATAACTTCTTTTCTGTGGAGTTTTTATTTAAGTCTAGTGATCGTCATCGTAAACAATGTGTGCGTGTGCGTGTGTGTGCGTGTGCGTGCGTGTGCGTGAGTGCGTGCGTGCGTGTGCGTGCGTGCGTGTGCGTGAGTGCGTGTGCGCGTGCGTGAGAACAGGATATTGTAATGCAAACAATAAAACGAATACAATCATTGATAATAAAAAAAAACTGACTAGTCAAACGGTAATTTTTGGCGAACAGCAACAAACACTTGGCATCTATGTCACTGAGGCTAAATGCATTAAGCACAAACCTATTGTACATTCTGAAGTCAATCTTATAAATGGATAAGAAATAACTTCGTCCATTTATCGCCCACTTCAAAAAGGGTACCGACGTCTTTACAAAGGCCCATTTCTTTAATGATTTCAACATCTTCCTGCATATGAACATGTCTGAAATAACCGTTATCTTATAGTGCGAATTTGGCGAATTTTGAAAACTTCGACAAACGCGCCAATGGGTTCCCTCTTTTTTAATTTAACCTCATAATACATTGTTTATACAAAGTGTTACTGCTAAAGGAAATACGACCAATTCTTCAAATGCTTTTGTATTAACTAATTAAACGAAATATTCATGAAAAATTTTTGTAAAGTTAAGAATATTGCTTACTCACTTGGAGGTAAATACTTATATGACCGTGGGGGAGTATCATGGATATTCATTTTGTTCAATTATCTTGTGTTTGTTGTGAAGAAGGTGTGTATTAGTCAAATAATGTTTTGATGTCATATAGTTTCTTTAAAATTGTGTTTCCTTTTCAGTGAAAGAAAAGCACTGGGTATTAGGCAGTTACGCGACCACGTGAAATAAAAGGGCCAAAATCGGGTGCCTGTATTTTACACGTGGTGCCCTGATGTGCTTGTCTGTATTAGTTTTAAGTCCTCTTAACATTGCTAACGTTGCGGAGCGGAACATTAGCATCTCGCATCGAAATATTTTTAACCAATCATCGACCTAAAAATTATTTGCCACCCAAATGTTAAGATTTGTGGCTAAAAATCTTTCGATGCAAGTAACACTGACGCTACATCACGCTCCGGAACCAATATAAAGAAGAACTTAGCAATCTAAACGTTTAACTCCAAAGGTTTTATTCCTCGTTTGACAGCATGCTGAAATGTGGCATGTAACAAGCAATCTACGTCATTGCCTTATTGAACAAATCTATGCTGTAAATGAGCCTAAATTTATGTGTACCATGGGCATGTTTGTAAACAATACTTAATATTGGGTCCTCCCCTTTTTTATCAATTTGACCGGTCTCTATGCTGGACTCTGTATAAATAATGAAAGGTGTAATGAATTCATATGGAAGTTTGAACAACGAAGTATTTAAAGGTTTGTTATTTATGAAAGAAACTATTGACCTCTAACTATATCTAATCACTCTGACGCATAACTTAAACAAAGACTTTTTCCTTGTGTGATTTAAGACGAATAAGTGACCTATTAAGTGGCCAAATAGAAGATATTTTCTATGCTTGTATACCGGCTGGAGAAAAGAATCTTCATTGGTTTAATATAATATTTTTTGGGACAAACATCCTCATACTGTCAGCCAGTAGCTTGTAAAGTCCACAAACTACTACAGCACGTATATCGTGATCGAATTAAGTTATTTAGAAGGAACAAAATTAAATTTTCTTTAGAAATTGAGTAAAATAACATAGAAATAAGATAATGACATGAAATATATTAATAATATTTACATTCCCTATAAATTTACAGTGGTATACGAAGGGGTACCCCAAAATAAAAGGCATCACCTTGCGGTTGGCGGAGCATCCGTAGTACGCGATTTCTCCCGCTTGGGTAGCGTAAACCCATGCTTTCTGAGCCAGTGAGCCAGGCGATGTCACTTGGGAAGGTTTTATTTTGTATCTGTGAATTTTTTCGTGGAGGCTGTTTCTCCTCTTCGTCATTTTCGGTCATGGGAGACTTACGCGAACAGCTAGCGGCGATGAAGTCTTACATCCTGCTCGGGAAAAAGCTCCAGAAACTGTTTCGATGTTGAAAAAAGCTCACGGGTATGCTACTATGGGCGTACTCGTGTTAGAGAGAAGCGCGCGCTAGAGGCCTTTGCCAAAAAGTCCGAAGATGATCCGTTGGCAAAGATTCCGAATTAAACTCAGAATTAGTGACGTCAAACAATCAAGATTACCGATTTGTTCGTTACGGATAGGACAAACTCGGTGCGTGTAGCGTGGATTTTATCGCTACAGTTAATGTGTAGTAATTTTATCTTAATTCAAACTTAAAATTAATTAATAACTTGTTAAAATCTAACTCTGTCAAGATAGGTATTTTATCTTAGCAGTAGCAGGTGTTTTCTTTAGTCCTGATCTTTTGAATTCAAGGTGGTCTTCATTTTAACAATGTCTTGCCCTTTCATGCACACCTGTGCGTAAGTTGAATCGGCATGACATTGTTGAAATAAACCATTACGGTTATTTCCCAGGGCTACTTTTAAATTTACGGTTTCCTATGTCGTGCTAACAATCAGCGTACGATATGGGAATCTCCTTTCCTGCACTGTGTTTTTCTTTTACGTGACGCCCATAGTGACGTCCGTCTGTTCTTTTTCTATGCGTATTGAGTTTCACCTTAGTGTGGCAATATCGTGTGTATTCGTGCAGCTTTTGAGAAACAACCGCGTTGGCGCGAAATCGCCAGATGTCATAAGTCGCCAGGTCTCACCTGCAGAGCCAATGAGCGTGCCTTATGTTCCCGCGTCTTCACGTCATTGATACACGGCTACCAATTTTCGCTGTTACTCGCCCTTTTACTTAATGCGCTGCTTCTTTCTACCTTTCGTAGGGCTTCAGCGCTTGGCGAGGTTTAGTTCACGTTTTCTCTGACAACACTCGCTCCCTCTTTTGCTCGACTCGAAAGAAATTGGATACTGATATGATTCGAACTTGTTACTGTAGTTAGTTGTGAGTTTTCAGAAAAACTCATCCAGCAAGGCCATGCTTTTGCCTAATATATATTTCTTTGCAAAGTACTTGTCTATGGTATTGGTGAAAAATTCACCTCTGAAATGTTTGTATTAGTTATGATATGACAACGTAGCATTATATAAAAAAAATCGAGTCGACTCAACAACGTGTCATGTAATCAGTTCTTTTAATAATAATTTTACCGGGTAAGTCAGTTACCAGGAGAAACAACGATCCTGAGAGTATACAACGCTTCTTTACAAAAACTTCACTGTACGATTCTACTTGGAGCATCTACAACATTTCGAGAGATGCAGCTATATTGATGTCCTGTCTCCCGGCCAATTCATCAGAGAACTGTTCGCCTTAGAAATTCCGCCAGCATCACGTGCCGCCTTAAATTTTTTTATTCCTTCATCACAATCTCCTCTACAAACTATAGAGCCATCCAGTCTCGAACTTTTCCCCACGACAGAATAGAGCAAGTTCTATCACAGAACTTTTGCCATCACCAATTCCCATTCACAGATTTGATCCTGGTCACGGCACCAAATCTATTACTGATTATGGAAGTAGACTAAGTCAAAAATCTAAATCAGTTATTTCATATTAAATTCTTTTATATTACCGTAATCTAAAGCAATCTTTTCAAAATTGTGAAGATTGAACCGTTAGATTTAGTTAATTGTTGCGTCATTACCTAGAATTCAGTTCCTGGCCAAACTCAAACCTTGAACTATCTCGGAACGAATAATATATGACTCATAGTCACCGGCACATATAAAAAAGTCAAATACTGCTCACTCCCTGACTGCCTCATTTCATCATATATATATATATATATATATATATATATATATATAATTGTAATAACCTCCACAATAGATGCCGTTGAGCTTCAGTGTAGTCGCGGCACTGGGGAGACACGCACATATTTAAGTCATAGCAAGAGTGATAAGGCATTAACCACATATTCATAACATAGTCTTCTTGAAACATTCACGGTGTGGAGATACATCTGCTTGTCATAGAATAACACTTGAACATATTTAGGACATAGTATCCAATAAGACAGTCCCAGACCCGCCGGAGCATCGCAAATAACGGAGAAAGGACGCAGTGTGCTAAAACGACATGTTGCACGGACAGTTGCAGAACAAAAGCTGCCAGAAAAGCACTTGCTCGCGTGATGGCGAGAGCGCCAAAAATTTTAATTGGTTAACTCAAATCATCTGACCTCGCATGTCAGCATCGGATGATCTCGTGGAATCTCATGGAAGTTTCAAGAAGGATTACACGTGTTGTTATAATCCTGTTTTTTGAAAACAACTTACTCTTTTCCCGCGCATTAGGGGATAATTTAGTTGGTTAGTTCGTTTATCTTTAGGTCAGAGTTTGGATTAGGGGCGATACTTTATTGAAACAACACGGGAAAATTTGAATAGGCGTTAAATTAATGAAAGTTGAATGATATTATTTCTTATCTATCTATCTCTCTCTCTCTCTCTCTATATATATATATATATATATATATATATATATATATATATATATATATATATATATATATATATATATATATATACAAACAAAATGATTTTTGTTTCATAATGAAGTAGCTGAATATTCGTGACTCGGGACGGAATACCTAATGATGAGTGCCATCTACCATGCCAATTGGATAGTTTAAATTAAATTAACTTTAGCAGTATTGTGTTGTTATTTCTCAGAGGAAGAAAATAGTGTAATTTATCGAGCGTGATTAAATATGGAACTAAAATTTTCTCTAGTAGTTCTAGTCACAGGTATAGAAGTCAATCAGTTTTAATGAGATGAATTTAAAAGTAAGTTATTTTTTCTTCACAAGTCAATTGAACATTGTTTGAATTCTTGCTTTAACTGTAAATCTATATAAAAGGTCATCGAAAAAGGTGACTGTTACTTCAGTTGTGAACACCTGCAACAACAATCAACCGATCGGATTTAGCTTAGCAGTAGATGGTATGTTAACCCTCAGAGTTTTATTGTTCCTTGTCATGGTAAATAATATGGATGTAATTTGGCATGGTAAATAATTTGGTAATAAATATGGATTTGAGACTTTTTTTCTTTTGGGAATTTAATCCCCTATTTTCTCCCCTTTAATGGTTGGATTTAAAAAAAAATTAGTGAGCACTTAGCGCATTACAAGAACCACAATGCAAAATTTCTGCTTCCTAGACCTTGCGGTTCCAGAGATATAATGATTAGTCAGTTATATTAGATATAATGATCATCATTGAGTAGTAATTGGATTTTATATTTGTAGATTTAAAAGGGAAAAGCGTAGTACATTGGGACATAGTTGAAAAAAATTGAATTTTCAAAATTTTTAAGCTCAATCTGTTCAGGGCTGATTTTAATGAAACTCCGTATGTGTATGTTTATTGAACCTTAGTTTCATTTAAAAGTATTCCGGTCGAAATCAACTGTTAAATACGAGTTTTAGACCTTTTGGGGAGAGTTTAAGCCCCTTTTAACCCCTTTAAAGTTTGAATATTTTAAAAAAGGTATTTCTTAGCTTTCTCACCAAGGGCATATAAAGAACCAGAATGCAAGATTTCAGCTTCCTAGGCCTTATGGTTCCAAAGATACAATTATTAGTCAGCCAGCCATTGGTACTTGACAATTATATACAGCGTCATCGAAAAAGATGTCCGATAGTGCAACGTGAAATAAAGAACCATAAACTAAAACTCATGGTGTTTATTTTTTCACCAAAATAATTAGAAACGAATCAAGTTTTGGACATTGCCGAGTGGGTTCGATTTGAGCACCCCTCATCGCTCGGCACACATCTAGGCGATAGTCGACCTCCATCCAGATACGTTCGATCATGGAAAAAGGTCACAGTTGCTATTGCAGCAGTGATTCTGTAGGATAAATGACGTAGTCCTGGATTTTCTCAGCGTACACAATGGTTATCAGGTAACTCCATCGATAAAAGTCTACAGGGGTCAAATCGGGGCTTCTTGGCAGCCACGAAATTGGACCGTCCCTTTCTATCCAACGTCAAAAATCATGTAGAAGGAAGCGTGACGTCAACATCGTCTGCGCATGCCCACAGCGCAATCACTGTCACCATGACGAAGAACAATTAATCTCTGAGAGTTAACATACCATTTGCTGCTACGCAAAATCCGATCTGTTGATTGTTGTTGCCGGTGTGCACAACTGAAATAGCGGACACCTTTTTCGATGACCCTGTATATAGATTACTGTTAAAGCAAGAATTCGAACAATGTTCAGCTGACTTGCGAGGAAAAAACAACTTACATTCAAATTCATCTCATGAAAACTGATTGACTTCTATATCTGTGACTATGGGTTAGTTCTATTAGAGAATATTTAAGTTACATATTTTCGGCCTGAGCACAAAGCGGATTGATAAGAATGACAGAACAATCAGATAAAATTTTTAATGGAAAAACAAAAGTGTTTCTGCACATACCTCGAGATAACTCACTTTGAAATAAACTACATAACAGGAGAAATGACACCTATAGCTGAAAATTAAATTAAAACGCAAATGTTAATATACAAGTTGTCCGGGCTAAAAGTATCCAAAAGTTATGGCTTATTTTTACGGAACTGCCCATTAGAATTTAAAAACAATATTTAAATAGAAAGAGCATCTCATAAGTTTTAATATAAATCCCAGATTTCGATCATAGTATCATAGATTTCGATGTGTGCACTTTTTGTAGCACGTCAAACGTCTAAATGGTATTCCAGTTCTCTCCAAGTGTTTCGTAGCATATCAGGAGATATTACACGAATTGCTTGAATGATACGCTTCTTCAAATCATTCACAGTTTCTATTTTTTATTTATACATAACGGATTTAATGAATCCCCAAGAAAAAATGTCTAATAACTTCTGATATGCTATGAAACACTTGGAGAGAACTGGATTAGCATTTAGACGTTAGTCGTGCTACGAAAGGTGCACACATCGAAATATATGATACTACTAGCTGAAAACCCGCGCTTCGCTACGGAGTACATTCAAATTAAATACAACGGTCAATGTATGCAATTAATGCCCAAATATATATGTATATTTATAATAAATGCGACGATCAATGTATACAATTGATGTAAAATATATATATATATATATATATATATATATATATATATTTATAAAAAAATCGTAAGGGATATTTATTTTTTTTGGATAATATCCAATCGTCTGCTGCATTAGAAAGAAAAAGAATATCATTTTTGTCTATTTAGTTGTTATGCACGTGACGATAAATTTATTTAAAGTACCAGAAAAAGAAATCACGTGATCAACATTTAATAAATTAAATTCTAAAAATTAATCTTTAAAAATTCAGAAAATCAAGGTAAAGGTTCGAAAAAGATTTCATTTGAAGGAATTTTTATGATCTTTCTCGTGATATAAATTTTATAACCCTCAATGTATTATTTTAAATGCAAACGTAAAAAAAGTTTAAAAAACAGCTTAAAAATTTAATTAAAAAAAATCTAAGAAGAATTTTTGAAAAATCCTTCTTAGTGCACCCCTACACTATTAGAAGAATCGCCATGCAAAATTTCAGCCCTTTAGGTCCAGCGGTTTGGTCTGTGCGTTGTATGTCAATCAGTCAGTCAGTAAATGAATGAGTCAGTTACGGAACTGTTTTATATATAGAGATGATCGAAATCTATGATTGATATTAAAACTTGGTGAGATGATCTTTCTATTTAAAATTTTTTAAAAATTCCAATGGGTATTTCAGTAAAAATTAGTCATAATTTTTGGATACCTTTAGCCCGGACACCTTGTATTTTATCGAGAAAGTTGGTATAATTTTTGAAAGTCGGTATTCTTAGGATATTTAAATCTCAAAGAAACTCTTTGAAAGCAGCCTATGAAACAGTGTTTAATTTTTTGAGGTATTTCAATCTAATATGCATTCATCTTTCTAAATTTTTCTGTTATTAATACTTCAAATATGTATAAAACTTGTTAGGACACCTAAAATGTTCACATCACATGAACTCGGCCGAAACAATTTCGTGTAAAGATTGAAATTATCCTAATTCCGAAAAAAAAAAACGTTTGTTCTAAAAAATCATTTGTTCAGGTCCCACATTTAAAATAACACGAAATAAAAGGAAATTATGTGGGAAACATAAAACAATGGAGAGACAGAGAGAGATTTTTACGATGGATGAAAGTTGCTTATTAAACTGAAAATTCTCTAAATACGGCACTAGGATTTATTGTTCCAAAAGTTTTCCAATATATTCGCTTATTTTTTATCTTTTTCTCTGCGCATTGTTGGAAGTATTTTTTATGACGCTCATTTAGTTTATAGGTAGAGAAACCCTTTTCTCTCTGTAAAAAATATTTTACGTTTCAAGTTTATTGGGTAATATTGCGCATGCAGTTATTTACAATAAATTGCGCTTGCAGTTATTGCAAATACAAAAATGCAAATTAATTTATTTTGTTTCTTTATTTATATTTCGACTCGAGCTGACGTTTATCATAACTAGCAAGAACAAAAAACAATTCCGTTTAACACATGAATAAAGTTTTTTTATATAAAATTGTTGTAAATAACTGTAAATATTTCAAAATATTCGTCATTTATGCTTTATTTATGTTTACCGTGTGTTGATACCTTTTTTTTACCGTTATTACATTTCAAGATATGAGCCTTTGGCGATATTTTTGAGAAATTTGACGGATCTTGGCGACAAATTTAGCGACTTTTGGGGTGGCTGGAGAACCATTCAGATTTATCTTAGGTGGCGTGGTTATCGAATTTTGGAATTTTCCATTGCTAGAACAATCGAGACTGTCGCCAAAGGTATATAAACACGACGAGGCACATACGATTTTTAGTTGGGTCATTCACTCATTTTGCTGTTGGAAGCTCTGCTCCTCTGTGTGAATTGTAGACCTGTTATTATGCTGTGTGTATTGTTTCAAATCTGAAGTCTTTTTCTGAGCTTCGTTGTAGTCTTAAGTAATTGTGCGTAATATTTTTAGCTTATTCAAGACTAAAGGAAATATAGTAGTGTTGCTGTTATCTGTAGTCAAAAGTCGTCTACCTGTCATTATGGCTGTGTTAAAGACCTGTTATTTTGGCTGTGTGTATTGTTTCAAATCTGAAGTCATTTTCTGAGCTTCGTTGTAGTCTTAAGTATTTGTGCATAATATTTTTAGCTTATTTAAGACTAAAGGAAATATACATTCATGGACAAAAAAATTAGCACACCAAGAAATAATTGCGGGATCGTAACGAAACTTGCAATGAAGGTACATGTCGGGGAGATATGCAAATGATTAGAAATGCAGCGTGATTGCGCATTACGTATAGCCTGTAGAGGGCGTTGAACATCGTACTCTGTGGAGTATAAAACAAGTAACCAAAGCTTGTTTGAGTGTGCTGAATCATTTACAAAGGAAGAGCTGAGATAGACATGCCATTACGCCGTGTTCGAAGACAATATAAGCAGTTGTCGCAGTTTGAGAGGGGGAGAATCGTCGAGATGATAGAAGCAGATGATTTAAGAAGGTATAGTATATGAAAAACAGTAAACTTACTCTTTCTGGAATTATTTCTTCCATTAAAAATATGCATCATTTTTACGATCTTATTGTTTTTAATTAATTTACAATAGTACTAAAAATTAATTCTTCATTTATAAAATATCACAGTATACTAAGACAACGGATGCTAAATATCTTCATTGGACGTCAATGATATCTACCTTGATTTCCCTGAAAAATACATGTTGTGCTTGAAAGTTCATTTATAGACGTTGTGAGACGAACAGTCAAATTTGGTTAAGTTCGACGCATTACCTTACACCTAAAGTTTCATAGGACATATCTATGCTGCCCTGTATAAAGGACTTATGTCAAAAACAGTGATTTAAATATACCAAGTTATTGGCTTTTATACCAGTCGCAAGAACAACAATTTCGACTTGAGTCTTTTATACAAAGAAATGTACCTTTGTATACAAAGTTGACAGCCGCCCACATGGTGTAGTGGTTATCCTTTCTGAGCTGTCCCGCTGTGGGCTTGAGTTCAAATCCCGAATGAGGCTTGGGCGTTTCCGTGACGTCACCCTCATAGGGAGCAATGCTAGATTACCTATATGTTGCTCCCATAATAAAGTAGCCAGTAATTTGTGGTGAATAGCAAAAGGTGAATATCTAGCGACAAGTGCCCCGCATTAGAATTAAAAAAAATTGATAGGCTTAAGGCTTTTTTACAAGTGAAAAGATTTTTAAAAACTTGTTTTATAAATACTAACTAAGATCTAAAAATAACTTTTTTTACTTAAGTCATTTCTACCGGGCACCATATACGTAGTAGTGTTTATGTTTTCTGTAGTCAAAAGTAGTCTGCGAGAAACACAACAATACAAATAATATTTATACGGGATTCAATCACTTGTATATTTCGAGATTGTTTGCTAATTTATAGAGGGGCTTCCTAAAGGTACAACCGGCCTTTTCTCTATAAGGGGACAAAATGGCATTTTCACGCCTTCTGTAATTACTTAAAATAAACATAATAAGTAGAAATCATGCAGCAGGGTAAAAAAAGAGTAAGGCTATTTCCTAAAAAAGCTCCGTGGACAGAACAAAAATAATAATTTTGGATTTAAAGACAGTTTTAAATCTTCTTTTTGCTATTAGTTAAATCAGGAAGTTATTAAATTTAGATCGACATAAATTTATTAAAACGGAACTACCTATAAAAGATAAAAACTGAATATTAAAACTAAATTTTAGTTTTATTGATGCCTCCTAATGAAATTATGTTATCAAAATCCTTAGTTAAAATAGAATCAGTTAAAGAAAAAGGGCAGATTGATTTTTCCCCATTGCAAAAGGTGTAGTAAAAAACAGAACTTCTGCATCTAACTGAACATAACTACGGGAATAACTTTTATCGCAGTTTGTCTGAAATTATGATAAAAATAGTCTCTATTCCTTAACTTAATATGAATTTTCCAGACAGTGTAAAAGAGGTCATATGATGATATGGTGAATGGTTCGATAACCTGGTCTCATTTTAAGGTCACTTTTCTATTCAATCGATACTTTCTTAGACAAAATCTAAGTTAATGCTAACCGTTTATGGAGAGAGTAATGGATTTCATCATGAGGCCAATGACATCGGCTAGCATAAGCTTTAAAATTATAACTCCAAACATTTATGGGTACGGCCTGCATACGCTGTGCTTAAAATTTTTACTACGCTGACGAACTAAAAATTCCAAACGTTTACGTAATAGACAAACTTTGCCCTAGTTCCACTTGTCAATTGCTTGTTGGAACTAAATACTTTTATCAGGACATAAAAAAAATAAATGACATCCGTTAAAGTAAATGGCATGCAATGCTATGGCTCGATCACTTCATGAATGCTTAAAAGGACCATGCATATGAAGTTTTATGAAGAGTGATTTTAACAAGTTAGATTTTATTTATTGGGCTATTTTGTAAATCTGGGAATTTAAAAATTAAAAACATACATGCTCTGCCTTACATTACTTATATAGCCAAAATATTAGCGAAATCTTATCGTATTTATAAGTAAGTATTTACAACATTGTGCAATTTTATTTAAACATTTGTATACTTTCTTTGTATTCGTTTTTTAATTCTTTTAAATAAAAATCATATAATATATTTTTTATGCATTAACAAAATTAATGTCTTAATTTTCATATATCACTCTGAAATTTATCAGAAATAGGATTCCTTTTAGATATTTTTCATACTTATTTTCTTCATCTTCAAAAATTTTTTATGTTCACTATATATTATGAACTTAAGAAAAGTTTGCAGAACGAACTAAATAAAAGAATAGCAAGTACAACAGTTCATACTTTCATATTTTCATATATTTTTTAAACATTTGTGCATTTAAAGTTCATATTTTTTTAAACATTTGTATACTTTATTTGTATACGTTTTTTAATTCTTTTAAATAATAATAATATAATATTTTTTTATGCATTAACAAAATTAATGTCCTGATTTTCATATATCACTCTGAAATTTAACAGAAATAGGAATCCTTTTAGATATATTTCATACTTGTTTTCTTTATCTTCAAAAATTTTTTTTATTTGCTATTATATTATGAACTTAAGACACGTTTGCAGAACGAACGAAATAAAAGAATCGCAAGTTCATACTTTCATATTTTCATATTTTATTTAAAAATTTGTACATTTAAAGTTCATATTTTATTTAAACACTAGCTGTACCCGTTCACACGTTGCTGTGTTTGAACAAAAAGGCAGTTTTGATACCTCAAACATAATTTATTAATGATCAAATGTATACAATACATCAAAATGAAAATTAACAATAAAATTATCCCTACATATATGTCATTTGAATGTAACATATGTACAAAACATAGATATACATAGTTGATGGTAGAATAAACATGCTTCTTCACTTGTGATATTAAACAATATTGCAAACGAATTTCAACTGAACAATAATTTTGTGATTATTAAATATCATCATGAAATGAATGATATTTGATAATTGATGGTGAACTTTATCTTAGTAGTGCTTGTAAATATACAACATTTTTTGTTTTCCTATCTGGTGCAAGAACAAATAAATTTGATGGTTTTCCAACTTGTGAACACCCAACGTACAGCTGTCCATGTGAGAAGCATGGATTTATCAAATTTAATCCACATACTTGCAATGATTGTCCCTGTGTTATGTTATTGGTCATTGCAAAGGCTAGTCGTACAGGAAACTGTATACGTTTGAATTCAAATGGAGTATCCGTTGGTATCATGGGAATGCGTGGTAGTAGTACATGTTCCCCTTGGTGTTTTCCATTTAAAATGGTTGCCTCAATTATGTTATTCATTAATTTTTTTACTGATAGCCTAGTCCCATTGCATAGTAGCGGTGGATTTATATTTCGTAGAAGGATGATTGGGGAACCAATTTTCAAAGATAAAATATGCGGTGGCATTGCTGGTAGATCCAATGAATTTAAAAATTCTATTGGATAATTAACTGATTCATCGTAACTGACAACAGTATCTATGGATTTATATGTTGTATTCTTCGTCAGGTATTTCATTTTGAATTGTGCAGCTTATTAAATTCACATCAATGTTTTTGGCTGCCAATATAGCACGCTCACTAACCCATTGATTATTTTTATAATTCTGCGATAAATTTGGAAAAACTTTGGCAATCAATTCATCAGTGGATTTTACAACGTGACAAAAGTTTTCTGGTAATGTAATACAGTGTGTGGATTCGTCCATTTCCATTTTACCATTCCCAATATCTAACAATTGTTTTGCAAATCGTTCAGAAGATTCATCTTGTTGTAAATGAACACGCATATTGGTCTTTAAAGATATTTTCTCCACATACCGCTATAACACTGATGATTTGAGACATGCATTCAATTCATTTGCAGGTGTTCAACGTGGTATAACTGGTAGAGTTTGTCGAAAATCACCAGCTAACAAAATGAGTGCACCACCAAAGAGCTGCTCATTTCCTCTCAAATCTTTTAATGTGCGATTGAGTGCTTCCAATGATTTCTTGTGTGCCATGGTGCATTCATCCAATATTAAAAGCTGACATGATCTTAGTACTTTTCACATACCAGAATCTTTGCTAATATTACATGTTGGAGCTTCAATTACCTGCATATTTAATGGCAATTTAAATGCTGAATGTGCTGTTCGACCACCGTCCAAAAGAGTTGCTGCAAATACCAGATGATGCAATAGCAAGTGCAATATTATTTTGGGATCTTATAGTTGCCAGAATAATTGAAATAAGAAAAGTTTTGCCAGTGACTCCAGGTGCATCTAAGAAATATAAACCACAACTCTTGTTAGATATTGCATTTATAATTGTGTCATATGCTGTACGTTGTTCTAATACCAATTTCGGCAGATTAATTCGAACAAATGTTTCTAATTCATTAACATCGAAGTGCGTTTCTCGTTGTATATCACGATTGAAAATGTCATTACCAGATCTATTTGGAGCAATCATTCCCAATTCTGTCAGTGATTTGTTGGCTATTGTCAAACATACATTTTCAATTAAAATCAATGCTTCATTGTATATATTTGATGTAAATTGAATGTTGAGATTAGCATTTATTCTACGCATGCGATGTAAAATCTCTTCACTCATATAGTCTTTATATTTTTCCCAAAGATCCTTTGGATTAGCCGGAAAACATGTAGTTAGCATGATGGAAAATAGTGTACGTATCTGCTGTGGTTGAGCTGTATTAGAAGCATCAGCGAGTGAAATATCCCAATGAGCATCGTTTTCTAAGAGACTTAATTTCTGGCAAGCCTCACGAAATGTAGCACACACATGGCCATTGACTGTTTTTAATTCTTGGAAAGATGTTGGTCCACGAGCATTGATTAATAATAATCTTAAGTAAAAGCATTCTGCGTTATTTGGATGTACAGTGTACAGACGACCTAATGCATCTGTGGAATATAAATTTAGGTGTCCTTGTACTGCTCTACCTTGTTTACGACGCTGAAATTTTCTTGTTGATGTATTCCACGTAACATAAGTTGGTACTTCAGAGTACAGTAGTGTCCTTGCAAAGGTATCATTTCTACATAATGTGAAAAATACAGTTAATGTTGTTGGTGGTGGTGACATTGCTCTTGCACGTACATTTTCTGATGTAAAATACACACGCTGTCCATTTTCAAGATGTACTGCTAAATGAACAACCGTTGGATATCGCTCATGAATGGAAAATGATAAAATACGCCATACAGCCTCATTGCTACTTATGTAGCGTCCCAGTTGATATTGGGTGACTTCATCGTTAGAAGCAGTTGTATTTTCCACTGCATACACTGCCATATCGCTTCCTTTGTTCACATATTTGCAAATATATTTTATAGCTTTCACTGAATTGCAGTACTCAACATTTATGTGTGCGTTATACGTTTTTAGTAGTAATGGAGAATATGGTACTACCCAGCGATTATCAACATCAATAGTATTGTTGAGTACTTTTAGTTTAATGGATTTTCCACCATCTTCGGTAGATCGTCGTTGATAGAGTGGATATCCATCATTGCCTGTAATAGTTTCAGCAAGTAAGTCTCTAGGATACCGCTTTGTGCACTTTCCATCTGACATGCATGGTGAATTATTATTTAGTAAGCCACATGGACCATGAATCATATTTTTTGAGACAATATCGTGCAAGTCTTTATCAATTTCAATGTCTGGTATTTCTGCAGAGATGATTTCATCAATTCTGTTTGGTGTTATCTTTTCCATCATCCATATTAAAATATGCGCATGTGGTAAACCTCTTTTTTGCCATTCAATGGAATACATCCAACAGCGCGTCTCTCCAAATACATGGTGTTTGACAATAAAATCTATTAAAGATTTTAATTTTTGTTTAAATACACGTGCAGAAATATCATGATGATCTGATGGTGATTGTCCAGTTAATAAAAGCTCCTTTATTTCATCCCATGCTGGGTTGCATGTAAATGTGATGAAAAAAATCTGGACGACCATATGCACGAACATACGTCATTGCATCTTGTGCATATTCATGCATGTGTTTTGGGCTGCCTGTAAATGTGGATGGTAAAATGACCATTTTTCCCAATTCACTGAGATTGCCATCATTTACAACTGCATCACGTAAATGGATGTACTCTTCAGAACGCAATTTGACTTAATTTAGTCGTATGTAGAGGAGTCTTTCACTTTCTATTTTTGCATACATGTCAACAATGTATTGATGAAATAATTGTCTACATTTCAATATATGATTATCAGCATTCTCACGAATCATCGTTCGATATGCATAATAATTCATAGCACTGACCTTTTTGTTAATGTCCACATTAGTGGTAGTATTTCTCATATTAATATTAAAATGATATCCATCCTCTCCTTGCCAAAATAGAATGGGATATTGAAATGCATCATATGAACAATGCGTTTCTGATACTTTCTGGACGTCACCATTTCTACGATGAAGAATTATATCGCGAGAATTAAATTCTTCACCAACTACACCAACTATGACAATTGCCACTTCGATCGTTGGTGCGTTGAATTGTCTTCGATGTTGACCAATAGATGTTTTATCTGCCTTTATTATTACTTTGTAATCGTCAGATGGCATTTGTTCAATGGCGGTTTTAAATAATTTAATTAATTCATTATGTTCAAACAAATTTTGCAATTCAGCGACAATCTCTCGTTTAGTACTCATATTCAGTTGACACCGTCTGTTGATTTGTTCGTCAGTATTTCCCATAAAATATATCTGAAGATATTTGTGATCAGCATTTGGCAAGGGTAGTAGTGATCCAGCATGGTGATAAATTTGCCCTTGTACTTTAAATGTTGGCATATAATTTGCGCTAACGATATTCGTTGCTCCGAACGATGTCATTTGGAAGTATGAATTGTACTTGCGTATATTTTTCAAAAAATTTTTTGATTGACTTGTTTCACCTGATACTAAAGTTAATAATGGTTCAGGTGGTGAACGCAAGTCTGGTAACTTTACTTTTCCATCTGCACAGCACATACCTGGTGTTTCATTTTTAAATTTTTGAGCACCACAATACGTACACTTTTTATCCATTTTTCCAATAATTACACTTGGATGAAGACTGTAATTGTAAAGGGGATTGTAATTGAAACCACATAAATTCAAATCAGTATGTATCGTTCGTCTTGTCTGTGTCCTGTGAATTCGATTCCTTTGCTGCCTTGCTTGCCTCTGTTCACTCGTTTCTAATGATCGAGCAAGAGCAGTGTGATCTCGATCTCTTTCTTGCCTAATTTTTCTCTGCTCCCTTGTTTCTGATGCTCGTTCTTCTCTTCTCCTTTTTGCTTGATTTGTAGATCGACCAATGGAACTTCGCTTTGGTGGCATAATTGAGGTTTAAATAAAACGTATTTCCAATATTTTTATTTATTCACGTATTAATAATTTATTCTCGTATTAATAATTGCAAAAGTTTTTTGACATCTTAAAAAACAACCTACAAACGTATTCCATCCTATAAAAAATAATAGAAGTTGCCATCTTCAGTCATTGTAAAGTAGGAATAATGATATCACGCGATATTGATAATGCGAAGCGATATTGATAACGCGATATTGATAATGCGATATACGCGATAATGATATTGTAAAGTAGGAATATGATATCGCGCGAATAATACAAAATATAATATCACACATGCAAACAATCTCAGGTGCAGGAATCTAGCAAATATTACATTACGTCATACTGCTAGGCTGAATTTCAAACATCATTACTAATTAAATGTTATTTTGATATTTTTAGGATATTTGTTCGGGAGCACCTAGAACCCAAACTCTGATTTTTAAAAAAAATTTCAAAAACCTTCCTAGGGATATACCTAATAATTTCCCAAATTTTCACGGCGATTGGATGTATGGTTTTTGAATCTATCGAGTACAGACAGACAGACACACATTCATTTTTATATATATAGATTTGTATACTTTCTTTGTATAAGTTTTTAAATTCTGTTAAAGAAAAACCACATAATATAATTTTTATGGATTAACAAAATCAATGTCCTGATTTTCATATATCACTCTGAAATTTAACAGAAATAGGAATCCTTTTAGATATATTTCATACTTCTTTTCTTTATCTTAAAATTTTTTTTTTATGTTTACTGTTATATTAAGAACTTAAGACACG
This sequence comes from Dolomedes plantarius, assembly GCA_907164885.2. Taxonomy (NCBI): domain Eukaryota; kingdom Metazoa; phylum Arthropoda; class Arachnida; order Araneae; family Dolomedidae; genus Dolomedes; species Dolomedes plantarius. Next base: position 219,456,567 of record OU015490.1, read on the forward strand.
TTAGCAGAACGAACGAAATAAAAGAATCGCAATTACAAAAGTTCATACTTTCATATTTTCATATATTTTTTAAATATTTGTACATTTAGAGTTCATATTTTATTTAAACATTTGTATACTTTCTTTGTATATGTTTTTTAATTCTTTTAAATAAAAATCATATAATATATTTTTTATGCATTAACAAAATTAATGTCCGGATTTTCCTAAATCACTCTGAAATTTAGCACAAAAAAAAGGAATCCTTTTAGATTTATCATATTCATTTTCTTTATCTTCAAAATTGTTTTAAGTCCACTGTATGTTATGAACTTAAGACACGTTTGCAGAACGAACTAAAAATACAAAAGTTTTTATATGATACTGTTAAGTGATTTGCATAAATTGATTTATTTTTAGTGGACTCACTTACTGACTCTGTTATAGAATAAAACCTAATAAACTTAGACAGCATGAAAAATTCTACTCCTTTGGTAATTCAATTTAAAGTAAACCAGTTTCACACAATTCTATTTGAATAACAAAACATAAAATTTATCGGAGTTTTTATTCAGCTTTCAGAACTCCTTAAAACTTTATATTTCCCCATTTCTTCAGTAATTATTTATGAGTGTTTTGCAAAGCATTTTTTTTGTATCTGTAAAGAATTGCTTTCCTGCTTTAAGGTTGGCTGTAATACTTTACTAATAAAAGTTCGTAATTATGAATTTCCGAAGAATAGATAACAGTATATTTATTATAAATAAGTTATTGTTATTACAAACTTTCATTATAATATTTTGAACTTATCGTAAAATTGCATTTTACGTTTCCATTCGTTGAAGCAGTCTTTCATTATTACAACTTCATACAACTGATGTGGATAATCACATATACAGTAAGCAAAAGCCTAAATTCAGTATTCCCTGCATTGCTCTAAGAAGCAGTTCATAGAAATAATCCAAAAATAACTTTGTTAGTAAAATGTATTATTATAATAAAACTCAAGGAAAATAATAGTAAGACATTATTATGCTGATCTGACAAGCGTTAGATTGCCTCCGCTAATGAGGCTATTGAAAAAATAATGCTTAGGTGAAAATACAATGTTAGTTGGAAATTTTTGAAGTTGGCGTGTTTTGAAGAGGCAATGAACATAAGATTGTTTGATACATAGTTATATATGAATAAGAACAAGATGACAAGCAATTTTAGATGATAACCCTGCCAATTAGTTTAAATATGTATCGATAAAAATGTATTATTCAAGCAAGCAAGTGATGCATGGGGCTTAAAACAAATTTCGTCCTATTAAAAATATGTATACAAATTATTTCAGTTATTTTAGGATGTCTTAAAAGTCTAAAGCACAGTAAAACTTTAAATAAGTTTGTTTGGAGTGTGATACAGATTGTTTGTTACAGGTCCGAAGTGTTTTCATATTTTCAAGAATGAGGATATTGAAATATAAATAGAATATAAATATAACAACCTTTGTCGAAATAGAGAGAGAGGGGTTAACGATTCAAGACTTTTCAAGAAAATTTAGATAGAATTAGCTACCAATTAAGGATATTGTACTATATTTTAACGAATGAAACCAATGAAAAGATTTTGTATATCAGTCGTACATAAAACAATACAAAACTTAAAGGTAATACGAAGCCAACTAAAAATATAATTAAAACATGACCCCTATCGAAAGGAGTTTAAATGTTATTTTAATTAAATTTCATAGTGTTTTAAATAATGTTTTACAAATCCTCATAGTGTTTTAAAAATATATTTTTTAATCAATGAAACTTATTGAAAGATTTTGTATATCAGCCGTACATAAAACAAATATAAAACTTAAATGTATCTCGAAACCAACCAAATAATGATAAAAAATGACCCCTATCGAAATGAGTTAAAATATTATTTGAATAAAATTTCATAGTGCTTTACATAATGTTTTACAAATCATCATAGTGTTTTGAAAATCTATTTTTAAACCGATGAAACCAATGAAAAGGTTTTGTACCGGGTGGTCATAAGGAAACTTTGCCGATATATGGACCTCTAGCGGCTGTTCCGTTCTACCGATCGAGATGAGATTTCAGATATAGTCATTCAGATGTATGAGCTCGGGATTCTGTGAACGGCAACGAAGTGGCGCTCACGGTTACAGTTATAGGTACAGAAACTCGAAATTTTCAAATGGCAATACCCAATTTTTCCCATCGCAAAATGATCAGCGCATGCGAAAACTCTAAAGAGCGTTGGAACGGTACGTATACCACAAAAAAACGGACGCGTTATGCACGCACACAAAAAACAGCTCTGCGAACGGCCTAAATAAACGATATATGGACATCTAGCGGCCATTCCGTTAAACCAATCGAGATGAGATTTCAGATATAGTTATTCAGATGTATGAGCTCGGGATTGTGAGAACGGCAACACAGTAACGCTCACGGTTACGGTTATAGGTACAGAAACTCGAAATTTTCAAATGGCAACACCCACTTTTTCCCGTCGCAAAATGATCAGTGCATGCGAAAATCCTAAAAAGCGTTGGAACCCTAAAAAGCGTGTATCAGAAAAAACGGACGCGCTATACACGCACAAAAAACAGCTCTGCGAATGGCTAACAAAAACACGATCAGGGAGCTTTTTATCTGTTTTCTACGCTTAATATCTGGCTAACGGCGTTCTGTGATTGGTTTCTAGCCTCTGTCAATTTCCTCCGTGCGCTCCGATCGTGTCTTTGTTGGCCGTTCGCAGAGCTGTTATTTGTCCGTTTTTAGGGATACAAGTACCGTTCCAACTCTTTTTTGAGTTTTCGCATGCGCTGAGCATTTTGCGACGGGAAAAAGTGGGCGTTGCCATTTGAAAACTTCGAGTTTCTATACCTATAACCGTAACCAAGAGCGTCACTGTTGCCGTTCACAGAATCCCGAGCTCATACCTCTGAATAACTATATCTGAAATCTCATCTCGATCACTTTAACGGAACCGCCGTTAGAAGTCCATATATCGGCAAAGTTTCTTTATGACCACCCGGTATAGCAACCGTACATAAAACAAATATAAAACTTAAAGGTAACTCGAAACCAACCAGAAATATGATTAAAACATGACCCCTAGCGAAATGAGATTAAATCTTATTTTTAATTAAATTTCATAGCGTTTTGCATCTTTAAATTGAAAAGAACACGGGGTTTATTTCAAACTTCAATGCTGCCATCTGTTGACCGATAGTGAAAGAACTTATGTAAGTTTTGGTTTGGTTTGGAGAGCTACGGTCAACTTTTTGCTACACGAAGGCTAATTAGATCGGGACCTACAGTTTAAAGCCGATTCCAAACAGCTACAAACATCCATGCCAACAGTAGGACTTGAACCTACAAGATATGAACCGAATGCCAGAGCCCTAGCCACTCGGCCATCACCTGGCGTAATAACTTATCTAGGGGATACATTTTATATTCAGAAAAAATGATGCTAACTCCGTATGTTTGTTTTTATTCAAAGGAAAAATAAGAGAAAAACTTCTGAATATTTCTCAAAGGCGGCCAAAAATCCAAAAATATTTAATACAGAGAACTTACTTTTTTATGCAGTTGGGGAATAATTAATTCCAATTTTTGAACTCCTGATAACATTTAATTATTTCAAAATAAATCTTTATTTTGGTGGAAAATCGTAATAAGCTTCAGTCCTTAAATTCCTATGAATACGGAATTAAGCAAGCTATGACGATGATCAAATATATCAATATGTTATATTTATAGTTAACTTATATAGGCATGTTTCAACATTGTTAATTAAATACAATATGCCATTACCAATCCTTTATAAACAAAGGGAGATATAAAAATCTTGCATTCTTGACAAAGATTTGAAATGAAAGTTTTGAACATGCTCTTTATGATTTAAGCAGTTAGAATTGGCCATTAGACTAAACGACCACCTATTTTATTATTAAAGTTGTGTATCTCAAATGAGTTGTATATATATTTAAAGACATCTGTATTTGCTTTATTTTAGATTTATGTTTAATTAAGATTTATTTTGCATTTATAAACACACTAGTAAAAAAGTCAATACAAAAACGCCTCATTTTAAATTTTATGATACTTTTGACGTTTAATACAATATTAATTAAAAAAATTCATATATGTATTGAAACCAGTAAAAATGAATGTCCATAAAAAAATTGAAAAAAAATCTTACAAGGATTTACGTATTTAAAATCATAAATTATATGCCCCGATAGCAGTTGAATGCTAAATTTAAATGAGACATATTTATCATAATGTTTTTTCACAGAGCAGAATTTCACATCAAATTTTTCAACCGTAATTATATAAAGTTTTTGCATCATGCATAACTAATTTGAGTATTATTTTTGTTACATTCACGTGTCTTCTCTTTATCAAGTATGCTTTGGATGACTAAACAGTGCTGCCTCAAAATGCATGTAAACTTCAGAAGCCATCAAAATCTTCTAAAGGAAATATTTTTAATGGCACTTCTTAATGTATTCTCAATGCACGAGATCATCAAGAATTCTCGGGATGTTTTTGAAAACGCCTTAAGTAACTTTTCTTATGTCGTGCTTCATTTATATCTGTCTACCCAAGTGCGTGCACTTCAGAAAATCCTTTTCAACGAACGAACTATTTTAGTAAACTATCTCTTATATATGCAGTATATTAATAACATACTCATGCGAACAGTTCAAGAATTTGATTTCTAGGCCGTTCGAAAGAATATCCTGCTTCTATTTCATCAGATAAGGAATAATATTCGTTATATCAAGCATTTTGTAAAATATGAATGACTGTATTAAAAATTTTTTCACTCTTTTTATATGTGTGTATATATTTTATAGTTCATTATTCGAAGCTTACATATATTTAGAACATTAATTCTTGAAATATTTAATATTTAAAAAAAAAGAAATTGATGGCAATGCAATGGACATAACTTGTGTGCTTTATTGTAATGTAAAACATTCCAAGTGTAAAAATATATACAATTGTTAAACACATACAATTATCGCTTTTTCTGTATCAGAAAAAAATATTACATAATTAAATCTACAAAATTTCAAAATATGTTATCAATTGAATTCATTATCATAAAACTCAAAATACAAGATACGCGTTCTGAGATGCACCTACAGGGGGTTGTTCGGATCAAATTGACGTGGTACTGGACAGAGGTCGGACTCTTGTGGTCCCCAGTAACTAGAACTAAAACTGGACCCGCACTACTCAAGCCCTGCAAAGGGCTGTAGCAACGCGGCTATAACCCCTTCTTAACCCCCTGGCCTATTCTCGGAAGTGGCAATCAAATGTGTTCAACCGCATTCCATTGTCGCTTCCAAGAATCGGCCTAATGGAAAATAATAACGTTACTGTTATTTTTTGCCCTTAGAAGAATGGTTTTCATTAGTAGCCAACGTACCGCCTGATCATTAAGGACCAGATGTCGTTAAGCACCGCGGGAATGTTTCTTTTGGAACCGCCTGGAATTTCTGAATAGGAATCTAGATTGTTCTAGAACATTCGAAAGGTGTATAAAAAGGGTGGATCACATCCTGGCGGGGCAGAGTTTTTTTGGAACGGGAGAGAAGTGGACGGAGGAACGGCTGATCGGAGAGAGCACCGGAAGCTATCGCTTGCGGAAGAATCAATGGACTCGCTATTTCTATGTGAGGATGCTTGATGCAGATCGTCTAGTGGAGCCGGTTAGAAGCTGTATTGTAACTGCAGTGTAAATAATCTGTACATAATCTCAACCAACGGAAATAATAAAAAGAGCTTAACTCTAATGAACGGCTTTGTCCTCTATCGGAAACCTCTGCCGAGTACGTTATTGTCGTTGTGGTACGTTATTGTAGTTGTGGCTCACAACACCACAGGGCATACGAAAAAGAGACAGAAAGAGAATATTTTCTCAATTTTTGATTATAAAATGATAGAAATATAGAATACAAGCTATTGTTCTCAGATTTGTGGTCATTGTGTTCTTTCTTGATACAAAATATACCATCATGTTTAGATTTTTGCTTCAAGTTAGAAGCTCCAAATGGGACAAACTTCAAACGTTGAAAGACACACTGTAAAATTGAAATGTTGCTTCAGGTGAAGAAAGATACCTGTTTCAGGGTGTAATGTCTCTGGGTAGTGGATTTACCTCTTTTGGACATCCCACTTTTGCATCTTAAACATGCTTTCTACCCTTCTAGTTATACTTCTCTTTTTGTAACATACCTAAAACAGCATTTCATTTTTACAAGGCATATATGGCAGCGAACTTTGCTTCTCGCCTGAGTTGTAATCCTATGATACTATCTATATATTTAAGTTGCTAAGCCGACTTTTTGGGCAGTCCGTGAGAGAAAACTACTGCATCCATTGACTTCATTTTGGTCTTAAACGAAAGTTTGTAACCTGTAGATCTGTCAAATTTGGTTTTTGTAACTGCAATTTTTATTAATGAGCTATAATTTACAATTAAAAATTGATTTCTGCGCATGCTCAGTGGCATGTTTCAATCTGGCTTTAGAAACTCACTGTTTCTGGGCATGCTCGGTGACATGTTTCAATGCCGAGGAGTCTCTCTAGATCTCTCTCTGCCATTTTTATTTTTATGATAATTATGTTTGTGAAATATAAGATTTAACCTGATGGAAATTGTTTATTTCGCGCTGTTTAATTGGCGATAATTTACAATTAAAAATTTTCTTCCTGCGCATGCTCAGTGACATTTTAAAATCTGGCTTTAGATACTCACTAAGTACGAGGCCGCTTAAACATTAATTTGTTTCTGCGCATTATTAAGATTTTCAACATTTGGCAATGACGTGTTGGGTATAATTTGTGTATTAGTACATTTATTTACTATACAGCCGTCATGTTTTGACGGGTACCAGCTAGTTTGAATTAAGTAGTAAAAATATGTGTTAAAGGTTTGCAGTATTCAATACTTGGTGTCACAGTGCGGTCCCGCTCATTGTACAAAAAAGAACCGATATTGAAGATGCAAGATTGTAGACAGTCGAAAAGATGAAAATAATTGGAGATGGTATAATAGATATAAAGAAAATTAGGGGATGCAAGATGCAGAGAGACACAGTTGTGAAAAGAACAGTAAAAGAGGCTACTGCGATCAGGACAGAATAATTGGAGTAGAATTTATATAGCAATAAAATGACTCCACGTACAGGGAGGTAAGAGTGGGAGAGTGAGAAGTTGAAAGGGGATATATAGATACACCTACGAATCGAGGAATGGTCAAGAAGGGATAGAAGTTGTAAACCACGAACCAATAAGGAAAGGGGCTTCGAAATGAGATGAAAAAAATAACCAATGGAAGGTTTATGGAGGTGGATTAATTATGACAATTAAATGAACGAAGAGTTGTATGAATATAAATGATAATTTTAATAATGGAATATTGATAAATATACAAATAATATGCTTAGTAGAAAATGATAGATGGTACAATTGATTTATTGATGTATTATTTAGTAATTTTCATGAAGGTAGTTATGTTGAAATATAATAAGTGTATATCTATGTGTTTTATGTTCAATAAATCAATTTGTTATTTAAACTCAGAGTAATAGTGTGAATGTCACAACAAATTAGTCAATCTACTAACACTATACGAAAACTGGTTTATCGCGATTATATTGATTCTTTGCATTAATAATTAAATAATAATATCTCCCAGAAAACTTCCCCGTCACACTTGGGTTCAAAATATGCACCCATATCGACTCCATACTTTTAACATTTTGTTTTAATGTTAAATAACAATCTTAGCCTCAGAGTTTAGGTTCAAGCTTAATTTTGGACAATATTTGTATTCTATTTATGTGTTTTCTACTGCAGATGATTTTCCAGAAAATATATCTGCTTAGTTGCAAACTCACAATAACACAATTTTATATTATTTGACATTTTACCGAGGAATTTCAGACACATAGTTCGCCAAAATCCAGAAATAAAGATGTTCAAGATAACATAATATTCATGGAGGTGTGGTCGTGATCAGATAGAAGAAGCAATGACTTTGTGCGGATCAATTAATCATGGCAAGATAGAAACGTACGATGGATTCGAGATTCAAACTTATTCTTAGGACAATTTATGACAAAAGTTTAATTCAATTGATTTATTCATCAAATCAAAGTTTGAAATTTTTCTTTTAGTTAATCTAATACGATTTTTTTTGAAAAGCCTATACGAACCTTATCCATTTCCACATGAGAATGCTGTGATGAGTGTGACATTTTTTCAACGTGATTACTTTTTATTTTCCCATAGTCATTGGCAAATAAATAATTATAGGAATATTCGTAAAGGCCACTGATTATTTGCGATGATCATGGAACAGTAACAGATATTTCCACAGTACTTTTTTATATTTTAATTAATATTGATAAGGAATTAATATAATATTTAATTCGGTTTTAAACATTTTTAACCTATTTTCTAGAATTTATGAAATTATATTCTTTATGTCTAGAGGATTTCTTGTTAAAACTGCCAATTTACAGAAAATACTAATAGGTAAAGAAATTCTATACCTGACAGAATTTATTATTAACCGGAAATGCTTAAAAAATGCTTCCGGGAAACCTAAAATTAATCAAAACCTCAACTTTTTAATTTAACGTGTCACAAGAAAAGTTTTTATTCTTTCTTAATATTATTGATATTAAAAACTATATTTCAGTAATAAAAGATGAGTTACGCAAAAATATACAAGAACTTGTTAGATCGACATGATGCACTAAAACTTGTTTTTGTACGGTTGATAGGACCCGTATAAATAAAAACCGGTAAAAAAATTGCACCAAAAAATTGCACAAAAATCACTCAAAATAATTTAAAATTCTCATTTAGATAAGGTCTTACTTAATTTAGTTAATTTCTTACTTTTTCTTACTTTTTATTCATATTGTGTATTTTCATGGGTATTTTTTTTATACATACTGCTCAAAAACAATAGCACAAAAAAAGACCACACAAAACTGGATTGAGGATACACAACAGTGGAAAATCTTGAAAAGGTCTTACCCTTTGAAATTCAGTTCTGTTTGCAGAATATAGAAGATTCTGCATGAAAAATGTCAAAATATCTTAGCAAACTGTTTTGTCAGACATGAAACGTAGTAACTTCCGCGCAATCTGAGCACGGAAAAGTGGCATAGAAGTCTAGATTGGTTGTAATACAATTTTTTACCCAAAAGAAGGATTCTAGACATCTAAACATTTTTTATTTAGTTAATTTCTTACTTTTTCTTACTTTTTATTCATATTGTGTATTCATATTGTTTCATGGATATTGTTTATACACATACTAGACAAAAAAATTGCACAAAAACAATACCACACAAAACAAAATTGAGTGTACAGGACAATGGAGAAGTTCAAAAACGTCTTGCCCTTTGAAATTCAGTTTCTGGTTGCAGAAAATAGAAGATTCTGCATGAGAAATGTCAAAATATCTTAGCAAACTGTTTTGTGAGACATGAAAAGTAGTAACTTTCGCGCAATCTGAGCACGGAAAAGTGGCATAGAAGTCTAAATTGGTTGTGATACCATTTTATTTTCCAAAAGAAAGGTTCTAGACAGCTAAAATTTTTTTATGTATAGTTGTGAATTTTATGTCAAAATTTTGAGTTTTATTACTACGTTTTCATATGTTTGAAAACGATGAGAATAGAAATATATTTTGTGCCTAATATTTTGATTCTGAAATGTTCCCATTCAACTCTCAGCCCTCTCCTTTTAAGGTAAATAATTCACAGGGATTCAAAGTGTTTTTGGATAACAGCTATTCGTCACTGTATTGTGGGAAGATTATATTCATTGGTTTGTATTTTTAGATCCTTGGACTCAAATGCCGAGACATACTTGCAAAAATAACGTAATAACAAAGTATACAACGACAAGCTGCTGATGTCATTAATGTTTTATTAGATCGTATTAGAGGAAAAACCAATATTATTTTATATAAAATAATAAACATTTTTATTGTATGTAAAATTAAATAATTACAGATAAAAAAACTTTTTATACACCATATTTATAAATTTTTTGTTGAATCATATAAACTTGACAATAATATGTATTAATAAATACTTAAAAAAATATTTTTTGATGAATTATCCCATAAACTTGAAAGAAAATGAAGTTAATTGGAAGTTAACTTGCGTTTAATTTTTTGTTCCCGTCCCGGCCAACAGATGGCTGCACCAGCCTACAAAACAAAATTAACTGAAAATTAATTGAATTCTGCTTAAAGATAGCTAAAAGTTTTAAAATAATGCACTGTCATCGTGTTCTGAGCTATTTCAAAAGTTTCAAATGTCTAGCTAGTCGGGAAGTTAGTTAAAAATCGATTGTAAGATTTGTACTGGACAAACACACACACACAAACAAACAAGAAAGCGAGTTAATAAAAACATGATAAAAAATAATATTTGAAAAATAATGACTTATTTATTATAATTATTAAATAATAATAATAACACTGTTGTTGTTGTCGAGTCTAGGAATAGTGCAGGAGAAAAAAAGAAGAAGAAAGATAAAAGAAGTGAAAAGAAAAAAAAAAGAATTTGCAATATCCATAGAAGAAGGATGCCATTCACTCGAAAGATTTTGGACTTATACCTGTTGGTCAGTGCCAGGTATTTTATTTCGCTTCTACCACCCACTGGAAATTCCAGTGGAGGTATTCCCGATCCACCACCTGGGGACGCGTCCTCTAGGGGGTTATAGGCTCCCCCGATGGAATAATTATAATATATCTGTGTTTGCTGTGCAAAGGGTGTTGAGTCCAAAATGGACTAAAATGAGTTAGTTAAAATTAGTTATCAAATCAGGCATGTTTAAAAAATCAAGAGCTACGGCAGGGTATAGAAAGCTAAGTTCAATTCCACTCCTAAATATTTTTATTCGTCAGGGAAAATTTGAAACGAAACACAAACATGTTAGTGTTAAAGGGGTTATGTCTCAAGCAAGGACTTAACACTCTTTACTCAAAATAAAAAATAAAATTAGAAAAATTTCCTTAAAAAAATTTAAAATTTAACTTTAAAAAAAGACTGTTTTTTTTCCAATCCCGTTTTTCTCAAAACTACGATTTTGGACTTGACACTCTTTACACAGCAATCACAGATATATTTATAGCAATTATAATTTATATTACCTTTACATATAAAGTATTATTATCATTACCATGTTTTTATTAACTTGCTTTCTTGTTTGTGTGTTTGTGTGTTTGTCCGGTACAAATCTTGCAATCGATTTTTAACTAACTTCCCGACTAGCCAGACATTTGAAACTTTTAGAATAGCTCAGAACACGATGACAATGCATTATTTTAATACTTTTAGTCATCTTTAAGCAAAATTGAATTCATTTTCAGTTAGCCATCTATCGACCGGGACGGGAATGAACAGTTAAACGCAAGTTAACTTCCAATTCTCGAGCTAAAAGGATTGATTAAGCATTTGATACCTCTTTATTTCGCATTTGATCATTTTCTTTCAAGTTGATGGGATAATTCATCAAAAAAAATTAAAAAATATTTATTAATACATAGAATTGTCAAGTTTATATGATTCAACAGAAAATTTTAAAACATGGTATATAAAAAGTTCTTTTTATCTTGTAATTATTTTTTATATGATGATAATAAATGGTATTATTTTACATTATACTAAAGTAAACAATAAGGATTAATTTCATTTCCATGGAATCTGATTATAAGAGAATAATTATCAAATTTTGATATTTATAAATTTGAGTGAAAAAACGAGATGAATATTTTTATATGGTAATTTATTTCATTTAATTAATATGACGTTTCAATATAACTCAATAAAGTACTTCATTAGAAAATGTATTAATCATTGTCTTCAAAAGATATCAATTCATTAGATGAACTCATTACTGGAATAACAATGTTGAGCAACAGTAATCGAAGCGTGTAAAAATTTATTTCTTAGCCAATACTGCAAAGTTTGACTTGTCAAATTACGACACCCTCCAGAAATAGTTTATGTAATTTACTAACTAATCTATGAGGGCAAACAGAGTATGCAAAATGTTTATATAGTGCTATAACAAATGTGAAAGATATCGCTTTTGGCTATCGGAGTCCTTTTTTGAAAAAAATTTAATTCATTGAATGTCATTGCATTTTATATTTATCTTTTGCTTTTGAATGCAGAGATAAATTTTGCTCTCCTATCAATTGAAATATTCGTTTCAGTGGCTAAAATTTAGTTAAGGTTTATTAGCACTGAAGAAATGTTTGCTTATTCTTCAGTGCAATTGAAGAATAAGCAAGAATAAGCACTGAAGAATAAGCAAGAAATGTTTGCTTATTCGTCAGTTTGCTTATTCCTCAGTAGTCTGTAAATAATTTTGATCAATCATTCCACCATATTTTTCTAAAATTTTTATGACCTTGCATATATTTTTTAAAATATAGTTCTGGGAAAGTTCGTACAATTTTATTTATTGAGGAATATAAAACATTAACACATTTTAAAAATTTCAGGAATGCTGATTTTTAGATGTATTTGATCTTGCGTTCTAAATATTCATAGATATGTTGAGTATTTACAATGGTATTGTAATATTATGTAATATACCATTTATTTTAATGTTTTTTACGATTGCCTGCATAATTCTTCCAGTATACATTTTATATGAGTTAAAATATAATTGTTGTTTGAAAGGTATTACCATTTATAGTATTTTCAGTAACCGATAGCAGGGGTCTTTACCAGTGATACATCCACTCATTTCGTCCAAAATAAATATTTTCACTTGAGATGGTCACATCTAAGAGTGCAACAGCTTTGTTTTGTAGTTAAGCTTTATTAAAATGTTATGAAAACATCGACATAGAACTGGTTCCGGAACAGCGATTTAAAACTATCCGGAACTGGTTTGCACCCAACTTTTCGATTCAAAGCGCTGGCACGTCAATGAATGCACGCGCACTGACATTCCCCGACTACAAAGTTTGGATAAAAACGATGGCAACAGAAAAGGAGAGGCTATCTTTGAATTTCCGGTTCAAGAACTGTATGTGGAGTCAATCTTCGTAAAATTTTCGGTGAGAGAACACATCCACTGCACGTGTGGCATAAAAAGAATAATCAATCTTCAAAATACTGATGAAGAAATAAATCGATATTCTGCGAGTAAATTTCCTTCGCACGTGTTAGATATGTTTCTACAAGTATGCATATAGTACAGATTTAACGCAGACGTCAATGGATTCAAGAAATCCTAATGTTTCCCGGAGGAAAGATGTGATGCCAACGTGAAAATAATTATTTGCTCTCTTAGTTCATGCATTAATAAAGTGTCATTTATTCAGAAAGTGTGGTAAGTGAATTCTTGTTTTATTCTTTTATGTTTAACGCAATATACTAATCTTCTAGAATCACGGCTATAACAATAATTATTAGCATAAATCATCAAAAATTCTGTATCTCGGTGAAAGAAAAATCAGTTTACTCATTAGCAGCGATAGATTATCTTCTAAACTCCTTTCGTTACTCACGTGTCAAATTGCGCTTATCAGTAGCTTCCGGTTCTAGTCAGATACTTTTCTGTTTTCAAATAAAAAAAATACCGGAAGGGATCGATAACTCCTTTAAACGAAAGTCGACAACATAGAATTCTCAAAAAGCACATTTTAATTTCATAACTTTTAGCATACCAGAAATCTTATAAATGTAATTAATACAAACCGCATGTTTCTTCGATGATTACAGTAGAAACTGTTGCGTATAAGAAAAAGCTACTATTTTGTATAATTTGGTTTTTTATTTGGATAGAAAAATAAATTTATGGTGGACCATTGAGATCACAGGTCATTCTCAAGAGATTCAACCATACAATGAGCAACGTTGATATTTCGAAACATAGAAAGATTTTTCTCTGTTCTTTTTAAATGCAATCAAAAGTCATTTTAAGCATCATAATTTCCTGCCTCTAATTCACAAATTATGTGTATATAAAAAGCTTTTGAATTTCTAGATTATAGGATTATAGGCCGCGGCGTATTATCTGTAGCTTTATCCCGAGATTGCCGGGTAAAGTTATGAACACGATTTTCTAAAATATTATTCTTTAATTATAACAGGTGGCTCCAGAAGGGAGAAAAAATAGATATTTTATACGGAATGATAGATAGAGGCTATTTCGTGATAAATTCTCGTTGTTACCTGTAACCTTCACTGGCTGGCACCTAAGTAGGATATCAACTTTTGACCAACTATCTGAACAAAACTGGACGGAGGGATATGAAAGTTAGTATATACTGAGGACTAAGATCTACTTCCCCCAACAAAGCGTACTTCGGCACCATTTGACTCTCTTGACAGATCATTGATACTTTGCCCTTGCAGCAAAAATGCTTTAAATTAAGCTATATGGCAATTAAAAATTAAATAATGCAATTGCAAAAGTAGATGGTGTACGCAACTGAGTATCCGCTGGATCGCATGTTAAATTAACAAAATAGTTACAAAAAAGGAATTCCGTTTAATATTGAAAATTTTATTTCGGGATAAATTTATCCCTCATTAAAAATCTTACATTTTTATAGAAGAATATTTAATGACCTCTGGAAGAAAACGAAAATCCCTCATCTTATGAAAGTTTTCAACATAGCTACAAAAGATTGGATTACGATAGAATCTGCCTTTTTAAAAGTTTAAATATTAGCAGCAAACTCTGACACGGGATAATTCACTGTTAACGTTGTCCAATAATTAAATATTTCTTCTTAGAAAAAAATTCCGCAAAATTTTAATAATATAGGCTTTCGAAAAAATGCTTTAGAACTTTTATATCTACATGCAATATAACCGGTTGAGTGTTACACACGCACACACACACACACACACACACACACACACATATATATATATATATACAGTGGACGCTCGTTAATTCGAACTCAAAGGTTCTCGGAAAAAAGTTCGAATTACCCGATGTTAAGTGAAAATATATAACTTTAAAAGTGTATCACTGAAGAAGAAAAATCTCTTAGTATGTATAACGCCAGAAAATATAGTATTATACTATGTTATATCCATATTAAAAAGCAATACAGACTTGACTTAATCATAAGATGAAGCAGAAGATAGGCAGTAGAAAGTAAACTTTAATTAAAAATACGAATTACACTTTGGGGAAAAACTGTAAAGTGGATGTTTGGTTTTGTTTATGATGCCTACATTGTTCAACCAACTTCTCGATTTGAAGTAAACATTTCAATTCATTTTCAGAGGAAGGTTCCATC